>CM044006.1:50203919-50393573 GCA_024085815.1 Flaveria linearis
ATCAGTTGGATGGTAAGTATTATATTTTCATATTTATTTATTTATTATTAATATATATTGTAAGTATTGCTTTTTTAATATAAATGCAGGCTCGCCTTCCCAGAAAAGAGGAGGGAAGGCCAAAAATAAAAAGTTACAGCATGAGTTAGAAAAGAAAGGAGGACCTTTATCTCTTCCTTTTGATAGAACTGCTACATATAGCCCAGTCGGTGAACTTAACGATATGTTTGTTCGTGAGGTTGGGATATACATGGAGGCCAATTATCCCTTTAATGTTCGTTCGTGGAATGATCTTTCTGATGCTCAGAAGAATGCGTTGGATGAGCATATGGCGGTAACTTTTATATGTTTTATGTTTATTGTTCGGTATTTATTTAACTAACTTCATTTTGTTTTAACTTAAATGTAGCGACGCTTTGATTTTGATGAGATTTTGCGAGATCGTGAACGCGCTCAGATTGAGGGTGGCATTCGTTCTGTATATCTCAAACGATTCAGAGATCGAAAAAACGTTGCCAAAAGACACTTTGATCGTGTTGGAGGATATGAAGATGTGGAACAAGCAAGGCTCAACCCTCCAAAGGGAATGAATCATGAAAATTGGAGTAAAACAATTGACTTTTTCTTAAGTGACGGACACAGAAAAGCCTCATCATCAAACAAAGCAAACCGGCAACAACAACAATACACTAATCGTGGTGGGACTGCCTCGTATAGTAGTTATTGTTACAAGAAGGTAATGATTTAATTATTTGTATGTGTATTGTAGATAAGTATTTATTTAATATATGATATGCTTTTAAATGTTAATCAGAATAAGAGCAGACTTGAGGCATCCTTTAATGTTTGTTCGTGGAATGATTTTTCTGATGCTCAGAAGAATGCGTTGGATGAGCATATGGCAGTAACTTTTATATGTTTTATGTTTATTGTTCGGTATTTATTTAACTAACTTCATTTTGTTTTAACTTAAATGTAGCGACGCTTTGATTTTGATGAGATTTTGCGAGATCGTGAACGCGCTCAGATTGAGGGTGACATTCGTTCTGTATATCTCAAACGATTCAGAGATCGAAAAAACGTTGCCAAAAGACACTTTGATCGTGTTGGAGGATATGAAGATGTGGAACAAGCAAGGCTCAACCCTCCAAAGGGAATGAATCATGAAAATTGGAGCAAAACAATTGACTTTTTCTTAAATGACGGACACAGAAAAGCCTCATCATCAAACAAAGCAAACCGGCAACAACAACAATACACTAATCGTGGTGGGACTGCCTCGTATATTAGTTATTGTTACAAGAAGGTAATGATTTAATTATTTGTATGTGTATTGTAGATAAGTATTTATTTAATATATGATATGCTTTTAAATGTTAATCAGAATAAGAGCAGACTTGAGGCATTTTAGAATGCTCATACCAGTAAAGAAGGGAGCTTTGATACGGAGATAGCTGAGTAACAATACGTAAGTTTTATATAAAGTAGAGTTTTGAAATATTAAAGATGAAGCCTTTGTGTATATATATATATATTAAATGACTTCTTGTTAATTAATATAGAATCAGCTCAAAGGACGGTTTGATGAGCTAAGTCAATCCCAAAACGAAGGAAATAGTTCATCACTGAACGAGGTTGAAGTTTTTGAGTCGGTGTTGGGAGAACGCCGCGGGCATATTAGAGGGATTGGGCGTAAACCGTCTTCATCTGCAGGGTCGACTTCGTTTGTTCCTGATCAGGAACAAACACCTCAGACATTATCAGAGGTATTAAAGTTTTATACGTTTTATCTTGAAGTTGTTAAATGTATCATTGTTGGTTTATCTTAAACGGGTCAAAATGGGTAAATTTAAGTTGAATTATGTACATTATGGTTGAAATGGGTCAAAATGATACAAACACACTTGATATAGTTAAAACGGGTCAAAATGGGTAAATTTAAGTTGAATTATGTACATTATGGTTGAAATGGGTCAAAATGATACAAACACACTTGATATAGTTAAAACGGGTCAAAATGGGTAAATTTAAGTTGAATTATGTACATTATGGTTGAAATGGGTCAAAATGATACAAACACACTTGATATAGTTAAAACGGGTCAAAATGGGTAAATTTAAGTTGAATTATGTACATTATGGTTGAAATGGGTCAAAATGATACAAACACACTTGATATAGTTAAAACGGGTCAAAATAGGTAAATTTAAGTTGAATTATGTACATTATGGTTGAAATGGGTCAAAATGATACAAACACACTTGATATAGTTAAAACGGGTCAAAATGGGTAAATTTAAGTTGAATTATGTACATTATGGTTGAAATGGGTCAAAATGATACAAACACACTTGATATAGTTAAAACGGGTCAAAATGGGTAAATTTAAGTTGAATTATGTACATTATGGTTGAAATAGGTCAAAATGATACAAAGACACTTGATATAGTTAAAACGGGTCAAAATGGGTAAATTTAAGTTGAATTATGTACATTATGCTTGAAATGAGTCAAAATGATACAAACACACTTGATATAGTTAAAACCTTATTAATTTGAGTTAAAACGGGTCAAAATGGGTAAATTTAAGTTAAATTATGTACATTATGGTTGAAATAGGTGATACAAACACACTTCAAGGTGTTGGTGTATCATTATATACTTAAAGTTATATTAAGAAGCAAATACCACAACTTATAATGTATGTTTTGTTTTGTAGGCACAAATTGCAAGTTTGTTTCAAAATGCAAACTTTATGTCACAAATGACGTAACTTATTGCCTCCCAAAAAGGTACACAACAAGCTGATGAAGATGATGATTCGGACGAGGACGATGAATAAACAATTTGTGTTGTTTAAGTTTATGTTGACGACATTAGAAGTTGAAGTTAAACAATTTGTATGTTTATGTTATTTGTGTTGTTAAAACTCGTATTGTACTTCTTAATACTTATGTTATTTGTGTTGTTTGGAAATCTGGAAATTTGGTTTTATTTACAGGTTTTCTTGGTTTATAAAAATGAAAATTAAAAAAATAAAAAAAAATTAAAATTAGAAATTGACTTTTAGCGGCGACATTGTCGCCGCTAATAGTCTTCCCGGAATTTTTTTCCCAACTTTATAGCGGCGATATTGTCGCGGCAAATAATGTATTAGCGGCGACATCATTAGCGGCGACTCATTAGCAGCGATATTTTCCACATTAGCGACGAATCATTAGCGGCGACTCATTAGCGGCGACAGGTCGCCGCTAATACTAATAGCGGCGACAAAGGGCATCAATAGCGGCGACAAATGTCGCCGCTAATAATCTTATTCCTTGTAGTGACGGTCCCAACAACATAATTATCATACATTTGACAATCGATTTGTATTTATTTTAGACTCGATTTAGCTTGTATAATTTTTCATTTCGTTTATAATGTTTATTATGAATAAAATTAAGCGTTAATATTTGATAATTATATTAGTAGGACTTTCGTTGGTAATAAAAGTAAAAGTTTAGAGCGTTAACGAACAAATTAATAGTATAGATTATTATGGTCAATTAGTAATAGTTTGGATTATATGTGGATAACTTTTATTAAATTTATGAGTTTTAATAATCATATAAGTTAATTTGTATATGTGTACTTAAATTAAGGTAATGTGAACATATTTCTAAATATGTAAAAGCTGGAATTGTTGATAGAGCCATTTTTTAAGAAAAAGGCGGTTGCAAAATCAGTCGTTAAGGGCTTCGGTAGTAAAATAGGTCACTAATAGCTTTGGTCATATAAAAGTACTTATAGCTTTGGTCGTAACTTGTAATATTCAATAAAATTCATTTGCGACCAGGGTTTAAACGACAATCGAAACTAACTGCAAAATGGTCACGTCATTTATGGCATTTGTTAAACTTTTTTATCGGTCACTATTGCAAAATGTCCGTAATTAGTCGTGTTTATAGTAGCGTATGTCGTTAATTGTCATAATGGATTTCAATGTATGTTACAAGTTCAGAGAATACGAATTTCCGTTGGTCAACATTATGTCACTACAACTCTTAATAGTTTTCGTATTCTTGGTGGGCATCAAATTTAAACAATATTCACTCTAGATGCATTTGTCTTTAGAGCCTCTAGTTTATTCAAAGATAATCTAAAATTTCATATTGACTACCTTTTCACCAATCGATTTACTTATTTTAGAATATTTACCGGGCAAAGTCCTTTTTTAAAGCAAAGATATCCCCTCAAACACCAGACCGAAACATTGTCATGCTAGAATCAGATATGCGTATGGTATCCCTATGACACTTGCCATAAGTAACATGTTGTCTAGAGTGATTATTTTATAAATTCAGATCAAAATCAAAATTCGTGTACACTATCACACTTGCCATAAGTAACATGTTGTTCATAACTGATATAACTTAGGCACACTTGTTACTTTTTTTTAATATTTATGACAACGTTCTGAATGAGGGGTGGAGACTTATTGCATGAAACCGCGTTATTGATCTTTATTTGTAGAAAATTATATTATTTGTATATAAAGAAAAAGTGTTTCTAGTGTGAGCGATAGCTACCAACATTTTCTGGAACATGCAATCCACCTTAACAATATATCGTTGACTATTTATTCACAATTAGGCACAACTCGATGTAAGGTTTGACTACGATCATGTTTCCACACACACACCTTTGAATAATAATATAAGTGACAATAAACTTTAAGAAAATGAGCTACAGATGGTATCAAATAAGCTTCTAGACTAATCATTTTGTTGATTTGTGTCGGTTAGCCATTTAAATTGAAAATTATAGTAATTCCTCCAACTTTTTTCTAAAAATAAATTAAAATGATATGAACAAGCTATGAACGCTTTAAAATATAACTTGTAAAAAATTGTTATTTCACGTTTGTTCTTAGACGGCAAGAATAAATATGAAAATTCTAAAATATAACTAGTAAAATTAAATTTGTATCATACGTAATTTATTTGGTTATACGTTTGTTTTTATTTTTATCTCATCATCTTTTGATATTTTTATTAGTTTTTCTAATTCTTATAAAAATTATAGCAATATGCACATTTGCATGCAACATGTAATGTGTATACGCATTTATGTATATAATGATGCATCATCAACACATAGTATGTACATTGTTATGTGCGCAATAAATCTAACTTTGTTCTTTCAAAACAAGTTGTTTTTTAGAGTTTATAACAATATATAATTGTTATACCCAAACAAATTTAAAAAAATGCTCAATTATAATTTATAACTTAAAAAAATTTAATAACGTTCAAGAATATGTTAGTATTAAATATAAAAATCAACAATAGAGGGTTTTTTAGTTTTACCCTTTCAACTAATAGCCCACATTCAGTTAATCTAGAAATCGGCCTGTCTTAGCTTACACATTAATTTTGTAATGATGAAGGTTCTAGATCTATTTAGCACACCTCACTCTACAAATTCATTTTTTTTATCTTTTAATTTTGTGTTTGTATATATATTCTATATATATATATATCTTTTAATGATGAGGGCGGGCCTTGGCGCAGCGGTTGAAGCTGTTTCTAAGAGACCAAAGGTCTCAGGTTTGATCCGTGGAAACGGCCTCCCCACAAAAATATGGGGAAAAGACCGCGTACATCTTCCCTTAAATGGGACGGACCCTCCCTGGACCCTGCGAACGCGGGAGCTCTTTGCAACACCAGGTACGCCCTTACATTTAAACAAAAACAAAAATTAGGAACACTCAATAATTTATTAAAGAATAAGAGTATTAAAAGTAAAATTTGAAAGGCTCCGTAAGTTGGGAAAATAATAAATCGATAAGTTAGAAGCCTTTTTAAAAAGAATTTTGTATCATGTTTTCTCTTATCAATTTCAGATAACGGTTTTTTTATTCTTTAAGTTCATATATATTTTTTGTTATTCACAGGTATACGTGTAAACCTAATTACAATATGAAACAATAACTAGAAAATAAAGAAACAACAATTGGCGAAAATTACAAGATGGTCGTGTATCATTCATATCTTTTAACATGTAAAAATATTCCTTAAATCCTTAATTACTTTACCAACTCGTCGAACACATTTGCTCAAGAAGCGTGAGTCACCCTCGGTGGGGGGAGGAGGAAACCAACCCGTCGAACACATTTGCTCAAGAGGCGTACAACTCTTTATTTGGACCGACAGATTACGGTGAAGGGTACAGATATCCCCCTTGCAAGTCTTACGGGCATGCCCCGAACACGTACCACTCACAAACAGAGCTGGATTACGGACATCCCCCGTACCAGTCAGAACTAGAAATTACACATGTGTCGGATACTTTTAATGGGAATGACACAGATGAGAGTGACGGTTCGGTTCACCTCAAAGAAAACCATGGGGACACCGCGGAGCATGATGGGGATGAGGATCGAATAAGAAAGGCTACGGTTTCTTATAAAACCGATAAAGTACGAAGAGTTTTTATTCTTTTGTTTATTTTATTTTTTTATTTGTTTTATATATTGTTTTTTATGTCTAGCTTTATCATTTTTTCAGTATTTTGATTCTCGTGGGGATTTGGAGAACTGGGCTAAAATGAGAGGACGCGAGCATGGGTGCGTCATTGTTGTGGGTTGGTCACGAAAAAAGGATGTGGAACTATTATGCAATCGTAGTGGTGAATCTAAATTCACTTGCACAAGTAGACGTACTGGGAGCATAAAGAAAGGATGACTCTTTAAACTCGTAGGGAAGTACGTAGGAAAGAGTGATAGTTGGATGTTAGAAGTGAGAAACGAGACGCACAACCATGATCCTGTTATGTGCGAGGATGGCCACGCGCATCTTAGGAAGATGACCGCCGAAGAAATTGATCTTGTCGAGAAGTTACACATGCAGCAAGTGCGGCCACGACATATCCATTCAGCCGTAAGGGAGCACTTTCCCCACAGCGTCTGTGTTGTTCAAGACATATACAATTTGACGTCAAAGTTTAGGGCTGAGGAGAGAAAAGGCATGACACCAACGCAGGAACTTGAAAACCTGCTACAATCTAAAGAGTTCGTGTATGAAACACGAACGAATGCAACTACTAAGGTCGTGGAAGATGTTTTCTTTTGTCATCCTACTTCGTATAAAATGTGGCGGGCATTCCCGCACGTGATGTTGATAGACACGACGTACAAGACCAATGTATAACATTCCGTTTGTTCAAGTTATTGGCGTTACGTCGACATCGAAGTCGTTTTGTATTGCGCATGCATTTATATCGAGGGAACGGCAGGACAACTTCACATGGGTACTAGAGCGGATCAGAGATATGCTCGATGGGTGTGTGGAGCCCTGCGTTATTGTCACAGACAGGGACCTGGCCCTGATGAGCGCGTGTGACACAGTGTTCCCGAGTGCTACTAAAACCTATGCAGGTGGCACGTTAGGGAGAATATCAAAAGACGGTGGAATATCATTTTCAAAACCAGCATGTGGAAGGATTTTCCATACTGGTGGAAGACCTTGTGTTCGTCTCCCACAGAGACGTTGTACGATTACAATTGCAGGAAGATGGAAGAAAAGTTAAATGAAGATGGTAAACGTGGTAAGAATTTCATAGTTATTTTTACTCTAATAATTTATTTGTTCATTTTATAAAATTTGTTATTTCTTTCAGAGGTATGGGAATATATTTGGAATAATTGATTGGTGTCGTACAAAGAGAAAATTATTACTTGTTGGATGTACGACCGCCTTAACTTTGGTAAATTTACAACTAATAGGGTTGAGGGCCAACATGCCAACTTCAAGAGTTACCTCACAGGGACCAATAATACGTTGCACACACTTGTTGGATATGTTTGTGACCTCGTGCGCGGCCAGGAGATTGAAATTTGTAAAACATTCGAGGTGTCCCGTGTGAAAATTAAAAAGACCATCGACTGTCATTGTTTTCAAAATTGCATTATAAAGTATCCATTTTTTGCCTTAGCCTCCTTGAATCAGAGTTGACGAAAATGGAAATGATTCAGGAGTCTTGGGGTTCATGTGGACACCAGTTGTTCACGTCCATGGGCTTGCCATGTGCTTGTCGTTTGAAGATATACATCCGAGAAGGTTATATTTTTCTTAATACATTTTTTTACTGTTGTCACACGATTGCATATTTTTCACTAATAATTTAACCTTTAAATCCAGTTACAAGTATTCCACTCGATGCGGTAGATCCATACTGGAGGAAGCTTGATTTCGAGCCAGCGTATGTCGCGCCGCCTGAACCCGACTACGATGTGAAATTTGATGACTTGAAACAAAAGTTTATGTCGTCTCCCAATCCTCAAGTAAAGAAAAAATTGTTTAACAAAGTATTTGACTCTTTGTTTAAGAGCAAGTCAAAACTTAAAGAACCTGAGGTGCGTCATGACCGACGTGGTCATCCAAATATTAAGGAGCAACAAAGAAGAGCGGACTCCAATATATCACAGTATGAGGCTGCTAGACACAGCTCCTATACTTCCTCATAACAAACTATGCCTGACCCGGCGAGACATAGCTCATATACCCCTCAGTTTAAAATGCCCAACGACCGTTCTAATCAGGCAAGGCTGCTTTAAATGTACCGATTACGGGAGCTGCCCTAGGGTTTCCTTTAATATTAAAACCAAAGGACGTGATAAAAGTTATGAAGTTTAAGGATCAGCTGCCCCAATGGATTCACCGATACGTTTCGACTATAAAAGATGTGCGACCTGATGGTAACTGTGGTTTTCGGGCGATCGCGGTGGCTTTAGGGAAAAAGCGAAATGAATGGGAATGGGTTAGGCGTCAAATGTTGTCGGAGATGGACAGAAACATGTGGTATTGGCGGAGCAATTTGAACCGCGATATGCCTGGCTATTATGATTCTGTTCGTAATAGCTTAAATTGGTTTGGCACGACTCAACCCGCACCCGATACCCATTGGCCAACTTTTCCGACCCATGGACTCGTAATTGCGGAAACATTCACTTGTATTGTGCATCTTATTTCTTCATTTGGCAGCCAGACATGGTTCCCGCTGAGAACAGCCCCAGAGCCATTATTCACCTATCCAGTTGTCGCACTTGCTCATATTAACCAATGTCACTTTCTTTGCATACAATTGGAAGGGGATTACCCAATGCCCAGTGTGAGCTATCATTGGCTGAGATTTGCATATCAACAAGTACTAGAATGACAAAATATGTATGAGGATCGTATAAATAATTACGTTAGAATAACAGATCGTCATAGAGGCACCAATATCTCTTGTAAGTTATCATTTTCTGACACTTTATCATATTAATGAAGATCTCTTTATTTGATCATGATGATGATGATGATGATGATAATAATGATGATGATGATGATGATGATGATAAAAATAATAGTACAAATAATAATAATAGTAATAGTGATAATAATAATAATAATAATAATAATAATAATAATAGTAATAATAGAAATAATAATAATAATAATAATAATAATAATAATAGTAATAGTAATAATAGAAAAAATAATAATAATAATAGAAGAAATAATAATAGTAATAATTTTAAAGTTAATAATAATAATAATAATAATAATAATAATAATAATAATAATAATAATAATAATAGTAATAATAATAAAATACTAAATCAAATAGGAGGATAAACTGTCACGGTTTGACTAAACCGTGACGTTTAGGGTTTGGCAACGGTCACGGTTAGGTCTAACCGTGACCTCTTTTCGGGCGCATGACACTTGTTCGGGCGCATGGCACTTGTAAAAGGTCACGATTAGGGTTAGAGCAAAAGGTCACGGTTAGGGCAAAAGGTCACGGTTAGGGCAAAAGGTCACGGTTAGGGCAAACCGTGACCGTTTGCCTAATTTTTTAAAATTTTACTAATTAAATAATTTTATAAAAAATACCTTCTTGAACCGGAGGGAGTGGGTTTCGAGCCCACACCACTCCCCTGTTGCCCTACCGTCTTAACCGGTCGGGACGGGAGTGGTTTGCTGAAAGATATAGAAAACATATTCTTTTAAAATAATCTGGACCAAAAGGTCACGATTTGGACAAACCGTGACCGCTTTATTCACATGTGGCGTTGTGGAATGAAGCTATCACAGTTTGTTGACACAAAGTGTCACGTGGTGACCTAACCGTCACACCTTGTTGACAAAAGAGGTCACGGTTTGGTCTAACCGTGACCTTTTGGGGTTCCCTAATCCCACACATTAACTGTTTATGATCATTTACGTATATCGAATCGGATATTTTTTTCATGAACATGCACCCACATCAACATATATATACAATAAGAACAAATACACTTCGTAAACGTACATACAAACATGCGTACGTGAACAAACCTTGACGTTTTAATGATAACCTAAACAATCTTATCGGGAACATATCAACATATATACACCTTATATTTTGTAAACCAATGTTCAAACATACATAATAAATTCTAATAATAATAACAATAATGATAAATAATAATAATAACAATAATAATAATAATATACTCTAATATAAATAAGAAATTTAATAGTAATAATTTTAAAGTTGATAATATAATTATAATAGTATTATTTCGTGTATCCATAAACTAAAAAATAAACTCTAATAATAATAACAATAATGATAAATAATAATAATAACAATAATAATAATAATATACTCTAATATAAGTAAAAAGTTTAATAGTAATAATTTTAAAGTTAATAATAATAATAATATTATTATTATTATTATTTTGTATATCTAGAAACTACAAAATAAACTCTAATAATAATAACAATAATAATAAATAATAATAATAACAACAATAATAATAATATACTCTAATATAAATAAAAAGTTTAATAGTAATAATTTTAAAGTTAATAATAATAATAATATTATTATTATTATTATTTTGTATATCCAGAAACTACAAAATAAACTCTAATAATAATAACAATAATGATAAATAATAATAATAACAACAATAATAATAATATACTCTAATATAAATAAAAAGTTTAATAGTAATAATTTTAAAGTTAATAATAATAATAATATTAATAGTATTATTTTTTATATTTAGAAACTAAAAGGTTACGGTTAATAATAATGATAATAATAATAATAATAATAATAATAATAATAATAATAATAATAATAATATTAATAATAATAGTAGTAGTAGTAGTATAATAATAATAATAATAATAATAATAATAACAATAACAATAATAATTATAATTATACAAAAAAAAGCAAGAGGTCACGTGGAGGCCAAACCGTGACCTCTTGAGATATTTTTTAAATCTGATTTCCCCTCGATTAGTGCACCTGCCCCTCGAGCACCGTGTGTGTAAGAGGTCACGTGGAGGCCAAACCGTGACCTCGTGTCTGTAAGAGGTCACTTGGAGGCCAAACCGTGACCTCGTGGTTACTAGTTTCATCTTCAACCGTTCGCACACCCCTATTTCACCACATATTCACCACAGTCACAACCATTTCACCGCCACAACCACAAACGTTTCACCACCACCGCCTCCAAACCGTCACCGCGAGCCCTCCCCGTGACACATTCTTCCACCATCTTCCACCACCACCGCCGCTCACCACCACCGCCGCTCACCACCATCGCCGCTCACCACCATCTACGCACCACTACCGCCGCTGCACCACCATCTGCGCACCACCACCGCCGCTGCACCACCGCCGCTGCAACACCGCCGTCGCACCACCACCGCCGCTACATTATCGTTTTCGGTACGTAATTTACAAGTTTAAACAATAGAGGTAAACATAGATTTGATAGATTTTCCCAAATAGATTTGATAGATTTTCCAAAATAGATTTGATAGGTTTTCCCAAATAGATTTGATAGGTTTTTCCTTATAGATTTGATAGGTTTTCCCTTATAGATTTGATAGGTTTTCCCGTATGTGTAGCGTAGTTTGTCGACGGTTTATTATTATTATTAGAAATAATAATAAATAATAATAATAATTATAATAATAATAGTAATAGTAATAATAATAATACTAATAGTAATAATAATAATAAATGTAATAGTAATAATAATAATAGTAAATAATAATAATAATAATAGTTATAATAGTAATAGTAATAATAGAAATAATAATAATAGAAATAATAATAATAGTAGTAATAATAATAATAATAATAATAATAATAATAATAATAATAATAATAATAATAATAATAATAATAATAGTAATAATAATAGTAATACTATAAATAGTAGTAATAATAGTAGTACTAATAATAATAATAATAATAATAATAATAATATAATAATAATAATAATAATAATAATAATAATAGTAATAATAGTAATAATACTAATAGTAATAATAATAATAATAATAATAGTAATAGTAATAATAATAATAATTGTAATAATAATAATAGTAATACTAATAATAATAGTAATAGTAATAATAATAATACTAATAGTAATAATAATAGTAATAATAATAGTAATAATAATAATAGTAATAATAATTATAGTAATAGTAATAATAATACCAATAATAATAATAATAGTATACATAATAATAATAATAATAGTAACAATAATTATAGTAATAGTAATAATAATACCAATAATAATAATAGTATACATAATAATAATAGTAATAGTAATAATACAAATAATATAATAATAATAATTAACCGTCAACCATTAATTTTATAAACATTGTAAATAATGATAAATACGTTTTTTTCCGCAGATATGGATGTCGACAATGCTTAAGCATTGTCGACTGCCCGATGCTGCAGTTCGAGCGGTTCAGGACCCTGAGAGCACGATTGCCGACACCGGGGACCGTCCTGTCGGAGGACTTCTTACAGCTCGTTGGAGAGCGCGACCGTTTTTTTGAGATTATCGGCGAGTACGGCCCGTGGGAGCAGCTGTTCCGGATGGGCGACCCTGCCCATCGAGAGCTGACCGTGGAGTTCTACTTGACCTTCACATTCCGTCCACGTGAGCAGGGACTTGCAGAGCTAGACGAGGATGACATAGCGGACGGTCGTGTGCCCGCGGAGGTTGCTTTCCGGTTGTTCGGGTCCCTCCACCGCATGTCACTTAGGCGGTTCGCTGTCGTCAGTGGCCTCTACACGGAGGTAGAGGTCCGACAGCCGATGTACACCACGGCCTTAATCCGCGGGGCCGACGACTCCGATCAGGTCTGGTGGCCTGCCATTGGCGACGGACCGTACGGTGGTGATACGAGGTCGTCTCATATACGAGACCTTCTGTATAGATACATTCACCGACTCATCGCCACGTCCGTCGCTGGTCGTGGGGCGGGGACCGACAGGGTCAATGCCGCCGACCTTTTCTTTCTTCGGTGTGTACTCACACACCGACACTGCCACCTCGCGCATGCCCTTGCTGATTATTTTGCTAGTTATTATCACCGGCAGTCGCGAGGGGCGTTAGTGGGTGGGAACATCGTTTCCCGGATCGCTCGGGGCTTGGGGTACGCACATGCCATGTCCCAGCTCCCGCTACCTCCGACTCCTGTGCGCGTGGCCGCCCGGACCACCGCCACTGGGATGAGGATCGTTCGGAGGTTCCCCGACGGCACGTGCCATGGGTGCCCGAGCTGTTGGTGGACCCCCCCGAGCTGGCGGGGGTTGAGGTCCACCTTCAGGATGCCCACGAGCCCCTTGGCGGCGGGGAGGATCAGCCTATTCCCCTGTTGCACGACAAGGACCCGCCCCAGCATTCTTAGCGCGTGTACCATGCCGTGCGATTGCCTGCTCATGTTCTTGATATGCTTCAGGACACACGAGACAGGGTCACGAGGCTAGAGGATATGACCACGAGGCTGCATGATATGATGGACTGGGTCATCCAGCACATGGTCGCGGACTATGCCGCCTCGGGTACGCCGTTGTTGTCACAGCCACCGAGGCGGTTAGACCATGACGGTCCTGGCCCATCTGGCGCGGGCGGGTCTGGTCAGGGCAGCGATCCGGAGATGATGGATTAGATAGGTATTTTTTTGTATTTTATTTCTTTTTGTATGTAAAAACTCCTTGTATATATATATATATATATATATATATATATATATATATATATGCAGTTTCAGTTATTATGACTTGTATATTTGGTTGTGTTTGTTTGGTTGTGTTTGTTTGGTTGTGTTTCTTTGTTTGTTTGTTTTATATTTGTAATGTTGATAATGTTAATTGTATATGTTTGTTTGGTTGTGTTTCTTTGTTTGTTTGGTTGTAATGTAACTGTAAAATAACAAAACACAAACTCGTATGTTACGATTAGGTTAACCGTGTGATAAAATAAAATAAAAACAAACTAGTATGATTACATAAATTTAGAAAACATATACAATATGTCATGGTTAGAAAACACTCGTAATGTAACTGTATAATGACAACCGATTTTTGTAAATTAACACAATGATGATCAAGTGTAATAATAAGTTAATTGGAAAATGTTATGCTTCTTCCCTATTTATTACGACTTTCAATATCAAAACCTTGATGATCATCACTGCAGCTTTCACTACTTCAATCAAGATCATGACACACATTTGTAATCATTGTGCATTTCAGTTGTCGTATGACATGAGATCATTAGCTACTATGATTAGATTAACACAAAACACAAAACACAAAACACAAACTCGTAATGACACACATTTGTAATTAGCTACTTCAATTACTTGTAATATGATAAATTAATAATAAACACAAAACACAAACTCGTATGTTACGATTAGATTAACCGTGTGATAAAATAAAAGTAAAAACAAACTGGAATGATTAAAAAAAATTTAAAAAATATGTACAAAATGTCACGGTTTGACCAAACCGTGACATATACACCTCCAAAACCCTAACTGTCAGCCCATTAATTACACAGCCAATAATTGCAATGATCCCGAGAACCTAACGTCACGGTTAGGCCTCACCGTGACCGCAAGGTCCTACACCCGACCTAAAGGTCACGGTTAGCCTTAACCGTGACCGTTTGAGGTGGTATACCCTAAAAAATGAGCGGTGTGTGCAGAATTTCCCTAAAAATAAATAGTTTTATAAATGAGCGGTGTGTCCGAACTATTTGGTCTCCTTAACGATATTCATGAGTTTTCGTGGAGAGGCGGTAGGGATCGTTGGAAATGGAGTCTCGCAAAAGATGGGCAGTTTTCGGTTTCTGCGGTTAAAAGGTTATTCGCGAGCTTTATAACGGTTGATTCTAACCCATCGATAAACTGGAAGGTTATTCGCGAGCTTTGTAACGGTTGATTCTACCATAGCTGAATTAATCAAACGAGGAGTGCCGATCAATCAGTCGATGTGTGTGCTTTGCCAAGGGGATATGGAAACATCTTTACACCTCTTTACCGGATGTATGATAACTCAAGAAGTTTGGTATAGAATCGAGTCTTGGTGCCGGCTAAGTCATGGTTTTGTCTTTAAGGTTAATGATCTCCTTCGCCTTCCGGATAATCATAAGAACTCGAAGGAGGAAAAGTACGTTTTAAGAGGCATAGTTTACACTACAATGTGGGTTATTTGGAACGAAGAAAACAACCTTATTTTCAACAATAAACAAAGGAGACCGGCCGAGATAGTGGAGCACATTAAATCTACAACGTTTTTTTGGTTTCGCCATAGAACTAGATGTAAAGATGTCTATTGGAAAAAGTGGTGTATTTGTCCTTTGGATTGATGTATTTGTTTCGTTTTATGTGCGCTCGTAGGTCCTTCCTTTGAGGGCTCTTCGAGTTGTTTCTAATGAAGTTTAATTTTCAAAAAAAAAAAAAAAGTGGGTAGTACCTTGTGCAAGGATGATTGTACAATGACAGTATCAACATCAAAGTAAGAGCATCCAAAAGTAGAAGATGGTACATTTAAAGTGTAAAAGGATTAAATTGCCTTCTATTTTTGTCCACCGACACAAAACACTTGCATGGTGAAAAAGTGACACGAGCTTTTTCTAAATTGGCCACATAGCTATTGCTTAATGTCAAAAACACCCCCTCATCAATCATTGGAGGCATCTTCTAAAAGCTACTTGCAATTATCATAAAGCAAAAAGTATTAAGAAGCTTAATAATGAAAACAATAAAAAAAAGAATTTAATCATGGAAAATAAACTTTGATTCAATATCTTGATTCTCACCCTTTACTTTTTGGGTACACAATCAATTATGTTCAAATTTACATCTAAAACAAAATATTACGAACAGAACCTTCCAATTCTCAAATCTACACTTTCTCACCTCCATTTCCATTTCTTTCACTTATGATATGTTGTATGTATACATATATATATATGGTACACAGTAAATTATAATACAACAATATCCCAATTCGATTTTGACCGCTTTTGAAGCTCGTAACACTGTCTTCGTAATGCTTCATGATCATTGAAATCAGCCAACAACGCTCTTTGTCGTGTCACGATCGATGGATATACGGACTTGAATGAAATTATAACTTAAAGAGGGGGCAAAAATGAAAATAAAAGAGAAAACAAAGGAAATTGAAAGTATTCGGAGAAGGGAATCAGGCAGAGGGATTTGACCCTTTTACCCTCGGTTGAATCCCGTAATAACTAACGTACCATTTAACGAACTTCCTCAACCCCGTAGACAGATCTGTTGTGGGCTTGTACCCGAAGTCCCTATACGCCAGGCTCACGTTAGCGTGAGTGAACGGAACATCACCGTTTCTAGGCATCTTGATCACATGCTTCTTCGCCTTGACGTTCAACAAACTCTCGAGTATCGCCACCAGTTTCCCCACCGTCACCGGCGACGTGTTCCCCAAGTTATATATCCTCAACTGCGCCGGACCCCTCTTCTTCCCACCCTTTCCGGTGCTCTTCTCCGCCGTGTCCACCGCCCCTAAACACCCCTTCACCACATCGTCAATGAAAGTGAAGTCACGCGCCACCTCCTTGTTATCATGAGTCTGATAGATATTAATCGGTTTCCCCTGCAGTATGTCTTTTGTAAAGAAGAAATAAGCCATATCAGGTCTCCCCCACGGCCCGTACACGGTGAAAAACCGGAGTCCCGTGATCGAAAGCCCGTAGATGTGATTATAAGTATGAGCGATTTCTTCCCCTGCTTTTTTAGTTGCAGCGTATAGACTCGCCGGTTGATCGGTCCGGTGAGATTCCGAAAACGGGTTCTCGGTGTTCAAGCCGTAAACGGAGCTCGAAGAAGCCCACACGATCGCCGGTTGTGGATCGGCGGCTTTAGCCACTTCTAAAAGATTCACGAATCCCGCAATGTTGGAGCTCACATAGGACTGTGGGTTCTCCATGGCGTAACGAACACCGGCTTGAGCGGCTAAGTGAAGAATGTGCGTAAACGGAACAATGTCGAAAAGCTTGGTCAACAGCTCACCGTCGTTGAGATCTCCCTCAACGATGAAGATCTCGTGTTGTTTCAGGAGCTTTTGCCTGGCTCGTTTCAACGAGGGGTCGTAGTAGGAGTTGAAGTTATCGAGGCCCAAAACGCCATCACCGCGTTTTTTTAAGGCTAGTGAGCAGTGGGTTCCGACGAAGCCTCCGGCGCCGGTGACGAGGACGGAGAAGCCGTTGGGGCGGCGAGGGGTGGAGGAGCGGCGGACCTCCTTCTCCCAGGCGGCGCCGCTGCCGTAGAAGGCGGAGGAGAGGAGGTGGGAGGTGGTGTGGAGGTGGCTGTCGGCGGCGGGAGGGTAGTTGAAGGTGAAGAAGAAGATGAGAATCAAAGCGACTAAAAGGGTAACACGAAATAAAAGTTTAGAAGAAGCTGCTATGAGTTTGGTGCTGTTGACTCTGCGGACGTAGCTGTTGTAGCGTTCGAGCTTGGTGGTTTTGCTGGTGTCCGGTGAGGACGCCATTGATGCTGGAGGATGGAGCTTTCAATTATCAGTGATGGGGTTTGATAATTGGAGCCCTGAAGTGATCAGTGTAGGAGAGGAAGATATAAAGGAGGAGAATGAAAGAGAGAGGGGGGTGGGGGTGGGGGTGGGTCGTGGGGTGGGGTGGGGGTTGGGTTGGGTGGTGGGGCCGGTAAATGTTGTGTTCCGGTGTCCACTTGCTTTATAAATTACGACATGCTTTTCACTCGGTTACAGGTGGAAAGACTTATGAAAGAAATGGACCTATACATACATGCCTATCTGTATTTATATTTTTATATTTATATTTATATAAATATATATATATATATATATATATATATGTGATAAATATATATATTTATATTTATATAAATATATATATATATATATATATATGTGTGTGTGTGATAAATATGTGTTCATATTTACAATTATTTGAAAAAATGGATCCAACTAAATGGGAGCTATTAGAAGGCCACTAATTGCAACTAATTTCGTTTTGAAATTATTCTAATATTTTATTGTAGAATAAACTAGACAATTTGTTTTTATACAGGGTCAAATTTATGTAATAAGGTGCTCATAAAATAATAATGTTAATTTCCAACTTATTTTTGTCAACTGCGATGCGATCGTAATGATATTCTATAATATATGTTATTTTGACCTCAATGGTTGTTTGATTCATTCCAAAAGTGACTTGCATGAACTTGTTTGTGAAATGATTCTAATAATTTATCTATTTATTGGGTGGGTGAAATAATATCCAATCGAATAAAAAGGGAAGGTGAGGGGGGACAGTAAGGGTGACATATGAAGGAAGATGAAGGAAGGGGGCATATATCCGGTGGAAGATAAGGATTGACCAATAAATATTGTGCGTTGTGTATGAATGCATAAATAAGAAGATAATCGATTATATACTTTATATAGTAGAAGATTTTATATACATACACACATTGGGTATTGGCGGTACCAGCCGATTCCCCCTATTAACTGTGATTTTGATAAATAGAATTTGTATTTTAATAGTTGGTTGGATCGGCCGAACTGACAAAACCTATCGGCATGGGTTATATACGTAGATATATGAAGATTGATGCGTTATTCATACATGACGCATGAAAAAACATTAGAAATTGCTAAAGGAGAAATAGAGATGGTTACATGACCGCTTAATTTGTGTATCACATCAAAATGCAAGACTTTCAAGTATGTTATGCGTTTCTCTTCGATCCCAACCACTTTTTGGTTTTGCAATGCATATTAACGATTATTGATTTACTCAGTGTTTTTTTTTCCGGTCGTAGACCCCTATGAAAAAGATTTACGTCCCTTAGAACTAAATACTTTAATTAAACCTATGTGCTACTAAAAAGTAAACTTTCAGCTTGTTTTTGTTAGAAGAATTAATAAGCCCAAAATTTAATAAACAATTAGATTAAGTTTGTATTCTATCTACTAAGCCTATTATGTTCAAGTAAAACCACAGTTTCTTTCTAAATTAACACATTACTATTCACTAGTTACCTTCACTTAAAATAGTTCTCTCAATTTCTCAAACCTTAATAGAGAAACTCGAAGAAGCAATGGATCGGGTTGAAATCGAAAAGGATACTAGATTTGCCAACTCGTATTTGCTTCCTTGAGAAAGAGTCCTTTAACAAAGTTTGATTGAATATGTAATGATTCATTTCCGAAAACTAAACTCGCAGACAAAGATGTATCATTTTCTAATATATGAAATCATATTTTTATTGCTCGTGTAATGTTGTTGTATTTTATTCGCGCGACCGACCAGAAGCGAACCAAAATTCCAACAACGGGCTAAGATATATTCGATAACCGGAAAAATCGATCTCGAAAGAAAACTTCCTACGTCCGCCCTGCCTACATATAGACGCACACACGCATGTACATATTGAAAATCTAGAGCTACCGCCATCCGAGGAAGAATAAATAAAAAAGAGGATATGAGGGGGTGGAAAAAAAGAGTAGAAAATAGTTGAAGGACCGTTTGTGTAATCGACCAGAATGACCATGACCGAAAATTTGTCTTTGGATTCGTTATGTGTGTCTTTCCTTTAATTAAGGGATATTAATTTACATATGTGGTGATAAACACGCTGGGTACCTCTATGTACTTGCCCCTCACCGACACTCTTTAAATGACAACAAAACAGTTTTTTGTTTTCTGTATTATCAGTTTTTTAGTTCAATTTTTATTTTATGGTTGTCAAAATTAATTTGATAACTTATAATTCCTTCTCCCTGTACACACCTTCCCGTTATTATTATTTTTGGATCACAGTATTAATTTCTACAAACCCTGAAATGTAATTTTAAAGCAATTACACATTTATAATTTTTAAATCTACTAACATAATTACTTATGGCAAGTAGTAATTATCTTTTACATAACTCATGCTTAATATTTAGGTACTTTCTCAATGTACTTGATTCCCTTGTATTGATAACATACTAGAAAATTTAACCATAAGTATTGGTAAGGGTTTTCTCCATTTTATGTTTATATGCCTTCTCATGTAGATTCAACATTCTTGGTGAATTGTTCCTTTGCTACTAGAGGATAAAACCAGCTTGATGACAAGACAATTCAATATATATATATATATATACATATATATATATACATATATATATATATATATATATATATATATATATATATATATAAAATAAAAAATACTAGAATCTAACGATATGAAAAAACTGACCCCTACTGCCCTTCGAAAATAGAAAAAAGGAAAAAGGGATTGATAAGATTATGTAGTTAGCAAAGAGCTCACGAGTCTTTTTTATTTATTTATTTTTTTGAAAAGGAGTTAAAAACAAATATAATGATACATGCTATTTTTAGGTTTTTATATTAATTACTTTTGGGGCATTTTTATATTTCTCTTTTTTAAATTCGTGAATTACAAATTTATTCAATCTAAAACATCAATTATATATTTTTCTTTTTAAAACATATATATTACATATTGGCCAAATATATATGTTTTATGAAGAAGAAATATGTAATTGTTTTTTAGATTGAGAAATTATATAATTTATGGTTTTAAGAGAGGGAATATGTAAAAATCTCATTACGGGTTTCCTTATGAGTTTACTATATTAGCTTCTATCTTTGGCATATCTGATAATTAAATCATATATAAAATTGACGTATGACCTGATTATGCTATATTTTGCAAGGAATTTGTCTTTCTAGATGATCAATCGCTTGAAGTGAAATTGATAGTAGTGAATTACACATTCAGTTTATAGTTACTTAGTGGTTCAATTTGAATAGATCAACTTGATCAAACTCGGATTACTATCAGTATGTATATGTGTGTGCAAATTTAACCAGAAGCGGTTTTTAAAACTAATAAATTCATTTTTACAAGAACAAGGTAGAAAACTACTCCATGTAGTTAACTTTCTAATTCCAAACTGTCTCAAAAAAGTATTACTATGAAATTTTAGGACAATCAAATTCAAATGAAAATTTTTATTAAAACAAACAATTTCAAGATCTGAGACCCTAGCCAAGGGCTCTGCTCTTTGGCTCGGCTAAGTGCTTCCGACCCTTAAACCCCGCTTCTATGGCCGTTGCCTGCGGACCTCGACGAGGACTAATGTGCACTCTGCAAAAGTGTGAAGAGGCGAAAAGAAAATTATATTTATTGGATGTCTATTACGATGGTGTACCATCATCTTATCCATACTACGAGGCATATTCTCCATATTATGAAGGATATTATCAGTCAGAGGTAAAGTACAATTTTAAGCAAGATTTGTATTGCAACTTTAATTATGAACCATAGATGGTACAAAGCTCAAGTTATAAGGAAGATCATAACGATTATCACCTAGCATACTCTCAGCCAGCATACGACGATTATGATAGGTATAATCAAAGGGATTTTTTGGATGCTCAAACCGATCAACATCTTCCCAATGTTATAATCCGAATCAATGTGAGTTTCCTCCTCAAAAACAAGAAAATGTTACTATCCAAAATGTTAAGCCATTTTAATATACTTATCAATCTGATGAGTAGGAAAAGATAGCTCGATTCAAAGTAATGTTGTCCATGATCGATGAAAGTTTATCACAACACTAACTTTCAGATCAACAATGAGTCCACTCCTTAGCATAAAATGTGAGGTGCTTTTGATGAAAATCTAGATTGAAGAGTCACTAAAGAACGAGGTAATGGAGGAGGTTGTGGATACTAATACCACACTACTTTTCTCAGTTGTAGAAGAATCAGGGATTGAATCCACCAAGGTTTGAGGAAACAGTGGAAGAACTATTAATAAATCTTTTGGAGCAAGACGTGGAACTCATCAAAAAATCAGAGACTGAGGTAATCAAAGTTTATCCTAAACCTTCTCTCATACTTATTACTTCGATCAATAAAGTTAAGGCAGAGGGTTTAAGGATGAAGAAAAGAAAGGTGACATTGCATGACATTGGACACGTTATCATAAAGTGGCTTCCTAATAACTTCTTATTTCATCAGCCAATCATTGTGAAGAAACTATGGAATTGCCATATCAATTATCGAGCGTTTATTGGGAACTCAATAGGCAAATGCACACTTCGACCACCTTAGTGGTAAAAGGTACAGTACGGTTGAAAACTTTAAACTTAGCGCTAATGGGAAGCAACCCACGAACTTTATGGGTGTGTTCACTAAAAACCATCACGAGACTAGAACTCGTCCACTCGAGTCTACCGAGTGGTTTAAAGGCTTGTTGCATATGCTAAGTGCAACCGTGATTCTGATACGAACGAAAGAAGAAGAAGAAGACAGAAGAAGGAATTCGATCAATCAAGCTGTCTATCTTATTCCCATCAATCTCATTTATACTATCAACTAACTAACTACCGTTATGTTCCGTTGGGCGGTAGTTAAACTAACTAACAACATTAACAACAAGTTTACAATTAGCCCCCTCAACTATTACAAAAGATCAGTAACCCAAATATTCGTAACAACACTTCCCCCTCAAAACATCCTTGACCTCAAGGATGAAAATCGGGAAAACGAAGTTGAAATTCCTCCAGATCTTCCCATGTAGACTCGGTTGCTGGTAAATGTGTCCAATGGACCGACACCTGAGTTGTCGCTTTATTACGTTTCCGTACAAATCTTCTATCCAAAATAGCTCGAGGCTGCAACTTGAATCGAGGGAAATCAGGAAGGGGAATGACAGTATGATCAGCTCCCTTAGCTGGTTTCAGAAGTGAAACATGGAAGGTAGAGTGAATTTGGGCGGATGGTGGTAAATCCAAGCGATAGGCAACAGTGCCAATCTTCTCCACAATCAAAAAAGGACCAAAGAAACGAGGACCCAACTTCGAATGAGGATGTTGTCGCAATGAAGTTTGTACATATGGTTGTAATTTGACATAGACCCAGTCACCCACGGAAAATTCCCGATCACTGCGATGTTTGTCAGCAAGTTGCTTCATGCGATTGTGAGCTTTAGGCAGAGAATCCTTCAAATTAAGCAACTTTAATTCTCGTGCTTGAAAGAGCTCCTCAAGGGAAGCAATTTGCGAGTCATTTGGAATGTAGGGAATGTGTATTGGCGTTTTGATTCCATACAAGGCCTCAAAGGGCGACATCCCAATGGCTGAATGCCATGTGGTATTATACCACCACTCAGCGAAAGTTAACCATTTATACCACAGGAGGGGTGTATCCATCACCATGGCCCGCAAATAAGATTCTAAATATCGATTGAGAACTTCAGTTTGACCATCAGATTGCGGATGGTATGCTGTCGAATAAGCCAATTCAATGCCTTGTAACTTCGAAAAATCTTTCCAAATGCGACTCAAGAATAAGGAATCGTGATCGGATACTATAGTAGATGGGCAACCATGAAGTTTAAAAACGTTATCAAAGACTGCTTGGGCCACTTGAGAAGCTGAATAAGGATGGGCAAGTCCAATGAAATGCCCATACTTGGTGAAACGATCCACCATCACCAAAATGGAATCTTTACCGTATGACTTGGGCAACCCATTAATAAAATCCATTGATATATCAGAAAAAATGGATTTTGGAGTTATAAGTGGTTGTAAGAGACCAGGAGAAGCAACACGTTCATATTTGCTTCTTTGACAAACTTGACATTCTTGAATGAACTTCCGAACATGTTGGCTACATTTCTTCCAATAGAACAAGTCTTTAAGTCGATTTATAGAGGCCGTATGACCTGAATGTCCTCCAACAGGGGAAGAATGACATAAAGAGAGAATGTCAAGCCTCAATTTAGCATCATCACCTACCACCATCTTACCCTTCCTGGTAAGTAGAGTGCCGTTCCAAAGATAATGAGGTATGGATTGACCATGTTGTAAAGCTTCAATAATAGCCTGAACTGCTGGATCAGCAGACCAACTAGCTTGTATGCGCTTCCATAATAAAGGATCCAAGGAACTCAATGTCATTTGAAAGAGAGTGGAACTCTCTATTCTTGATAAGGCATCAGCAGCCTTATTAGTAGCCCCTTGTTTATACAAGATCTCATAGTCATACCCCATGAGTTTAGAAAGCCAAGTCTGTTGAAGAGGTGTGTGAATCTTTTGCTCAAGTAAGAACTTTAAACTCTTTTGGTCAGTCTTAATAATAAACTTCCCAGAAATCAAATAGTGGTGCCATTTCTTGACAGCTAGCAAAATAGCAAGCAGTTCTCGTTCATAAACAGATAGAGCTTGTTGCTTAAGAGATAAACTCTTGCTCAGAAAAGCAAGTAGGTGACCATCTTCCATTAGTACTGCTCCCAATCCCTTGCCTGATGCATCAGTTTCTACCACAAAAGTTTTGTTAAAATCAGGCAGAGCTAAAACTGGTGAGGTTGATAAAGCCACTTTAAGCTGGTCACAAGCTTGCTGTGCCAATGTAGACCACTTAAAAGCATCTTTTTTAAGCAAATTTGTCAGAGGTTTAGCAATAGTACCAAAGGATTTGATGAATCTCCTATAGTACCTAGTGAGGCCTAGGAATCCCCTCAATTGTTTAATGGTGGTAGGAGTGGGCCAATCTATAATTGCTTGGATCTTAGAAGGGTCTGTAGAAACCCCTGCGCCAGTAATGATATGACCCAAGTACTCCACCTTAGGGCCTGCAAAAGAACATTTTGACCGCTTTGCCACCAATGAGTAAGTTCTCAATAGTTGCAATACAACTTCAAGATCCAATACATGTTGAGTCACTGAGTTGCTGTAAACTAAGATATCATCAAAGAATACCAATACACATTTGCGAAGTAGAGGTTTGAAGGTGGCATTCATCAGTTATTGAAAAGTGGCAGGTGCATTTGTTAACCCAAATGGTAATACCAAAAATTCAAAATGACCCTGATGAGTGCGAAAAGCAGTCTTGTACACATCATCATCATTCATCCTTATTTGGTGGTACCCGGATCTTAGATCCAACTTAGAAAAAATAGTGGAACCTCCCAATTCATCTAATAATTCTTCTATCAAGGGAATGGGAAAACTGTTTTTGACTGTAGCTTCATTCAACCTCCTGTAGTCAACACACATTCACCAAGAAACATCTTTCTTCTTGACTAGAACTACTGGAGCCGCAAATGAACTAGTGTTTTCTCTCACAATGCCCATATCTAACAGTTCTTGTGTCATCGTTTCAATCACATATTTTTGAGCAGCATGATATCTATATGGTTTGAGAGAGATAGGATTTGTACCTTCTTTCAAGATAATTTTATGATCATATTGTCTCTTAGGGGGTAATGATGTAGGAATCCTGAATACATCTTCATACTTTTGTAAGAGATCTGAAATAGCCGTTGGAATAGATTCCTCATGTACTTTGGGAGCATGTTGTGGATGTTCATCATTTTGAGATTGTAAACTGAACAATTGGGCTTGTGTACGGGAATGATCTTGTTTCAGCAATATGTGTAATTTCTCAGTTGTGCATAGTGTCATTTGAGTGGACTGAGAACCTTTAAGTGTAATTTGAATTCCCTGGACATGGAATTTCATAATAAGGTCTTTGAAGTTCCATGTAATGTCATCCAGCCCTTGTAGCCATTGAATTCCTAAGACCATGTCATAATTGGTGAGAGGAATTAAGAATACATCAGTTTGAAACAAGTGTCCTTGCATTGACCACTTGAAATTACTATACATCTTGTTACAAGTCATGATGTTACCATCAGCTATAGTAATCTTCACTGGTGTCATATGATTAACCTGAAGATTAAATTTCTTGGCTACACTTTCATCTAAGAAATTATGGGTAGACCCGGAGTCAATCAAAATGTGTAATGGTTTATTATTGACTATTCCCACTATTTTCATAGTAGAGAATGAATGACTGCCCGTGATTGCATCAAGAGAGATCTGTGGATCATATGCTTCAGTCACTGCACAATCAATGCAGTCGGGTTCTAAAGTCTCTCCATTACTTTCTTCAATTATCTCAACTGAGAATAATTACTTAGTTTTGCATACATGGCGAGGAGTATACTTCTCAGTACACCCAAAACATTCCCCTCGAGCCTTTTTTCATCAATTTCTTTAGGAGTCAATCATCTAGAAGTGAAGGTTTTTGGTTTGGTTAGTGGTGTAGGTAATAAAGGTAGGTTAGTGTTACTAGAAAATAGTGGTGGTTTAGAGTAAGTGTTGGAAGAATTGGTGTTTCGGTAAGGTTTTTGGGTGGTATTTGGTTGGCTGAATTTCAGATTCTCATCTTGTATTCGGGCTAACATGTAAGCTTCAGGTAAGGTTTTTGGTTGGAGTAATCTCAACGGATTACCAATCTCTGGTTTAACTGCTCGAAGGAATAAGCTTGTGGCATATTCATCACAAATTATAACTTTTGTTAAAGCTAAATCAAACTCTTGACAAAGTTCTTGTAAAGAACCTGTTTGTCTAATGGCAGCTAAAGCTCCCATTGCATCAGAACCGATTACTAGTGCAAATCTTGTTGAAATAAAGTTCTTGTAATCCTTCCAGGATAAACCTTCAATCGATTCCCCTCTAGATTGAACAAATGATTGATGCCATAGTAATGCAATGTCTTCTAAATGAACGATTGCATACCTCACTTTGGAATTCTCAGGAGTTCCATCAATGGAGAAGAAGTGTTCCACTTTACATAACCACCCTTCTACATTTGTTCCATTGAATTTAGGAAACTCCATCTTCGTTAAGCGATTCCGGCTGCTATGGAATGCTGTCACATCATTGTCTTCGTCGTGACTCGATTCCGAAGAAATTGGTTGATTCTTACTAAGCAATTGCAAATTCTTGAGAATCTCCGCCATTTGATTCGAATTCTCAATCAATTGCGCCTTCATCGCCATTAACTCCATAGAGTTCTTCGTTGCTGCTGCTCGAATGATCTCCAATTCTGTCAAATTGAGACCTGTTGCCGATTCTAAACGAAGTAATGTTGCTTCGTGATCCTGCACTCTTTGTTCCAATGACTGATTGCGAGTAGTTGCCATTGAACAATCAATCAAGAGTTGTCCGAAGATCGGACAGCTCTGATACCACTTGATACGAACGAAAGAAGAAGAAGAAGACAGAAGAAGGAATTCGATCAATCAAGCTGTCTATCTTTTTCCCATCAATCTCATTTATACTATCAACTAACTAACTACCGTTATGTTTCGTTAGGCGGTAGTTAAACTAACTAACAACATTAACAACAAGTTTACAATTAGCCCCCTCAACTATTACAAAAGATCAGTAACCCAAATATTCGTAACAGATTCCTATAAAAGTGAATTTAATTTCTTTAATTAGTTTGTGTATTTTAATATTTTTTTAATTAGTTTAATCACCAGACACAAGCACTCAAGTATGGAGAGGCACAAATCAGTTGATGATGACTTTCACTAATAAGTGTGACCAGGTCCATGTACTCCTTTCTTATCTTGTTTATTTTGTGTTCAATTATGATTTGCTCTATTTTGTTATAATAATTGTTTTCACTTAGTTCATATAATTTCTTTCTTTAGATTTGTGATTGAATCTTAATCGAGAACCTTATCCTCATAATGTTTATTCTTATTTTAAAAACCGTACATTGGGGACAATGTATTATAAGTGTGGGGATGTGGAGATGCAAAGAAGAATGCATTGAGAGGTTGAAGAAAAAAGTGCCAAACATGATAATTTAAAAAAGTTTAAATTTTAAAAAAACAAAATGCCTCAAGCAAGCTTAAAAATAAATAAAGATTAAATATTTAAATTCAAACTTTAACTATTACCTCCTAAAATACGGTTTTTGGTTCTTGGTCATGGTTAGATTAATTGTGATGTTTAATTAAGAAAAAAACCTTTAAATTTTAGATTTAGCTAATCGAGGGTAATAAGCTAGAAGTTGGATCTTTCATGCATTTAATACATCGAATTCCCAAAGTTTAGATAATCATCTGTATAGATATTTGAAGAAAATAACCAAAATGTGTACAAAGATGATAAAGACATTAGGATTTAGCCTTATGAATCGAAAAAGCCTTTTAATATTTGTTTGTTAGATCATATCTAAAAATCTATTAGAAACCAAGGAAAAGTGAAAAGTTGATACCCAGCGTTACATGTAAAGAAAAGAAAAAAAATACGAAGTCTTTTATCTTTCTAGTTTGTTTTTGATGAAATCCAGTTTGAATAGGTGATAGGTGCTCAAAAGTGGCCAAAGTGCCAAGCCTTGTTCTTCTGCAATTCGATAAGAATATTTTCGAATTATATGAAAATATAGGCTGAAAAAGTCATATTATTCTAAAAGTCAAGATCTCAAAAGAGGGTTAATGTTAACATGCCCTACAAAAGTAAAAAATCATAAAAGATTGGTCAATGTTTGTCTCAGAATGCAAAATGCATTGATATCAATAGTAAGACGTTCAAAGAAGGTAGCGTTACCCAATTGTTTGGATTTCATCCCATTTTAGCCATTTATATCTATAAAATCCTACCCTAACTTGAGCCTTATGAAAAACCCGCAAAAAGATCCTTTTGATTTGTGTGCAATTTAGGTGGATTGTAAGAAAAAAGGTGACTACATGCATGGGCAAAACATGAAGGCCTATTAGGCTTGGATAGGTGAATATAGATTTGAAGTGGCATAATTTCTTTTTGAAGAACAAATTTATGCAATATGTGTAAAAAGTTCGTGAATTTGGGTATGGCCTTGAACTAGAACTTAGAATTAGTAAGGGACTAGAGAATGTATTTGTTACAAAATGTAAAAAATGTATCTAAAGAATTTGCTTAGGGAAAAGCAAAGAATAAGTGTGGGGATGTAATCACGTGCCAATACTTTGATGTTTAATTGATCTAAATACGTTATTATACATCGTTGTTATTATGGAATTAGTTTACTTTGTTTATGTTTTGTTTCATAGGTGTTTGAAGCTTAAAGGGGTTAATTTTAAGGCAAACGAAGCAAGACATAAAACTAAAGGGACTAAAGATGTAAATATCAAAAGTTACAAAAAGGCATTTTTGAAGGTAGGCCGACGTATCATACGCCGGGTATGGCGTATCATATGCCAAGCGGCGTATTGATGGCGTATTTGTGGGCGTATTTGATCAAAATTCCAGAAAGTTGGGCGTATGAATGTTGAGGGCGGAGTATGATACGGTGGGGGCAGAGTATGATACGGCGGTAGCTGATCAAATTCCGGATTTTTACGATTTTCAAGTTTATTTAAACAAAATCAATCCCAATTCGAACTACAACTTTCCCTATACAAAATTTAACATATTCAAGGAGATTTTGAGTGCTTTCAAAGTTTGCTAACATCCTCCACATCATCATTAATCATCATTGGAAACAAGATTGAAGATTCAACGAAGATGATGCGTGGCTAGGTTTTCTTGATTGCTTTTGAGAGTAGGATTCTTGTCAAGTAAGACAATTGGTATACTTTATATTGGTTTTTATGATGAACATTAGACTATTGAATGAAGTTTTACGTTTTATTAATTTAAAAGGTTGTGTGCTTGATTATCAGTTTTCTTGGTTTTTTGTAATGAACATTGGCATGCTTTACTTGTAAATAAAGTTGTGTGTTTAATTATCAGTTTTCGAATTCCTTGCATCGTGGGCTAATTAAGAAAAATAGACAACTTGATATAGGTGAATTGATAATATTATGAACGACCAAGTCTTAAAAGATTGGTTTTTGGTTATCACTTAAATCAAAACTTAAAATATTAAAGTTACATTCTTACAAACCCTAGTTTGAAACACATCGATTGTTGATCTTGCGGAATTAGAAACCCAGAAGTAATTGTTTTCATTATTTAGGTATATTAGTTTAAAAGTTTATTGCTTTATGCACGTGTGTTATTAAATTCATCCAAAGTTGCAATTTTTACTTCTAAATTCGTGTCTTTAAGTCAATCGAGTCATGTTGTTAAAACACTTTTCATAAATTCTCTGTGTAGACGACCTTACTTACCCTTATACAATAAAGGTAGCTAAGACCGATTTGTTAACTTGTTTTTATAGAGTCTCGACAATAGGTTTATATTGTGATATTTGATATTCCATCGGCTAAGAAGTTTATTTATTTTATGTTCTTAGTTGTTTAGGGCTGAACACCTTTGGTTTGGGTATAAAAAAGGTTCACATTATGTTTTGTGGCATTTTTCTATGTAAGTCATTGTGCGCAACAGTCCATGGAATTTTTTTGATCTGTTTATGTTCCTAAGGCCTTAACTTTACACATAAAGAAAATATATACGGTTCTATTGGCATATCTTCCCATTCATTATAATTTGTATAGATAAAAACTTGTTTTGTAACATGCCGAGACTCGGCTCCATCGGATGTAAGGCCCCGTTTCCGGACACCTCACAGTTGGTCATTCATCGCACATAAAACATACAATTATTTAAATCATCGCAGCGAAAATTAATTAAAATCATTTCGTATATTTTAATGACAACCTAAGCAGTTAAATCGGTGAAATATCGGATATCGGTCACGGACCGATATTTGATATATCGGTTCTCGCGGTGATATATCGGTGAGATATCGGTAATTGCATATATATATATATAAAACACTAAAACACATATAATATTAATAATAAGATACTAAGATAGTCAAATACATAGTCAAAATACATAGTCACTGCTTTTGTGCTTCAACAATCAACATAATCAACATACAAAAACATACAACTCAATCAACATACAAAAACATAATCAACATATGAACATAATCAAAATAATCAACATAATCAACATAATCAAAAACATACAAATTAGTGAAGTGTGAACATACAACTCACTGCTTCAACAATCAACATAATCAAAAACTAACCAATCGAACTCACCAATCGAACTCACTGCTTCAACAATCAACTGATCAACATAATCAACAACAACATAGTGAACATACCTTCAAATTACCCTTTTAAATCCAAAATTGACCAATCGAACTCACCAATCGAACTCGGTAGTCGGTTGCTTGGCTGCTTGGTTAACCAATCGGTAGTCGCTCACCAATCTGATGTTCGAACTCACCAATCGACCAATGCAACTCACCAATCGACCGATGTAACTCACCAATCGATTCGACTGAGGCTCTGTTGTTCGATTCGACTTCAACTGAGGCTTGGTTGTAAGACTTCGACCGCTGCAGCGCCTTGGTTGTTCGACTTCGATCGCAAACAAAAGCTCTGATGTTCGATTGCACCCTAAATGGGGTTATTTGGGTTAGTGGGTCAGTTGTATAGTGGATTTTGTTGGACAAAAATGAGCCCAGACCAAAACCGAGCCCAATGATAATATCGGCGATATGACCGATATTTGAAAGCCACGATATCACCGATATATCGGTCATATCGGCCGATATTATCGGTGCAGATATAGTAACCGATATTTTGTACCGATATTATACCCCCGGCCGATAACCGATATATCGGTGATATATCACCGATATATCGGCCGATTTAACTGCATAGATGACAACTTTTGCGAAGTAATACAATACAGTTAACTGTTACAAAATATTATAATTGCATTACATCACAAAAATGTCGTTGTTATACTAATGGATGTCATCTCAAAAATGCCAAGTAGCTACCCCGTGCCATCCTCAGCAACTTCTACCTGCCAACTGGAAAATACATAAAAGTCAGCGTTGCTGAGTGAGTTCTAGTTTTATAAATAAAATAATTTACTTTCGATATAAACTTTCTTTACTTTCGTTACGTTATTCTTTACGTTCTTTCATTCATTTGTTATACTACGTAAAGTAATAACATAATATTTAACGTATTTTATTACATAAAATAAATTCGTATGAATACCATTAAAAGATAACACATTATACATACCATACATCATTCATACATTCCATAACCCTAAAACATCCCATAATCATACCTGAAAGGGTTAATCATAACTCTTAAGTCAAATCAGGTCAAACCCTAAACCCTGAGTTTTCTTAAAATTTCAGAAATATTTCTAAGTGTCTAGGCGCATCGGCACTATTTGGGCGTTTCTGCCCTGTTCATGCGTTTTGCTACTATGCAGGCATTTGGACTTACACTTGGTCATTTTTTACTTAGACGCATAGGCCTATTTAGACGCATAGGCCTATTTAGACGCATAGGCCTATTTAGGCGCATGGACACTATTCAGGCGCTTGGGCCTAACACTTAGTCATTCTGGGTAACTTTCCAGGCGTTTGGGTATTATTCATGCGCATGGGCCTGACTTAGACGCATGAGCACTTGAGCGGTTGGGTACTGTTTAGGCGGTTGGGAACACTTAATGAATCAGACCGTTGGACGCATGTGCCACTGTTTAGGCGCATGAGCAACTTACTTTCACCAAACCAATATAATTCAGTCTCAATTTATCTTATATCATGATTTAAGCTTAGTTGTACCATTCTAAGCATCATCAAACGTACATACACATATATAAATCCCAAATTTACACACACCCGTATACACATTCACACACACACATACGGGTGAAAACCCATTTTGAATAAAAATATGAACACATGCATTTCCAGCCCTAGAATTTTTTAAAACATGTTAAAAAGGGGGTTCTAGAAACTCACCTTTGCTGCTTCCAAGTTCAAACTCCTCAACTTGGGCTCTTCTAAAGATTCGGACGCCTAGATGTGTCTAAAACACATAAACCCGAACACACATATACATATAAACATGTAATCGAGACTAAAACCCAATATGAACACTTAAAACTTCAAATTTCTTACCTGAAATCCGACTTCCTTGTTCTTCTTCTTTGAAAAACTCGAATTCTGCTCTTTCTCTCTTTACAATCCGAATGAAGAGTGTTGTGCAGACCAAAATGGGCGGTCATACCACCTTTATGCACCAACTTTTTATTCTTTTGTCTTTTTGGCACTTTTAACTCTTCTACTTGGGTTAAATCACATTTCCTTCTTTTATTCCCGTTTATTGTTTCTTTCTCGTCTATAAAAATATCCAGGTGTTACATCGGAACTACTCAATATTGTTAATACGTATTATACAAATTATCACAAATGAATTAGCAAGTGATAAGCAAGATTATAACAGAGATATGAATAACTTAAAGAAGAGAGATGGAAGGAACCTAAATTGTATCAATAGATTTTAGATTGTATACTATGACAAAACCAAATCGATGAACAGTAACTTGGGGTATTCTCGGTATTTCCCTTCCTCCTCGGGTATTGTGCGTTGGCTTTACACTTGAGCAAATCACATTTCGGGTGGTTGTGGTGTAATGGTGCGGGAAGGCGATAATGGGGATTTTTAGGGTTTTGCGGTGGTGCCTGGCCGTGCCAAAGGCGACGATCGCGGAGGTGACGAGGATGGTTGTTTTGGCGTTGGCTCGCGGCAGCAACGACTGTTGTGGCAGTGGCTTTGTTGTTGCTTCGCCTCCCCTTTGTGGTTGAGGTGGAGCCGACCGCGGTTGTCCATGGCTCAACCGTCGACCTACGTCGCCGTCGTCGTCGGTGCAGTGGCGGTACCAAAGGCGCCACGCGGGTTTTTAGGGTTTCGTGGTGGGAAATTGGACTGGATCCTGTGTTGTTTTTGGGGGTTTTCTTGCCAGATCTTGTTTTTTAACCACCGGCTGTACCGGTGGTGGTATGCAGTAATGTCTGATGCCCGGTAGCCGCCGCTGATATCTACGACCTATGCTTTGTGCAACACTGATTTTTTTGCTGTTACTTTCTGCTGCATGTGCAGCTCTATGCTTAAATCTGAGTTTTTTATGGCTTTTGCCGGCTTTGGTTGGTGATTATGTGTCGCCATTGCTGCCGGTGGCCTTTCACTTAACCGTGAAGGAGGTTCATATGTTGGTGATACAGTTCGTCGTGGTAGGATGTGATCTGGTTCTAATTAGATTGGATTTATTCCACTATTTCGGATGTAGTTCTACAGCGATAGACTCTTTGAAATCAAGAATGTCGCTGCCCGGAGTAGCCATTTAACAACTTTCTCTGTCGGCGGCGACATGCTATGTGGTTGGGTAATCTGTTATGTCCGTGATGTTGAGTACTATCTCATCTGAGACATTATCGTTGGGTTGTTCACTTTATTGTTGATGATGATGAGGGTTTTCCCATCTGAGACCATTCGTTCTGGTTGTTCACTGGCTGTGATGATACCACATAACTATCGTTGGTTGCCCTGGCTAGGCAACCGTCTTTGGTGTGCAGCCGTAACCCGACGTTGGTACTGAGCCACCTTTTAACCATCACGTGTTGTGGCTATGATGATCTAAACGTAACATTATAAACATGTGTGTTTTTCTGAGCCTCGGTTTACTGTATCTAAGTCGCGTAACGCGCGTCTGGGTTACAAACGCTAGTTTATATAATTTTGCAGCTTCGAAATATGTTTATTGAGCCATTTTCTTATATAAATGATATAGATAAGAATGCATACTCACATGGTGATGATTATACTTTTCGTTGGCAATGATAATTTGACGGTTGGAGTTAACGGAAAAAGTAATGATTTCGAAACCGGACCGGACCGGCCGGTCCGACCGGTTAGACCAGGAACCAGTGAGGTTGCCGGTTCGGTTCGGTGGTTTTGGACCGTTTTCATCATAACCGGCCGGTTCGTGCGGTCGACCGGTCCGACCGGAACCAGCGAACCGGGGTGAACCGGGTTTTTGAAAAAAAAACTTTTTTGCTTTATTTTAATAGTTGCAGAAGAGGGAGCCGCCGCAGTCGCCGGTGGCGCATTTGCCTCTGCCGTTGGAGTCGAAAATGCAGCCTTGGCGGCTCCATAGGCGGCCGGACCATTGGGGTGGGAGGAAGAGGGTGTAAGACTTTTTGGGGGGAGTTTGAAGCCGTCGTGGGCTAGGAAGGGGTGGCCGGCGCCGGGCTGGATTCCGGGCCACAGGGGGTGGGAGCATTTGTTGACCATCATGATGGTGGTGGCGGGGACGCCGTGGAGGAGGAGGAGGAGGACGGCGGTGGTGGTGTTGGTGGTGAGATCCATTGGTAGTGGTGGTGGTGCAGAGCGAAAGAGAGAGGGGAAGATGGATTGATGGGAGCTGGAGTGATGTGGAGAAAGGGTACTTAAAGTTGGAGTTTATCACTTTATTGTTTTTAGTTTTTTTATTTTTTTACCCTGAGGTTGGTTTAGAATTACGTTTTTGTTTTTTGTATTTGTGTTAAAGATGTGGAGAAAGAGAGGGTACATTTGGGAGGTCAATATGTCTAGTCTATTTACTGTTTATTGGACTTTTTGGAAATAAAGTTTTGTCTGATTTAAATAAGAAAAATTGTAGACAAAATAAAAATGTGCGTAAACCGATTTCTCGTTAAGAAACTATATTTTATTTAAGTTTAATGAAGGATGTTTCAAGAAGGAATTAAATTGGGCTAAATATTTATGACGTCATCCGGTTCGTAATCCGGTCCGACCGGTCCGACCGGTCCGACCAGTAAACCTCTAGACCGTCCGGTTCGCTTTCCGATCCGGTTTTAAAAACATTGGGAAAAAGTTTTATCAGCCAATAAATGCTACAAGAAAAAAATCTTTTTATGACTAGACCTATGATGAAGACAAGGCTTCTATAAGGTTATGGATAATGCTATAGTAAAAAGGATATTAAATTTAAAAAGCCTAAAAACATTGCAAGCTTGATAATGTCTTTTTATTATTTTAAAAAGAATGATATTTTAGTTATTGTGTTAAATACATCAGATCATTATGTCTTATAAATTTATTGTGTCAAATATCAGTTTATTATGTCATATATTATATTATTTGTTATATGTATTTATCATTATATTTTACGTTTTAGATCATTTTGTGCTATTTTTGTTGTTGTTTCTATAGATCATAACTTGTTATCTAGCATTGTTTATTACAATTAGAAGTACACAATTATATATTTTCATCAATGTATTTTTTTTATAAAATCATATTGTTAAAGATAATATAATATGTTATTTTTGTCATTGTTTTTCTATAGATTATATAAACATGTTGTCTATCATTGTGTTTTAGAAATTAAATACACAATAATGTTATTTTAGCAATGTATTTTTTTCAAAACTCGTAATATTCAAGATAATACAATTACGATAAAAAATACAATGAGATATCGTGTTATTGTTTTTTAACGTATTAGAATAATTCTTTGTTTATTTTATTATTGTGTTTTAAATATTTGAAGTATATAACAATGTTATTTCACTATTATACTTTTTAAAAATTTATCATTTTAGAAAAACACAAAAGTATTCATAAAAGTGCAATAACTAAGAAAAAGATACAATGAAATTCATTAAATACACCATGACGAGATATAGCTTAGAAACGTAAAAAAAATTTATAATCATGTACTTGTTTGAAAGATAAAAAATGCCTGTTTTTATGGTATAACGTTTATAAAAAAAATAATGACGTACATAGAAGTTATTAATGTTTAAAATATGAAGGAACTTGTAAAAAATCAATAAAAATGGTTATTATTAAACTATCTCTCTAACAAACTTTTTCTTACAATCTAATCTCAATGGTTAATTAAACGAATTGATGATTGCGGTTACTTTTTATACTTTTTAGTTTTAGAACCCTTATTTGTATCCTAGTCGCCATAGGTGGAAACCTTTTTCTTGTTTTTTATTTTGAAATATCTTGGAGGAAAATAATCCCGCCATTATAAGACCTCCATGGTGATAACATGTTATCGTTATACGGTTATATGATTCTTAAAAAACCTTATACTAATAACGGTAATATTATTATTATTATTATTATTATTATTATTATTATTATTATTTATTATTATTATTATTATTATTATTATTATTATTATTATTATTATTATTATTATTATTATGATAAATAAATTATGTAGTTGTTATTAGTATTATATTATTATAAGTAGTATCATTATTATAAGTTGTAGTAGTAGTACTACTACTACTAATAATAATAATAATATAATAATAATAATAATAATAATAATAATAATAATAATTATTATTATTATTATTATTATTATTATTATTATTATTATAATATAAAAAATAATAGTAAATATTGTTATGAATTATAATTATTAGGGTGTGCAAAAATATTCGAATTCGAAACTAAATCAGAAACATTCAAAATTTCGGATATCCGAATTTTGGATTCGGATTAGAATTGTGTTTTTGGAAATTTTTGTATCTTCGGATATCCGAAATATCTAAAATATTTTTATTAAAATTAATAAAAAATAAGTAGTAGTTTGATATTTTGGATATTTTAAATATTTTTTACAATAAATTTGGATATCCAAAAGTCTTGTTCATAAAAGATATTAAACTTTTTGAAAATTTATAAAAAATACATAATTTTTAGAAATTCGGATATCTATTCATCCGAATATGAAATTTCGGATATCCGAAATTTCGGATACAGATTCGAATATTGAAAATCACTATCTAAAATTTTTGAATATCTAAAAATTGGATATCTGATTTTGAATACCCTTAATAATTATAAACAATTAGTATCAATTTGGGTCAAATATGTTTGGTTATGACAGGGTCGATTAAATACGTCAAAGTTTAGCTATAATTAGTGCAGTTACGTCTTATATTCTTTTACAAACCAAAATACTAAATCAATTCTCTCCATTCTCCTTTCTATAAACCTTTTCCAATTCAATTCAATTTATTTTATCACTAGATGGATTAAAAATTATACGTTCCACTCGATTCATCGAGTGAGTGCTTCTAGAAAGGTAGTAGCCATCACTTTGTCACGGATATCGTCAACTATGTCGAAGGTGAAGAGATGATAACATTTTAAAAAAAGATACATGCCACATGACCGGAAAGAGATCATAAAAATTCTAATGAAAGCTTATATAGTCGATTCACCAATATACGATCAACCAACGTTTCGAGTAAGGCAACGCATGTCGAATACTTTGTTTTAATAATTGTTAGAGATATAGAAGTGGGATTTGAATTGTTTCGAGGGGCCTAGCCTAGACTAGAGGATGAAAAAGAATCAGACTAGGAGTAGTTAATTAAATATTGAGGCATTTTGATTTAAATTTATTATTTTTATAAATGTTTTATCGGTTTAATTTGTTAGTATCTATTTAACGTTTTAAATTGATTATATTTCTGTTTTTAAATATTTACATATTTTTAATTAAAAAATGGATTAGGGTAGTTCGCGTAATGCTGCTATTAATTAGGGTATTTAGTTAAGAATTTGAGTAAAAAATATGTGACCTTCCCTGATTTATCTTAAGGTATTTGAAGGAGGTTAGAGTAGTGGCTCACCACCCTTACAAATATGTCTAAACTAAAATTTTCGTACGTTGTTGTGTGTATAAACTACAAAGTCATGATTTTTAATTTTAAAGCTATTCTATGTTATCTTGAAGGAAATCCCAACAGCATGCATAGCACAACCGGTCAACCCGATGGTGGCATGCTTTGCAATGCGCTTGTAGTATATGTATACATGTGTGTAAGGAGCTAGATCGAACTAGTGAGATTCAGACTAAATAAGTAAAATTAAAAAATAAAACATAAAATTATAGAAGAATAATACTATTTTATTTTAATAATTTACAGTATTTTTGATAATAATTCATACTATTAATTTAATTAGTCATATTTTAAAATTTTTACTCTTGTTACCGATGATGATATCAGTTGAATAATGATTAAACTATTAACACTTTATTTCAATAGATATGTTAAAATCTTTAATAAATATACAAATACATAAATAATTATTTTAGTCGGTTCTCATGATTCTCAACTGCACATATATTTATGATTCTAAAACACTTCTTATATGTGCACAAAAAGTAATAATAGTTACCAAATTTAATGTGACTTAATTAATTATAAACATCTAAGCAATATGATCATTGATGTAGTCATTGATCTATGCTCATATACAAATGACATATGTATTAGTCTGGCATAAATATACACACATATAAATCAAATATATTAGGGGGACACATGTGTATGTTTGTAAACATGTAAGGAATTGAATATGTTAACATGTACCTAAGATATTTCATATATATAATAGTACGTTCTAATAAAAATTAAATATAAAAGGAATATGAAAACTAATTATTCATGATCAATCACTTCGGATATAAAAGTACTAGAGTTTTAGTGCATGTAAACATGTAATTCACATGGGTAATAAAAATATTTCATATAGTTTAAATATTTGCGTGTATATAATGTGTGTGACTTCGAGTGGTTGTTTCTTGGGCGAAAATATGGAGTTGACGAAAGGGTCTGTTTAGATCTTTTTCTTCGGCATTAATTGCTTCACATAAATAAATAAATATAATATTATTTGGAATGAAATAGTCGAACGTTGATTCGAGAGTGTCGGCAATTACTGCACCACCATATGGCAACTGGCAAGCTGACGCGTTGGCCGACACTACCTTATTCATATACAAGAGAATACAAGTTATAAAAACGGGCGTATTATTTATTGTAAACGGTCGTTTACATGGCTGCAAACGGGCGTTTACAGGCCTGTAAACGGCCGTTTACTAAGCTGCAAACGGTCGTATCATTTAAAGTAAACGGTCGTTTTTCGTATCTCAAACGGTCGTTTACAGTCTCTCAAACGGTCGTTTACTTTTTAACCGATTTAAGAACTCCATTTCCCCATCCCCTCATCCCATACCTCTCATCCCATACGACCGTTCACAACTCCATACCTCTCTTTTCCCCATTCCTTCATCATCTTCTTCATCTTCATCTTCTTCCTCACATTCCTTATTATTTTATTATCAAGGTTTGTTTATTAGTATTTTTCTAATAAACTAGTTTAATATATATTTTATTGTGTTACTAATTTTAATTATTGTAGGTAATGGCTTCAAGTTCACGTCAAGACACAGCGTCGGTTCGTGTTTCTAATCATCCTTGGCTCCAGTTTCGACGAGGGTCAGATGAATATAAAAGACTTCAGAAACTTTTAGATAAAGAATTTGAGCCTTCACGTTCGATATCTTGGAGTTTGTTACGGGACGGGGGAATTTACTCGTGCTCGTGACATGATGAACGAGCCGTGGCGAAGATTTTTTTCAATTAGTGGTCCACAATATAAGGAGCTTTGTTTGGAGTTTTTCTCCACTTTTAATTTCGATTCGAACAATCATAACTACAGGTATACAAATTTAATTAGATTATATATAATTTCATGTTTACATTTAATTGAAGTTATATTTTTTTAACAGTGATACCGATGCTATCAGTTTTGTTCTCGGGGGGGTGCCACGTAATTATTCAGTGGCCGATTTTGGTGTTTTGATGGGTTTATATACAGTTCAAGAGACCCATCAATCTGATTTTTTGGAAGGTCTTACACAATTTCCAGAAGATTATAATGATGAAATATTTTGGGAAGAAATTGGTGATGGCCAATATATACCTAACAATAAAACAAAAGCTACAAGAATGAACGATCCGTTGTATAGATATCTTCATCGCGTTATTGGTCATACTATAGCTGGACGTAGGATGACTAGTGGTGGGGTGACTAAAAAGGATTTGTTCTTTTTATTTTGTTTGATTAAAAGGAGGCCTTGTAATCTGGCATATATGCTTGCTGATTATTTTACTTCTTGCACGGGTACAAAGAAAACCGGACATATTTGTGGTGGTACATATGTTACTCGACTTGCCGAGTCTTTACATATTCTCACCCCTGACAACGTGGCAAGTTTAAACGGGCCGGTACTTATGTCCGGATTTGTTGATCGTGAACATCTTATACGGATGGACATGATCGCAGATTATCCGCAAGTTAGGTGGAGGTTTAAACATAATAATCAAATGTGGATACCTCCATATCAAGATCCTCCTGATGATCTGTAATTTTTTTTATGTTTTAGTTATTGTAATAAAGAATTTATTTATGTTTTATTAATTGTAATAATGAATTTATTTATGTTTTAGTTATTGTAATAAAGAATTTATTTATGTTTTATTAATTGTAATAATGAATTTATTTATGTTTTAGTTATTGTAATAAAGAATTATTTATGTTTTATTAAACGTAAAGAATTTATTTATATAATGAATTGTCAAATGAATTTATTGGAAAATGTGCCAGATCAAATCACAATTCACATGTTGGGAAATGTGCCAGATCAAATCGCAATTGCTTATTCACGTTTACAGAATTCACAACTTCGTCATCACATGCCTATAAATTCCCTTTACACATTTCACAATTCACAATTCAAAATTCACAAGTATTCAAATTCATTTATGTCTCAATTTTATAATGATTGGGTGTACCAAACAAGAGAAGAGTTAATGGATTGGGTGCAAAACACTGCACACGCCCTTGGATATGTTATTGTCACACAACGAACGAAGAAGACTGTATACGGATTCGTCAACAAGGCATTTCTTATGTGCGATCGTGGTGGTGTATACAAGTCAACATCAGATTCAACCACACATTCAGGCACAAAGAAGATAGGTTGTCCATTTCAACTTATAGCAAAATATCATGAAGAAGATCGAGGTTGGAAAATACATGTTGTCTGTGATGAACATAACCATGAACCTTCTAAATTTTTGGAGGGTCATGCTTATGTAAAAAGATTGTCTAAAGAAGAGTATGCATTGGTGGAAGATCTTACAAGGAAAAATATGCAGCCACGTGATATTCTTACGGCTTTAAAAGCAAATAATGATAAAAATATATCTACAATTGAAACCGTGTATGATGCACGGACAAAGATACGAAAGTTGGATAAATTTGGAACCACCCCAATGCAATCACTTCTTCATTCTTTGCAGATGGGCGGATACATCTATGATTTTACTACTGATGACGAATCAAATCAATTAAATGATTTGTTTTTTGTTAACCCCACTTCACTAAAAATATGGCGTGCGTTCCCGCATGTTATTATTTTAGATTGCACGTACAAGACGAACAGGTATCGCCTCCCTTTTCTTCAGATTGTTGGCTTAACTTCAACAAACAAGACATTTTGTATTGCTTTCGCATTCATACGAAATGAGAAAAAAGATAATTTCAAGTGGGCTTTAAATTGTCTGAGAAAAACATTGGATGGGTATATGCTACCACGTGTCATAGTCACCGATAGAGAGTTGGCATTAATGGATGCATGCCAAGTAATTTTTCCAGAAGCAACCCGATTGCTTTGTAGATATCATATACAGGAGAATATCAGAAAGCATTGCAGACCATCTTTCAAGTCTCAGACTGAGTGGGATAAATTTATGTATTACTGGAGATTTCTGCTTCAATCTCCAACAATTGAGGCCTACTATGAAAATCGAACGCGATTGCAGACAAAGTTGATGAACAAGCATCGAAGTATTTTCCTGATCTTTAAATTTATTTTTTTTTAATGAAATTGAAACTAACATATTTGATTTCTCTTTGCAGCCGTGTTTAATTATTTGGATGTCAACTGGTTGCAAAATTATAAAGAGATGTTCGTGTCTGCGTGGATTGATCAACATCTAAATTTTGGAGAACGAACAACAAACAGAGTAGAAAGCCAACATGCTCTGTTAAAAAAACATTTAAATTCTGACAAGTCAAATTTAGATAAATTTATAACAATTTTAAATAACATAGTACGTTTACAGGAGACACAAATAAAGGCAAGTTTCGAGGAAAGTCGGATAAAAATAAAACATCAACATAAACATAATATATTTGTTTCTTTGTTATCTAACGTATCTCATGAAGCTCTGGATATATTACTTGGAGAGCTGACACGAGTTAATGAAATTCAAAACCAATCACAAACCTGTGGCTGCCATATTCGTACTAGTTGCGGTTTACCATGTGCTTGTGAAATCACACAGTATTTAAAAGCAGGCAAACCTATTCCACTACATTCGATAGATATATTTGGAGGAGGCTTGACTTTTCACCGGTGTCGTTAAACGAAGATGAAGAAGATATTCAATGTGATGACGAAGTTGAGAGGTTCAAAGAAGCTTACCGGAAACAAAAAAATCCCACGGTCAAAAGGAATTGGTTAGAAAAGATAAAAAGCATAACGAATCCTATTAGCATAAATCTTAACGAGCCTACGGTGCAAAAAAATACTCGTGGAAGGCCAACACTCAAATCTCAAAAACAAAACAAACCAGACCCTTCACCTGCTGAACCTACTCGAGCTCATACCTGCACGACAGATGATTTTGTTAGTTATGATTTTATGGGGTTGAGCCCCCCAAAACATACTTCAAACGTAGATAACACAACTCAATCTTCTCTATATCATCATCCTTTACTAATACAGATTCCAACACTTTTCCATCCGTATGTAACACATATAGAGAACGTAAGCAGTGATGGTAACTGTGGGTTTCGTGCAGTTTCCTTCTCCTTAGGATACGGTGAAGAATATTGGCTGAACATGAGGTATGAGCTTTTAAACGAGTTACATAACAATTCTAATTTGTACAGAAATCTTTTCTCCAGCTCATATGATGAGACAGAACGTAGTTTATCATGGCTACAACCGGGTCCAGCTCCTCATCAACATTGGATGATAATGCCATACACAGGATTATTGATCGCCAACAGATTTAATGTGATTCTTCAATGCTTATCTCCCACTGAAAGTGCAACTTATTTTCCGCTATGGACAGGTCCGGATGAACTCATGTACCACCAATTCATTACTATTGCACATGTGTATGGTTGCCACTACGTCTCTGTGCGTTTGGAGGGTGAATATCCATTGCCTTTCATAACGCCGTTATGGAATTTTCACAAAAGTAATAATGCGGCTGCGTGAGAAAGAAAGTACGAGGAGAGACTTCAAAGATATAGTCAATATATACTTCGAAATAAAACTGTTAGTCGTTTCAATATAGATTAGATTAGTATCACTTGTAACTGTTCATCTTATAAGGTTCAAATATTTTAAACTTATATATAAATTATTCGTATAAACTATATGTAAATACTTAATAATATATAAATTATTAGTATAATTACAAATATTTGACACTTATAATATATAAATTATGGGTATAATATAATTATAAATAAAAAAAATAAATTTATAAATATAATTAATAAAAATATTCTTAAATTATGGGTATAATATAATAGAATATTCTTAAATTTAAAATAAAAATATTAAAAATTTAAAATAATTAATAAAATTTAATAAAAAAAATTCATATAATAAAAAATTTAATATAATTAATAAAAATTTAACATAATTAACAAATATTCTTAAATTTAAAATAAAATTATTAAAATATATAAACGACCGTTTGTGAATACCTAAACGGCCGTTTACAGATATGCAAACGACCGTTTGCAGACCTGAAAACTCCCGTTTATAAACATGCAAACGACCGTTTAGAAACTGATATACGACCGTTTACTTGTTGATAAACGACCGTTTGTCTTAGTGGTGTAAACTCCCCAAATGGTGGTGTATGGATCAATGACGCCAAAATATAATGGTCTGACCCTTCTATAATAACAGAATTAATATATATAATAGCCCTTCGATAGAAGAGTTCAATTTCTCGATCCAATGATAGATCAATTGTTGTTTGGTTATTTATCGATTAAATAAACCGGAGGAAGTGTGTAATAATTTTATTCTTAAGGTACCATAAAAGAAATAGAATACGATAAAAAAATTGATAAAAGCCATAGATCATCTATACTATATTATAATACACGAAGGAGGGATGCCAACCAAATGTAAGAGTTTTGAACTTTTTATGCACAATGTACAATTTAAAATAAATAAATTTCAAGGGTAATATTGACTTTATAACCTACCTATAAAGATGGATATTCAAATCTATTTTACAATTTGATCCCTTGATCTATCAATATTGTTGTTTTTATGCTCCGTAAAAATCTACTTGTTTGGTAAATTATTTGTCAATATTTTACAATTCAAATCTACTTGTTTGGTGGGTATTAAAATACTCCGTAAAAATCAGTCACATTACTGTTAAAAAAACTGAAAATAAGGAATTCGTATTTATAAAAAAAATGGTTGTACCTGTGACCAAAACCTACATTAACTCACAAAAAAATAACAAATCCATCACAATGTCCATTACAGTCCGGATTAAATCCAACCATTTTCATCCTAAAGTCTCAAAAAACATCACAAATACATAAAAGTTGAAGTAATATACTGAAATATATGTTACTCACTGTGACCCGCAGCTTCTGTTCTTTAACCTGAGATATTCGTAATTGTCAAAAACCTGAAAAATAAAACATCCGTATATTAATTTTTAGTAACTAGGATGAAAATAAGGATTTCGTATTTTTAAAACAATGGCAGTACCTGTAGACAAAACCTACATAAACTAACAAAAAAAATACCAAATCCATCAAATAGTCCAGAACAGTCCTGAATATATACTACTAGCGACCTAATTACACAAAAAACATCCCAAATACATAAAAGTTGATGTACGGTACATAAATGTATGTTACATTCTGTAACCCGCTGTTTCAGTTGTATAACCTGAAATGTATCATATCTGTATATTAATTTTCAGTCACAAATAAATTCAAGAAATTTAAAAAATAAAGTATATACCTAATTTCCCGCAATTGATGCTACTTAAATTAACAAAAATAAAAAATAAATCAGAATAAATGTTAGTATAGATAATAAATATCGGGTACATCTTTTTACATTATATATAACCAAAAAAACAATTACTTACATATGTATAAATTACTTACATATGTATATAAAACCTACAATACAGTATGACCAGAAGATGCTTTATTTAAAAAAATACCACAATTTATTTAAATAAAATCAGTAACAACATGAGCCATTTATGAAAACTGAAATCTTTGTTTATAAATATAGTAATTTATTACAAATTTAAAAATAATAATAATGCCTACAATACATACATATCTCTCATGTCATTATTAAAAAGTTTAAAGTAGTAATATGTAACATACAAAACTTTTATATAAATCCAAAAATTTTTTTTTATTATCCCTGATGGACATTAATTATTATTAAAACCATAATCATCAAAGATAGATGTACCCATTTTATTTTACTTCACATTGGTTAAAATTTCCACCATATGGTTAAAAATGGTAAAATTTTTAACCCGAAGATGCTTTATCAGAAACAACAACCTAACAAACAAAGAGATGTTTATGGCAGGCCTAATTCGGTTGTTCTTCAGGCGCCAATTGAAAATTGAAAAACCCAACAGCAACCTATAAATACATACAAGTTCATAACTTTTTAAATGGAGAAAAACTAACCATGTCTTTGGATGCTGCAAAAATTCATGAATACCAACCATTTAAGGTTGCACCTTTAGAAGTTCTGCATACGGATCTCGGCAATTCAAAGGTACAAACATAAAATGTTATATTTATGATTACAAGTGTATTGAACGTGTTATATGATTTAGTAATTATTTTAATTGTATTTTGTATTTTGTGCAGGTTGTTTCTCATAACAAGGTTGGTATATAGTCAAATGTTAATTTATACATATGATTGTTTTGTGCTTATTTGATATTATTTTTAATTTTTATATTAATCAATAATTGATTTTAAACATCAGGATGTGGATGAACATAAAGTGCAGGGTATTGGAGATCTTGATGACGAATTGAATAAACATAAGCCTATCAAGGTAAATGGTTTCCATTTGTTTATGTTTACATTCGGTTTTATATTTGATGTAAAATGCAATCTGATATATTTTGTATACAGGTAGATATTGATCTTGATCTTGATAATAGTATTGAGATTATTTGTTGTGGTGCCATGTTTAGTCCCTACAAATCTGATCTTCAACGTGAATTTAGTGAGGAGGTATTTTTAATACTATTATATATTTATTTTATAAGCTTTATACTAACTATTTCTTTATTTAAGGATCGGCTGTTTGAAGCACAAGCTAAGATGTTTGAAAACCAAAAAAGAGAAAAAGAGGCATGACGAATGGAAATGGAGTGAGGTAATTAAGTTGGATGGTCCGGATAACATTAACAAAGACCATGAACTAGAAGACACTGCATGTTCAGCCAAGAAGCATGAAATCAGAATTAAAATTCCTCGTGTGACTGTGCAGAAGCTAACTAGACCTCATCTTGTTTAGACTTAAGTTTAGATGAAAAATATTTTATATTTGTTTTGTATTTTTAATTTATGTTCAATTAGTTTAATAAAAAGTTGTAGTTTGTTTTAAAAGCATATCTCATGCTATGTAATTAAATCATTCTATCATCTTTTTAATATTATGATTTTCAGTATGTGGGTTTATTTAAAGTGTTTATGTTTATTGATCTTATTATTTATTAAATTCAATACTGCTCTATTGGTTAATTCAAACATCTAACTCAATAATTAGAAAGTTGAAGATTTTCAACAAAAAAAAGCAGCAAAGTTTAAGGAAAACATTTTCATAATATCAACTTAATCAAGCACAACAACATCAACTAGATAAAGCCACCAGCAAACTCAAACTTATAATTCTGATTCAAGCACAAACCATCATCACAAACAACATAAACAGCTAGATAAAACCAATCATAAAACCATAAACAGGTTCACTCTGAACCATTAATCAATAAAATCATGAATCAATCACAAACACTTAAACGAAAATAAACACTAACAATATCAAACTTATATATGAAAGTAAATCAGCAATGTTTTAGCAAAATATTTTAATAATATCATCTTAATCATTAAGTTGTTTAGTATATTAAATTCAAACCTAAAATGTGATTAAGATAAACACAACAAGACACCTACGAAAACTAAAAAAATATAATGTAGAAGTATTATCAATGTTTTTACTTCCTGTCAATTAGTAAGTTGTTTGTATATTTCAGGGACAATATACGGGTAGGCAAACTAACAATGCTCAATTTTATTATTCAAGTGCCAACCTTTGCGGATGACAAGATTAGTAAAAAGTGTCCACAGTTCATCTAATAAAAAACAAACATAAATTTTAAAAGTGTCAACCTTTGCGGATGACAAGGATTTTGAATCTGGTATTGTTTCTTAGACTAAAATCACTTTATCCACTTGCAAATTGATTATACTAGAATATTAGGTGAGTTAGTTAGTTAATGATAATATTTAACACTTTAAATATTTTAAAAGTTTAAGAATTTAAACCATAAAAAATCAACAGAGTTTAAGGAGAACATGTTTTTAGGGCCTGTCAATTATTAGGTTGTTCCTATTTTTAAGGGACAATCTACGGTAATGCTTCACATATATAAACATTAGTCAACAAAAGTATACTTTTGTTTTCAGTTTTTCAGATTCAAATTCTTAGAAATCAACATCCGTCTGCTTAAAGGTGTTTTTCATATTTTATTGATTGCTACTGTGAATAATTTTTTGATTGCATATGCATTATTTGTTTATCTATTTCTTTTTAACACATAAACTCAACAAGCTACATGTTTCAGATTTCAGCTTTTGATTCTTAGCAATCAACATCCGTGTGCTTAAAGGTATCTTTCATATTTTATTGATTGATACTTTGAATAATATTTTGATTTCATAGGCATTATTTGTTTACTTGTTTCTTATTAACACATAAACTCAAAAATCTACATGTTTCAGTTATTTTGATTTCATATGTATTATTAAGAAAACCTTGTATGTAAATTAGTTTTATTATGTTGTGATTACATTATTCTGTGTGACATTTTCAATATTAAATGTTCATGTTAGGTTTAACATGTACTATGCACACACAATAACTTCCATACTAATAACAATTAAACTCTAACTACATATCAACAGTTTTTACAGTTCCTCCTAATGCAGCCAAATATCAAATACAAACACAAAAACAAAGGATATCATCGTATTAGGCTGAATTATATAAACAATCATCATCAAAATAATAAACCAAGCATACTAATTGTTATAACAGAATAATTACAATTACAACTATATTTAGGTTAGGTTGAGACTAATTTTAATGGTTGTATATATTTATCAAGATATAATCCATTAACATACCATAATAAAATTAACTTATTTGACACATGTAAAAGTACACAAGCACACACAGAAGAACAGAAACACACACATTATTCTGTGTGACATTTTCAATATTAAATGTTCATGTTAGGTTTAACATGTACTATGCACACACAATAACTCCCATACTAATAACAGTTAAACTCTAACTACATATCAACAGTTTTTACGGTTCCTCCTAATGCAGCCAAATATCAAATACAAACACAAAAACAAAGGATATCATCGTATTAGGCTGAATTATATAAACAATCATCATCAAAATAATAACCAAGCATACTAATTGTTATAACAGAATAATTACAATTACAACTACATTTAGGTTAGGTTGAGACTAATTTTAATTGTTGTATATATTTATCAAGATATAATCCATTAACATACCGTAATAAAATTAACTTATTTGACACATGTAAAAGTACACAAGCACACACAGAAGAATAGAAACACACACATTACACTCACACCAACGATAACACATAACACTAAAAAATGCACGTTTATATCATTTGATGTACAATTACAAGGATATCAAAATACCAAGTACAAATACAGAAACAAAGGCTATCATTGTATTAATCTGTATTAAAGAAACACTCATCCTCAAAATAATAAACCAATCATACTAATAGTTAACGAAGCTTAGACGGAGGCCAGATTCCTAACCTCTCTAATGAAGGTCGGACAAGCACGACTAAGGAGTTAATCATTCAGTATGATTGTTCTCTATAGTACTACTAATATGCACGTAAGACACACACAAATAATCCACCTTAAATCAAAATAAATTAAGGATGTTGTTATAACATAATAAAATAAAAAGTACTAAAGAGTACCCGCGTATAGAACAGTTTTAAAATACATGTCACCTTTGGAATTTCCTTGGTTTAAAGTTTTACCGTATATGTCAAATATTTAAACAAAGCACAATAACATGATTAATTATTTCAATGTGAAATCTCAAAAATCAGTAATCAAGCATAACAAAATCAACCAATAAATAATCACCACCAAATTCTAACATATATTTGCAAATCCAAAACTACACCCTGAACCATTAATCAACAAAGTCATGAAAAATATCTTATATATTTAGGTTAGTTTTAGAATAATTGTATTTATTGTATATAATTAACTCATATAACCCAGCAACATACAATTATAAACATAAATATTTAGACACATATAAATGTACACAAGCACACACAGAAGAACATAAACACACACATCAGCAACACACTAACAATAACACATAAAACTACAAAATGCACGTTTAAATCATTTGATGTACAATTACAAGTATATCAAAATATCAATTACAAATAAAGAAACTAAGACTATAACCGTATTATGTTGTATTGTAGAAACACTCATCCTCAAAATAATAAACCAATCATACTAATAGTTAACGAAGCTTAGAAGGAGGCCAGATTCCTAACTCTCTAATGAAGGTCGGACAAGCACGTCTAAGGAGTTAATCAATCGGTATGATTGTTTGTGACATCCGTCACTCCAAGATTTGTCATCTAACGTGAAATCTCGTTAACTATTCTTAGAGCGTTCAATTTCTCCATCTTCGCAGACTATTTGTGAGGTCACCATACTTGTTTAGCTTTCTCTAACGTTCGTGATACCATTATTCGCGACCTTACCATCTAAACGCTCACGAATACCACAACCGACACCACTAATTGTATCATGTTATATGATATAAGCAACACTAAATACATCCTTATAATTAGTATAATGCGCGTGTTTGCGTCGTTTTCAACCGAAACAAGTTTGGGCGATTCGGGAGCTAAGTGCAAGGACTAAACTTGACATTTGCCAAACTTGGCTGGGTATATATACCCTTTTCCCAGCCATTTCCCCCCCCACTTTGTTCTTCTTCCTCTTCACCTCCATCTCCATTTCTCTCTCAATCTTGCACCAAAATCGCCCATTTTCGTCTCGTTTTCACCGTCAAGACTTCGACTACAGCTGAGTCTACATGCTTCTTACAGGTAGACGACCTCGGTCGTCCCTTTTCTTGCGTTTACTTCTGCGTTTTAGGGTTTTCGGGTGCTCGGGTTCATCCGAGCACATGAGGTCGTGTGGGCTTGCATGTCTTGTTTCTGAGTGTGCTTCTTGTCTAGATAGGTTAGAATACTAGTTCTGGAGGTTCTGGCTAGGTAACACTCGTGTTCGGTCAGCCGAAGGCCGACCTGCAACTTCCTGCAGTCGCGACCCCCGTCGGCGCGAATGGGATTGTCGCGCGAGAGGGGCATGCGACTGGGTGTGTGTGTGCGACTTGAGTGTGCGATTGAGTAAGTCGCGCGGTTGTGTCACTCGGCTGTCGGTGGACGCGATTAGTGTTGTCACGCGACTGGAGTTGTCACGCGACAGGGGTGGTCGCGTGAACTGGACCATGCGACTGTATGTGTGTGCGATTGTATGTGAGTCGCACGGTCAGATACCTGTCGCGCGAAAGAGGGTCCACTCGCGCGAATGAAGGTGATTCGCGCGAAGGGACGTTGAGTCGCGCGGTTGGCTGTTGGGTCGTGCGACTGGTGATGCATGGTACGACTGAAAGCTTAGTCGCACGAATGAAGGTTCAATCGTACGAAAGTAGCTAATTCGTACGACTGAAGGTCCACTCGTGCGAATGGAGTGTCAGTCGTGCGTCGGGTCTTGTTGTGTGAATAGAGTCATTGTGTGGAGTTTTCCTGTGTGTTGTGTGTGACGCGCGTATGTTTGGTCTTTCCCTTTTGAGTGTCTCGTGCTGTTGAGGTGATATCAGAAATAACGTCATTGCTCGAATGTCATAGCAATGACGGCTATCTTTAAATATTTGTACCTACATAAGGTCTGAGGTGTGTGTGTCTGCTTGTGTGTACTACCCACGACCGAACCGAAACGACCCGATTCAATTAAACAATATTATTAACAGTAGTCCATAAGATTAATTCTTAACATAACTGTCAATAGGTGATTGACTGTTCATACATACATACAAGTTTGAGAAGTTTCATCAGACATACTTACCACTTAACAAGTGAGTTTCGTGGCCCCTTTTTACGCTTATACAATTGTTTCAATCTTTTACAAACATGGGGGAAAAGTATGCTCACACGTTTTCAATGCTGTATAACATACATACAATTTTCATACTTGGAATCAACGTGATACTGTTTTGTGAGTACTTATCTGATGCATACATGATGTTACTGTGTGGACTGTCTTACAACCATTAATTCCGGTGTTGGAACCAACAGATAGGTATTAGTAGTACTACTGGGTTGACACCCCCACCCTTGACAGATGGTTACTTGTGAGTACTATCACACTACCAGGAACGGGCCTTGGGTGAATATATTCTGACAAGTTGCTGTGTGTACGTCACTAGGTTTGGTTGTATAAAACTCATGGTATGTGATCTTGCTTGCTTATAACTGTATGCACGGTATTCCACTATAAACACTATACAACATCAACTACATGTTTACAATTTAAACCTGCGAAGCTCACCAACATTATTGTTGACATTTTTGAGCATACTTTTCAGGTAACAATGAGAACTGGAGATCTAGGACCTTTTAGAGGAGACCCTAGGATGCATTTTGTAACTATCACTCTTGTAAAGCTTGAACATGTTCTTTTGTATGCTTGTTCCCGAGTTGTGGGAATTTCCATTACAAGTTAACTTTAATGCTTATGTGGTCATTTATGTTATGCGTATGGCTATACTGTCGTGAACATTGATTATACACGACACAAGTCTCCGATTGTGTTCGGGTATCGTCGTGACATGCTTGTCAACATAATATTATTCCTACTCTATTCATACCATGTGTTATGACGATCTCGTCTAGCTCACATTCCCCGTGTTTCCGCTATCAGCGGGGGTGTGACAGACTGGTATCAGAGCCATTGGTTATAGAGAATTAGGCAATTACACATGACCTAGACTATAACCTAGGAACCTTCATGTAGATTTGCATGCTTAAGCTTGTGTGCATTTATATATCTCGTGTATGTGTTCCCCATTACATGATTGATACTAAGGATAAATGGATGTCATGTAACTGGTTTAGGTATCGTTCTATGTATATCGTGGATGTGGTGGGAATGCTGCGGAGGACCCTATACATAAGCATCCCCGGTATACTAAGAATGTGCTTAAACCAGGTTACATGACGATCCTGACTGATTGCTACTAGGTGAACTTGAACTATGTGCTATGTTACCCTATGTATGTTACTTGGTGGTATCACACTACAATGCACTACTACTTGATGGATATGATGTGAAGGAAGGTCAGATGTCATGCAACCAGATTAGGCATCCTTCTCGGTACATCGTGGGTGTGGTGGGAACGCTGCGGGGAACCCTATATATAAACATCACCGGTATACCGAGAATATGCTTAAAATGGGCTGCATGGTGATCTTGACTGACCGGAGCATCGAACGTTGGAACTGATTCTATGCGAATGTGCTTCCTATCTGATCATCCTGAGGAAGACACTATCACTCTTAGTCTTTCTCCATGGGATACCTTTATACTAGAACCTTATGTTTGTGTGCGCACAACATCATATCGTTAGGTCGAGATACTTAAACCAAGGGAAACTTCGGTGATCACGCTGAGCGTTGATCTCGGATACTAAATCCGACCCTAACATGGTTATGCCTGAAATCCTGAAGGTATGAAGGATAGGCAGCTATCATTAGATATATTATGCTTATGTGCTTAGAGTTTACTTTCTATTACAATCTACTATTGGAATACTATTGGTTCAGGGACATGAGAACAATACCTAATTTGTGCTTGATGAATGTGGACAATACTATGATGTTAACTTGGGGTAAGTGAATCTTAGGGTGACCATGCAAGGCAAATTACCATTACGGGTGCACACGTAATTGCAATTCGCCGTGCATGAGAAGTCTGGCTAATCTTACCGTGGGGTAATGATCATGAGTATTACTAGTTGCTATTTTATACCCTAGGATGTGCTAGGATCATAAATCCTAGTGAGGCCTTATTAAGGGTAACATAACATTACTAACACCTACCATTACTTAAGTCCTGCCCTATTTAGAGCCTTCATGGCACTTCCAATCATGACATTGACCCTATCTTCCGCGAAACATTCCTCTACTTAGCATTTCAGTAACTAAGGAACTGATTGAATGCTTGGAATAAAGGTGGACTTCAAGAAACGTAGAGGAGTGATGATACTCCCTACACATTATGTTATGTTACATATTAGGAATTATGCTAAGGGAAATTAGGATGTCATGTAAACGGTTTAAGTGTCATTCAAGGTATGTTGTGGATGCGGTGGGAACGCTGCCGGGGACCCTATATATAAGCATCACCGATATACTAAGAATGTGCTTAAACTGGGCTACGTGACGATCTTGATGGACCGAAGCATGGGTTATCTGAACTTGATGAGTGGAATCATACGTGTATCTCAGAAGTGATCAAAGCTTACCTGTTTAAATCTTTCTATGACTAGAAGATGCCGCCCCGAAGAATCACACGTGGTACCGACCAAGATGGGGAGACCCCACAAGGCAGAGGTAGGGGTAGATCACCAAGAGCAGGTGGCGCCCCAGTTGGCGACAACCAGGGAACTGAAAACCCTGATATAGCTACTATGATCGCTCAGCAGCTAGCCGCACTGATTCCAACTATAGTGACTCAAGTGAGCGACACTCTTCGGAATCATCAATTCCACAGGAGCAATGATACTAATGATCAGTATAATCAAGGAACAGAGAAGAGAAAGGAGGCTGGGGAAACGAGCCAGTCTAACGCCGGAAGGTTTGATAAGAAGGCCAAGACGACCCAAAATTTTGGGGCTGTGACTCAGGGAAAGAAATAATATGCTGGCCCGCACCCCAAATGTGACAGGTGCAACCTTCATCACCCCCCAGTGATGCCGTGTCGGACGTGTGTGAACTGTAGGCGCCCGGGGCACCTAGCGAGAGATTGTAGAGTTGCACCGAACCTGGTGACACGCGTCAACGCGGTTAACCCCGTCGGGAATGCCAGAGCTTGTTATGAGTGTGGAGGTCTTGGTCACTACCGGAACACGTGCCCCAGACTGAATAGGGCACCGGGTCAACAAGAGAATAACCAGCAGCAAGTGATGGCCATAGCTGGCAACCCAGGCCAAGGGAATCAAAGAAGTGCTGCAAGAGGACGTACATACGTTAACGGAGCAAATGGCGCCTGTCAGGACCCGACTGTTGATACAGGTACATATTTTGCTCAACCACCCCTTCGTCTTCAAAATTGAATGGTACTGGAGCAGACAATATTTGTGTACCTTTTGATTTTGTACACATTCTTGCCTTGATAGTAGACTAGAGACTAGCTTCCCTGTAGAAATGGCCAACGGTAGGGTGTACTAGCAAATGAGATTTTAGAGAGTACTCTAGGACATTGGAGAACTATGCCTTTGACATAGGCATAATACCTTTGAGTTGGGGATTGTGGGAATGGATTAATTATCGAAAAACGGAGCCGAGAGTGTTGGTCGGGATTACCTCCTCCACGACAGGTGGGATTTCGTATGGAGTTAGTTCCTGGGGCTACGCCGGTAGCAAAAGCACTGTATCAGTTAGCGCCGTCTGCAATACAATGATTATTTAACCCATTTACAGGAACTACTAGAGAAGGGTTTTATTCGACTGAGTCATCCGCCATGGGGAGCACAGGTCCTAATTGTCAAAAAGAAAGACGGGTCGCTCCGCATGTGCATCGATTTTTGCGAGTTGAACAAGTTGACTGTGAAGAATCGATGACTTATTTGACCAAGTTACAAGGAGCTTCATATTTCTCCAAGATCGATATCCGTTCTGGATATCATCAACCGAGAGTTTCGAGGATGACATACCGAACACAGCATTCCGGACCCGTTATGGGCAATATAAGTTCTTAGTCATGCCGATCGGACTGATTAACGAACCAGCTGTGTTCATGGACCTGATAAACCGAGTATGCAGACCTTATTTGGGTAAGTTCATGATTGTATTTATAGACGATATACCTACCTACTCTCGATTGAAATAAGACCCTAAGGAACATCTTCGTACCATACTGAGCCTATTGCAAGAATAGAAGCTTTACGCCAAGTACTCGGAGTGCGAATTTTGGCTTCGAAAAGTGAGATTCCGGGTCAAGTGGTTAACGAAAGTGGAACTCAGATAGATTCCAGAAAGATTGAAGCAGGGGAGATATGGGATGCACCCCAAACACCTTCGGAGACACGACAATTCTTAGGTTTGGCCGGATACTATCGTTGCTTCATGGCAAAATTCTCCAAGGTGGCCCAACCGTTAACCTTGATGACTCAGAAAGACAAGAAGTTTGATTGGAAGGGAAGCAAATGTGATGGCTGACGCCCTAAGAAATCACTATGTGAAATCACTATGTGCTCGAGCTTTGGAATGGACTATTCAAACAGACTTGAGAACTCAGACCCAACTTGCAAAAAGGGAAGCATTGAGAGAAGAAAACCTCGCGAGAGAAGAGTTCTAAGGGTTAGACAAACCGACGAATTGCAAGGATGATGGCATACAGTACTTCATGGATCATGGAGGAAGCTCATAAGACATGATAATCTGTTCATCCTGGTTGCAGTAGGTATCACGACCTTAAGGATCTATACTGGTGGCCAGGCATGAAGAGAGACATTGCTATGTATGTAAACCGATGCTTGACGTGCTCAAAAGTTAAGGCTGAACATCAACAACCATCGGGATTATTACAGTAACCTGAGATTCTCGAATGGAAATGAGAGAACATAGCCATGGATTCCATTACCAACTCCCTAAGAACAAGTAGCGGGCAAGACTTGATATGGGTCATAGTGGATCGGATGACGAAGTCCGCTCATTTCTTACCGATCAGGGAGGACTACAAGATGGAAAGGTTGGCGAGATTGTACATTAACGAGGTTGTGACACGGCATGGTGTGCCGGTGTCAATCATATCCGACCGTGATAGCCGATTCACTTCACGATTTTGGCAAACGTTACAAAAAGCGATGGGCACTCGATTAGATATGAGTACCGCCTATCACCCCCGAACAGATGGCCGAAGTGAACGAACTATACAAACATTGGAAGACATGCTCAGAGCTTGTGTAATCGATTTTGGTGGTAGCTGGGACACTTATTCACCATTGATTGAGTTCTCCTACAACAATAGTTATCATACGAGCATTGGATGTGCTCCATTCGAGGCATTATACAGGAGGAAATGTAGATCCCCAGTTTGTTGGGCTGAAGTTGGCGAGAGCCAGCTTACGGACCCAGAGATCATTCGAGAGACAACTGACAAGATTTTCCAAAATCAAAGACAGACTAAAAGCCGCAAGAGATCGCCAAAAGAGCTATGCCGACAACCGTCGGAAGCCTCTAGAATTCAATGTAGGAGGTCACGTCTTACTCAAGCCCCTCCCCTGGAAAGGGATTGTACGATTTGGAAAAGAAAAGGAAGTTAGCCCCTCGATACATAGGGCCATTCGGGATTACAGAAAGAATCGGTCCGGTGGCTTACCGATTGAGGTTGCCACAAGAACTCAGCGGTGTACATGATACTTTTCACGTGTCGAATCTCAAGAAGTGTTTGGCGGATGAGTCCCTACACGTACCAATTGAGGAAATCAAGATCGACGAAAAGCTTTATTTCATCGAGGAGCCTATCGAGATCATGGACCGAAAGGTCAAACGCTTGAGACGTAGCAAGATACCGATCGTTCGCGTGAGATGGAACTCCATGCGAGGGCCAGAGTTCACGTGGGAACGAGAAGACCAGATGAAACTCAAGTATCCACACCTATTCGAGGATGACGCTCTTGGACCCAACCCAGTTGAATTTCGGGACGAAATTCTCTCAACTGGGTGATACTGTGACATCCGTCACTCCAAGATTTGTCATCTAACGTGAAATCTCGTTAACTATTCTTAGAGCGTTCAATTTCTCCATCTTCGCAGAATATTTGTGAGGTCACCATACTTGTTTAGTTTTCTCTAACGTTCGTGATACCATTATTCGCGACCTTACCATCTAAACGCTCACGAATACCACAACCGACACCACTAATTGAATCATGTTATATGATATAAGCAACACTAAATACATCCTTATAATTAGTATAACGCGCGTGTTTGCGTCGTTTTCAACCGAAACAAGTTTGGGCGATTCGGGAGCTAAGTGCAAGGACTAAACTTGACATTTGCCAAACTTGGCTGGGTATAAATACCCTTTTCCCAGCCATTTCCCCCCCTATTTTGTTCTTCTTCCTCTTCACCTCCATCTCCATTTCTCTCTCAATCTTGCACCAAAATCGCCCATTTTCGTCTCGTTTTCACCGTCAAGACTTCGACTACAGCTGAGTCTACATGCTTCTTACAGGTAGACGACCTCGGTCGTCCCTTTTCTTGCGTTTACTTCTGCGTTTTTAGGGTTTTCGGGTGCTCGGGTTCACCCGAGCACATGAGGTCGTGTGGGCTTGCATGTCTTGTTTCTGAGTGTGCTTCTTGTCTAGATAGGTTAGAATACTAGTTCTGGAGGTTCTGGCTGGGTAACACTCGTGTTCGGTCAGCCGAAGGCCGACCTGCAACTTCCTGCAGTCGCGACCCTCGTCGGCGCAAATGGGATTGTCGCGCGAGAGGGGCATGCGATTGGGTGTGTGTGTGTGCGACTTGAGTGTGCGATTGAGTAAGTCGCGCGGTTGTGTCACGCGGCTGTCGGTGGACGCGATTAGTGTTGTCACGCGACTGGAGTTGTCACGCGACAGGGGTGGTCGCGTGAACTGGACCATGCGACTGTATGTGTGTGCGATTGTATGTGAGTCGCACGGTCAGATACCTGTCGCGCGAAAGAGGGTCCACTCGCGCGAATGAAGGTGATTCGTGCGAAGGGAGGTTGAGTCGCGCGGTTGGCTGTCGGGTCGTGCGACTGGTGATGCATGGTACGACTGAAAGCTTAGTCGCACGAATGAAGGTTCAATCGTACGAAAGTAGCTAATTCGTACGACTGAAGGTCCACTCGTGCGAATGGAGTGTCAGTCGTGCGTCGGGTCTTGTTGTGTGAATAGAGTCATTGTGTGGAGTTTTCCTGTGTGTTGTGTGTGACGCGCGTATGTTTGGTCTTTCCCTTTTGAGTGTCTCGTGTTGTTGAGGTGATATCAGAAATAACGTCATTGCTCGAATGTCATAGCAATGACGGCTATCTTTAAATACTTGTACCTATATAAGGTCTGAGGTGTGTGTGTCTGCTTGTGCGTACTACCCACGACCGAATCGAAACGACCCGATTCAATTAAACAATATTATTAACAGTAGTCCATAAGATTAATTCTTAACATAACTGTCAATAGGTGATTGACTGTTCATACATACATACAAGTTTGGGAAGTTTCATCTGACATACTTACCACTTAACAAGTGAGTTTCGTGGCCCCTTTTTACGCTTATACAATTGTTTCAATCTTTTACAAACATGGGGGAAAAGTATGCTCATACGTTTTCAATGCTGTACAACATACATACAATTTTCATACTTGGAATCAACGTGATATTGTTTTGTGAGTACTTATCTGATGCATACATGATGTTACTATGTGGACTGTCTTACAACCATTAATTCCGGTGTTGGAACCAACAGATAGGTATTAGTAGTACTACTGGGTTGACACCCCCACCCTTGACAGATGGTTACTTGTGAGTACCATCACACTGCCAGGAACGGGCCTTGGGTGAATATATTCTGACAAGTTGCTGTGTGTACGTCACTAGGTTTGGTTGTATAAAACTCATGGTATGTGATCTTGCTTGCTTATAATTGTATGCACGGTATTCCACTATAAACACTATACAGCATCAACTACATGTTTACAATTTAAACCTGCGAAGCTCACCAACATTATTGTTGACATTTTTTAGCATACTTTTCAGGTAACAATGAGAACTGGAGATCTAGGAGAGCTGCCTTTTAGAGGAGACCCTAGGATGCATTTTGTAACTATCACTCTTGTAAAGCTTGAACATGTTCTTTTGTATGCTTGTTCCCGAGTTGTGGGAATTTCCATTACAAGTTAACTTTAATGCTTATGTGGTCATTTATGTTATGCGTATGGCTATACTGTCGTGAACATTGATTATACACGACACAAGTCTCCGATTGTGTTCGGGTATCGTCGTGACACGCTTGTCAACTTATTATTATTGCTACTCTATTCATACCATGTGTTATGACGATCCCGTCTAGCTCACATTCCCCGTATTTCCACTATCAGCGGGGGTGTGATATTGTTCTCTATAGTACTACTAATATGCACACAAGCCACACAAATAATCCATAATAAATCAAAATTCATTAAGCATGTTATTATAACAGAATTAAATAAACAAGTAATTAAGAATACCTGCCTATAGACCAAGTATTAACACCGGTGAGGGTACTTGCAAATTGTCAAAGGTTTGGATGCCTTACACAGGATTGGTTACCATTTTAGTTATCTTTCAAGGTTAAACCATACAGAATCTGCATCACACCACCAATCTGCATTTATGAAGTTGATTAGCATTAATGTTGTAGTTCTGTAAAAAAATTATAATATGCTTGAGAAGAAAAATGCAACAAACACAGAAACAAAACAATTGGCTTTCTAAAAAAACATTAATCAAGCACAAGAACATCAACTAGATAAAACCACCATCAAACTCAAACTTATAATTCTGATTCAATCACAAACCCTCATCGTAAACAACATCAACAGCTAGATATCACAAACACTTAAAAGAAAATAAACACCAACAATATCAATCTTATATGTGACAAATCACAACTAAACCCTGAACCATTAATAACGAAAATCATAAAATGTAATTACTATCTCAGTTGCATAAACATCTAACCCTAAACCCAACACCAACTCAGCGATGTCTAATAACACAAAGAAAGTAGATAAATAAAGAACTTTCATACCTTTAAAATTGTGGATCTAGAAGACCGTCAAATGGTGCAGTGAAGGTGAATCCAGAAACCCTAGGGTCCGAAAACCCTAATCGACTGTCGAATACAACTAAACATGGATGGTTACAAACATCCAAACGATATTGAACAATGTCGATATAGAATACCGTCAAAGGGTTGAGTGTAGGTGAAGCCCCAAACCCTCGAGACCAAGAACCCTAATCGACTGTTGAATACAAAGAATCACGGATGTTGATAATCATCGAGATGATGTTGGGCGCTATGGATGTATAATACTGTCAAAGGGTGGATTCGCATTTGAATCCTGAACCCATCTAGTCCGAAAACCATATTCGAAAGTCGATTACAACAAAAGAAAAAGGGGTGAAACAATCGGGAAGAACCGTGAGGAACCCTCTACATGCACAAACTATAAACCGATGAAACAACATCAACCGGGATGATTCTTGGATCAGCGGTTGTCGTTTGGGTTTCTTGAAACCCTAAGACAAAATGGATGACATCCGAGATCCCCGATGTGTATCTATACAACCGTCCACCCCACACCTACCCCAATTGAACTATGTTATATAAAATAAATTTACACTTTATACAAATATAATTAGTATAATATTACAATTTTAATTGTAAATTATACAAATAAATTTTGTATAATTTGTATAATATTATACAATTTGTATAATATCACCTACCCCAATATTATACAAATAAAATTTGTATAATATTACAATTTTAATTGTTGCATTTAGAAAAAAAAATTAGCTTTTAACAATTTTTCTTTACTTACGATCTATTTTAGAGGTTAATTACCTAAGTATTTTATGTTTATATATATTATATGCTCTATGTATTACTATATTTCTCTATAATTTTTTATATTTTGTCACTGTACGTTTTTATAATGATAACTTTCACATATAAATTATATTAGATTACTAACATTTTTATTTTTAGTAAATTAATTTCTTATGTTTTTATATTATAATATTATTCTTCTACTTTTCATTTTAGATAAAAAGCGACTATGTCTCCTCAGTTGTTTTTGATTCTTATGCTGGAGATAATTACATGACTTCCTCCAAAAGTTCTGGTTAAATGCAAGTGTGTTTGCAAGAATGATTAACAAACATGTCGACCTCAGAATTTTTAAAATCATACGCCAAACACATGCGAGAATCTCCGGATCAGAAAATCATAACCACAAGTCGTATGCCGACATGCGTTTCTAGATCGTTAAATTATCATGACAGTGACTACTTAATCAGTAAGAACGTTACTCCCCCGCTTGGTTTTCAACCAAAAAATCTAATATTCTTATCAAGCCTGGATGGGATGCTTTGTGTTAGCCTTCGAAACACGTGGGATTTGCTTGTGTGGTATCCAGTAACTGGTGTCGCCAAAATGTTGTCCAACTCTACTAAACAGGGATTCTTTAACGCAAGAAAAGATGCAGTTGGTTTCTATGTTGACGCCACTTTTGATTACAACATTATCCACATAAAACGTCAGCGAGGTACTCTTGCAGTTTTCGTGTATTCATTGCGTAGGGGCTCGTGGAAATCTACACCCTTTCTAAAAAAACGACCGTACCATGGTGATACCTACTGGTGGTGTTCAGGAACATTCTGTGAAGATGCTGTGTACTTCCCAGTCAAGGAATATTGGCTTGCAAGTAACAGGCGAGTTATTCGCTTTGACGTTAACACACATCAATTTTCAGAATTACCGTATCCGAATGCCGGGGGTCTTGGTCCTAATGGTTCATTTGTCAGTATACGATCAGAACTTCATATGTATTGTTCTAGCGGTTACTACGAAAGGCCGTTGGAGTTATGGAAACTATATAATGGTACGTGGATAAAGATATTTACATATCCTTACAGGGTTTGGCTTCCATTACCAACAATTACATCGTTGACACATTACAATCTAAGTGGGTCAACTCTTGTGATCACGGAGTGGGGGCAGGTTTTTGAAATCGATCTTAGGTTCAATGTGGCAGGATTTATACACCCTACTCTTTTTGGTGGTATTATACACGGTGCAATCTACACGGAAACAATATTGTCACCTGGAGTTTAGATTCTACATAATTCTATCATTTATTTTCTTTTTGTTAGACACTTGGTTTGTTTCTCTATTATTTAATTTTTCAAGTACATTATCTACTTTGGCAATAATGAAACAATTGTTATTTTAATTAATTTTGATGCTTTCTTTTATATATTATATACATGTGCCTAATGTCATATTAAATATCATACATAATTGTGGTAGTCGATATTGTAATATGTTTTATTTTTAAATGAAGGACAACTTGATGATGGAATTACATGCCATTGTTGATGATTTTTCATCAATGACATAAAACTGTATTTCCTATACCGTGAGTTTTGTGTGGGTTGACTTCGTTTTGAAATTCGAGTCTGAAAAAAAACTGTTGATGGTTTTTCTCGACCAACACGTAAGATCTAAATTTAATAGTTAAAACTTTTATAAAATTTTAAATATATATTATATCTAAAGCACTAGCTTAATTTCTTTGTAGAGAAAAAAATTAGTTGGATTTATACCAAGCACATTTCGTGGAAGGTTACAAAGAGGTTGATCTGATGGGCAGCATGATTATTCTAAGCCGTTTCAAAATAGAGAAATTTGAATACCAAGAATGGCCAAAACATGATAACTACCTTTTAGTATGGAGTGATTTCAAGATTGTATTTAACGACCTCACTAAAATTATAAGAATTTCAATACACATACCAAGAGGGTTTCATGTTTATCCGTTTGTACCTTCTATTAAAAAGCTTTTAGACGACAACAATTATGAAAAAATAATTACCGGTACGTATAACTTATCCAATACCCACTTATCTTTAAATAGTATTCAACATTTTTTAGTAAATAAAACGAAGATCAAATTATTTGGTTGTAGATGTCGTCGGTAGAATTGTCAATGGTACGTATAACTTATCCAATACCGCCATAACTTTTACTCGGTAGAGTTCTTAAACTCACTAACTATTAGTGGTTTACCGCCTCATAAACTACGTTTAAAAATCGGATGCCCCATCATATTGTTACGGAATATCGATCCATCGCATGGTTTATGCAATGGCACAAGGTTGATATGTAGAGGTTTCCAGCGAAATGTTATTGATGCTGAAATAGCTATTGGTCAACATATCGGGAAAAGAGTTTTTCTGCCAAGAATCCCACTAACACTTTCTGAAGATGACATGTTCCCGTTCAAGTTGAAAAGAAAACAGTTTACCATTCGACTTAGTTTTTCCATGACAATCAACAGAGCTCAAGGTCAAACGATTTCAAATGTTGGCGTTTATCTTCCTGATTCTGTATTTTCGCATGGTCAACTTTACGTGGCGTTATCAAGGGGTATATCACGGGATAATACCAAGGTTTTAGTACATCCTGAAAAAAATTTCAAACAACAGGGGTATACACTTCGAATGTTGTATATCGGGAAGTGTTTCACGATTTATGAGATGTGTGTTTGCCTTAATGTAAGAATATGTTTTTGTTAAATTTTCTGCCTTAACTTCTTATACACATAATGTCCGCTTAACACGATTACATGCTTGAATAGTTACTTATTATGACGATTAATGTTTTCATTTGCTTTTGTAATATTATTTATTTGTTAACACTAAATTATTTTATATTCGTTGTAGATAACACATAAGTCTATTATGGAAGAATCAAAGATTAATCCGGAAGACGTGCAAGGTATGAATTTATCTTTAGAATTTTGGCCGGTTCAACGTATCTACACATAATTATAATACAATAAAACTAATTATAACATTTGCAACAAACAATCTAACCAAAAGTTTCTTCTCAGTGACTAACTCTGCTCCAACTACTGAGGTGCCGGTCAAAGTTGAAAAGACGGATGATGTTAGTACGAATAAAGATGTGGCAGATAAAGACGATGAGTCACAGTATATTCCGGGGTCCCCTATGGACGAAGAATGGTGGTCGAAGAATATCGATGAGATCATCAAGCTCTGTGAGGCGTACGATTGATTGTTCTAATCATGCAACTATCTCCACGTTTATGATTTAACTTATGCTGCTTTGGTTATTCAAGACTTGAATTCTCGGATCCAAGTGCTACCTTAATTCATTATCGTTTTATTTTTCGTACTTTCATAACTAATATAAACTTTGTGCTCTAATATTACGAGTAGACTCATCTCAATGATTTCGTAGTAAAAGTTTAAATTAATATATTCACATATGTTTTTTGGGAGCCACGAATCCCGCGATTAATACTGTCGCACCCGCCGCATCGCGCGGGCACGCTACTAGTATGTAAACAAACAGCAAACAATATTAAATCTTTGAGATTACTTAAATATGTCGTAGGATAAAAGTCTAAACCCTAACCTCCAAACACAATGTGAACAAGAGTGCTACTGGAGTCGTGTGGCATAGATAAACATACACTTGATTATTTTGAAGTAATCACACCAGCAACAACGTGTTGCAGAACGAAGATGAAGACGATGATATCAAGCACAGATCTATGAGAAAGAGAGGTGTTCGTGAGAAGTGTCTAGAACCCTAATTCACAGGCCTCGTCTTTAGCTTTCCTTTTAGACATGTTCAGTTCTAGGCCTAAATGAACCAAACGTTCATGAACTGAATCAGTTCCTCAGCTTCCAAGCTTGACCATAAAGCGTCCAATCCTCACAAACTATAATTCAAATATTAGACAATAGAATGACACAAAATAAAGAGTTGAATTGTCATGAAAAATATATAATTTAAGCAAGGATTAAAATATGAAAGATACAAAATTCAAAAAATTAAAACTTATACGTGTTTGGTTGACAAAATCTATTTGAATTTACTTTTATATCTTTTAACGTATGATTTGTAAAAAACTCCACAAGTGCTTTTCAACTTATACAATGGTATGAAAGGTAATGAATTACGTTCTAGTTGTTGTTGTAACAAACAAGTTTGTATGGATTGTATAAATACAATCAAAGGTGTATTTCATGATAATAATGATGCTATAGACCGACTTAGGGTTATTGGAGTTGAAGTTACATTTTGTCCTTTAAAAAGTACAATTATTGAGATTTTAAATGAACAAATGTCTTGTAGCTAAATTGGGTCACACACTCACAACTCTAAAATTAAGGTTAGATAAATTAAAGTCTTAAGAATTATTATAAGTTGATAGTATATTTATATATCTTATTAAAGATTACTAAGGTGATTTTATTTGACTAACTCTATAAGAATTTTGTATGTCTAATTGAACATGCATATGTGATACGTAAACATGCATGCATGCACGCAAAAGCATTTACGTGTGCATGTATATAAACTTGTGTGAACTTAGTGATTATTGAACCATATATGTAAGTTGCCAAATCATAAGATTATATGATTAGTTATTTGATTGGTATATGCTTTCATCTAATAAGTAATGAAATAAGATCAAAAACTTAATCAAACATTATACCAAATAAGTTAGCTACTAGAAAGTTGATACCAAAAACTAAATCCAAATTAATCATAATCATTTGAACACTAAACTAACATACAAATTAAACATAATTCTCGGATCATTAGGGTATTGATAAACCTAAACTAATCTTGATTAGTTGACTACTAGGCTAATTAAACAAACTAAACCATAACTTAATAGTTAAGATTATCATTAGTGTCATAAGTTAACACCTAGCATTACATGAACACCGATCTCATTCCTACACTTGACATGTATCAACCTAAATTAACAACACATAAGTCTAAGCCTAGAGGTAATGATGAATGGTCTTCCTAGTCTCTTTTAAACCCGCGGCCGAAGAACACCATTACAACCACCGTCACCGTCAACCAAAACCACCACAACAAACACCCTTCGGCTCTCTCTCTCTCTCGGTTCCCAAATAACACAAACCACCACTTACAACCTCTTGCTCTCTCTCTCTCTGCTTCAACACCAACCAAGCACTATCATCTTGAGGACCATATCTTCAACCATCTTTAAACAACTACCTGCTAGTGATCAACCTTCAAGCTCAAGAACCACCACACCAAATGGATCATCAAGAATCTAAAAAGCAATTCCCTAAGTCTTTCTTCTACATCACCCAAGGTTTGATCCTCAAAATCTATGGTTAATAAGCATAAAAAGTTATATATGTATTTAACATACATATATAATCAACTCTTTATGTTATAAATCATCAAAGTTAATTACAAACCTCATGAACACTTGATTTTCAATTAAGGATCAGTAAGAAAGGATCTAAAAATAAAAAGTTTGAGAACTTTTTATAAAACAAAAGATTCAAATAAAAACAAAGGATTCAAAGGGTTGAAATATGTGTTATTTCATGATTTACTAAATAAGTTGGAGTAAATATTTAAATGACTGTAATTGTGAGAATAAAATTTAGAATTTTATTAGAAAAGATTAGAAATAATAAATTGAAAAATATGAAATAATTATATGGGATGTATTAATTTATATGATTAAATTAAGGAAATTGAAGAAAATACCAAACAGCGGATCTGGACTTAGTAAAAATACGGAAAATTTATATGATGGTCTTAATATTATATTTCAATTACAGAATAAATTTAGTGAATTAATTCACTATTATAATAAATTTACATATTTTAGAATAATTAAAAAGAAGAAATCAAAAATAATATCAACACAGTAGGTAAAATCATGAAAGTTTTACATAAATTATGAAATACTTAATGGAACAGTTTGTATAAATTTCCAAATTTTTAGAGATGTGTATCTATTTCTTCCATTTATTTTGAAATTTGTAAAAATTCTAGAAAATTACCTTGAAAAGAAATATTAAATAAAGTTTTTATGGGATAATCTAGATATCAAATCATCACTGATTACAAATTTGGCAATTTTTGGACAGTGATAGCTACTATATAGAGCACTCATGGCTCTGATACCAATTTTAAGAACCTTCAAAGACATTACAGATCAATCGCGTGAGGAGATTGCGGAATGTAATCACTCACGGTATAGTAACTAGAAAGATTAAACAACACAATGAAGAAGATTCAAGCAACACATATAGATAAACTTCAATATCTATTGCTCTCTAATTGAAAAAGTACATAAGTTTCGCACGAAATCAGGAAATCTACTTAATTGCATCAAAAACAAACTATTTATAATAAATACAAAAAGGTCTCGCGCGAGAATTAATTTCTCGCACGGATAAAAAGTACTCGCGTGACTTCTTTGTCTTCAATATCTTCGTTTGATTTCCCGATCCTCTAGGCTCAATACATACAAGTGGACAATAGTCTGTTAATATAGAAACAGTTGGTAACGCTCAAACAGATGTTAATCCAAGTGAGCAAGTCACCGAGGTCAAAGTCAAAGCTGCCTAAAGTGTGACAGAAGCAAAAGTGGGAAAAGGTGTTAATGTCACACATGTATCTAAGGAGTTGGTTGGTGAAGAAGATGATGATGGTTTGGATAAATTTGATTATGAGATTACTGATGATGATAATAAAGATGACGATGATGGTGATAACGATGATGAACCATAGAAAAATGATAAGGGAGATGATGATTATGACCAAGGAGGAGATACTTGCAATGTTGAAGGTCCCCTTTTAAAGAATCCGGGATTGACAATGTTTCCAGACCAAGTCTAGACGATCCAAGGGTTTATTAGCCGTTAGATACTTAGTTAGAAAGTCAATATGAGAAAGAGTTTTGCACATTTTTAGTGACAAATACATACTGAAGAATCTGATGATGAATTTGGAGTGTTTGATGAGTTAGATAGAAAAGTAGAATATACTACTATTTTTAGAAATAGTTTGAAAGGGTTATATGAAGATATTCAACTTGAAAGAGAGATAGCATCATTTTCAGGAGTTGAGCAAAAAGATGATTCATTTGTTCCTTCTATTTAGATAGGGGAGAAAGCTGTGATGAAAGTTGGAAAATTAACCATTAGAGCTCCTCCACCTCCTAATGAGAAGCATTTCTTGAGATATGCTAAACCTAATACACAATACGAGAATTTTGAACTTGTGTTAAGTTGGTGCTATGATTAGATTAAAAAGATGTATGTAATCAAGAAAGATCAGGTGCAATTTATTCTACAAGGATGAGTATGATTTCCATACTTTGCTTGCTTCAGATCTATATGCTATGTGCAAAGTTCTCTGTCTAAATCCAAGCAACTATAAAAAACTAATTGGATCAGAAATTTTATCTGGTGATAAAACAAATGCAGGATCGATTTCGGGTGGTTTCTCTCTCAACTCACTCGTGAATCAACACTCGGCAAGCAGTCTTTAGGAAGAGTTGATCACAATATAACAAGTAACAAGCAGTAAGAAAATTAACACAGCAAGTAATTTTCAAGGTACTTTTATATATTGCTTCTCAACTCAAAGGATTACAAGACACTTGGACTCAAATCGCTTATCTAAAGAGTTACAGGGAGAAGATATATAATACTACCTACAGCCGGGAATACTTTGATTCCAGCTGGACACCTCTAACCTTACATCTATACTACAAGACTCTAGGTGAGGTCTTTCAGACATTTTGCATGCCTGAGAGTGGGTAGTCAGGACATGTCCCTGACTTACCCATGCTGCCAACTAAAATTGGTAACATGTACTATCATCAAAAGGTGAGCAGTAGAATAAAGTATGGTCAACAATATGGCTTTCGAGGAAAAACCCATGCTGTGTCAGAGGTCCGCATGCGGACTGACAAGGACCATACTTTTATCTGCTGGACTTAGCATTGTCTTCCGAAGGATAAAGTGCTTCGGAAGTATAACTTCTTTCCGAAGGCACTTACACTTCGGAAGACTGCTTCTTCCGAAGCTTGGAGTCTTCTTTGTCTTTGGAAGCAGACTTTGTCTTCAGCTCTTTCATCAGACTTTGTCTTCGGAAGCTTTCAGACTTTGTCTTCGGCTCTTTCATCAGACTCTGTCTTCGGAAGCTTTCAGACTTTGTCTTCAGCTCTTTCATCAGACTTTGTCTTCGGAAGCTTTCAGACTTTGTCTTCAGCTCTTTCATCAGACTTTGTCTTCGGAAGATATCTTCAGCTGTTGGCTTCAGTTGTTGTCATCAGCAGTTGACTTCAGCTTTTGCCTTCAGAAGATATCTTCAGCTGTTGTTCCTTAGACTCTCGGAAGATCTCTTGCTTGACTTCGGAAGCCCTTTGATGTAGTACCAAAAGTGACTATGAAGTGAATTTGGTTGCACCAGCCTTATCATGATCTAACAAACTCCCCCTAGGCTGATGCTACCAAAACTTCACTTCTCTCTTCTTCTCAAAGTTCTCAGCACCAAGGAAAGCAGGTGTTTATCAGTATCTTCATTCTTTCCTGCTGTGATGCTGAGAATCTTGTACAAATCCTTGGTAGACAGCACCTCGACCCTGTCACCTTGGATTTTGTGTACCCTCTGTTGTGGCCCTCTGAAAAGAGTTAGTTGATGGGAAGTATAGTCATATTCCCATCAAACTATTGGTTCCAATTCAGGACCTTCCACCATCTGTAGAAAGGCTGTGCCTTTGGTGGTTGATCTTTCCTTGTCTTCCACTCTTTTCAGCTTCAACTCTTCTTCAATCTTGGCTCTTCGACTTCGTTCAGCCAAGTGGAGACCGCTGATGTACTTTCTTATATGTGCAGCAGTCTCAGAGTTGGAGGGATTGGAGAATGGCTTCTCTGCAAGCTCAGCAAGATCAAATCTGCTGAGATGCAGTAGAGAAGTGGCATTGAGCCTGTTGATTTCACCATTCTCTCTTTCCACAACAAAGTTGTGAGAAGGTTCATCGAACCTCCACTGGATTATAGCATTTCTAGGCCCAGGAGATTGACCAGAAATCCTGTCCTCTTTCCTGGTATCCAGTAGAGTCACCAGCCTTCTTCTTAGCCTCTTCTCCTCAGCATTGAGGGTATCGGAGTTGAGACCAAGAAGTCTTGCAGCCTGGCCCAAGGTTTCTCTAGGCAATTCAAGAAATTGGCCTAGGGTGAGGGAGCTTGAAGAGTTGTCAACATAGGTGATGTTGATAACCTCTCCCTCATAGGAGATACTGCTCAAAGTAGTGCAATTGATGAGCTTTGTCTTGAACTCCTTAATTTCCTCAAAGGAGAAATGTTTAGGAGGCTGAGAGGATGGTCTTGGTTGTTGTTGGGTAGGCTTAGGTTTAGTGGTTTTGGGTTGAGTCTTGGGTTTTAGGATGGGTAGTTTGGGTGGTTGAGGTGATGTGGTAGGTTTGGGTAGAGTTGTGGGTTGAGGGGTGAAGGTTTCATCAGTGGGTTCAGGTTTGATGGGAAAAGGGGTTGGTTCTGGTGTGGGTTGTGGCTGTGGTTGAGTGGCTGGGGTGAAAACCATTCCCTTCATCCTCCTGTACATTTCCTTCCTCTTCCCCAAACGGATGTCAGCTTTTATTTCACTGACTATCCGCTGGAGTGTCCTTTCGGACATAGGTCCCACCTGCCTACCAGAGAAGCCATGAGCCCGAAGGTAGTCCTTCATCCAGGCTTTGTCAGTTGACTTCTTGGCAGCAGTGACCTCCTTCTCTTCCTCCCTCTTCCTCTTCACCTTCAGCTTCTCCCTAGCAGCCTTCTTCCTTTCCTTCTCCATTTGATCCTGCTCCTTGTTGTGGAGCAGCAGGATCATGTCATTGTCATGTGGAGACAGTTCAGGAAGACTAAAACCTCTTGAGAGTAGGAACTTGATCCTAGCCTCTCTCAGCTTCAGGGCTGCCTCCCTCTGCTCTTGTTCTTCCCTCTCCAAGGCCAACCTGGCTTCCCTTTCTTGTTGTAGCCTGGTTGACCTCTCCAAAGTCACCAACTCCTCTAATGATAGCAGGAGTATTCCTCATTGACAGCTCCAAGACTGATGAGCTGGTCAATGAGTGCTGTTCTTCTCTTCAGGTTGATTTCTTCCTGATTGGCTGCAGCTGCCTTAGAGCTGGCAGCTAGCACCTTTTCAGTTGGAAACCTCCCTTTCTTTTTAGCCTTCTCAATCCTTTCCTCCTCCTGAAGCTCTTCCGCAGTCAGTTTTCTTTTGCCTTTATCTTTGATGGTGCTTGACTGTGGTGGTTCTTGAATGGAGGGTTGTGATTGAGATAGAAGTTTAGCTGGTGCTTGGATTGGAGGAGTTTCAGAAGTGTCCTCCCTGCCCACCTCAGATGCTATGTCAGCAATGACATCTGTGATGGTCAGCTCCTCGGACATTGAAACAAGCCTTCCGCAGCTTCTATTTCGGCTTCGGAAGATTTTTCTTGTTCTTCCGAGGCTTTCATATAGGCTTCGGAAGCTTCAGCTTGAGCTTCGGAAGATGAGACTGCTGCAAATTCTGTCCCATCTGTTTCAGTTGCTGGGCCATCAGTCCCCATTTCCCCTTCGAAGCTAATCTCAGGTTCCATGAAGACCTTAGGTTGACCAACTTCTTCCACAGTGGTAGAAGGTGCAGTCAGTCTTTGAAGCTCCTCAGCCCCAAAGTAAGCAGATGTGGTGTCGGGGCTGGGCTGTTCTAGGGATGATCTCAATACAAACTGTGTGAACAGCCTGTAGAGATCTTGAAGCATCCTTGAGTCAATCTCCAGAAAGGATTGAGATGACTCAGGTAGGGTAATGATTTGTTGGGTGGAAATGAGTTGGGTCTGTGGTTCCATAGGTGTTTGTCTCTGAACTTCTCCCCCTTTTGGTAGCATCATCTTGAGAGCTAGATGAGCTAGAGGAAGAAGTCATTGAGACCTGGATAGGTACATGCCTAACAGACCTCTCCGTCTGTTTCTCAGCTAGTTGAGCCTTGAGAGAGTTAATCTCAAGTTGCTGAGTGGCAGTCCTTGATTCTAAGATCCTCACCTGTGATTCCAGGTTGGAGACCTTAGAAAGCAAGTACTGAAGTGTTAGTTGCATACTACCCTCATCTTCATAAGAAGAATCACGGGGAGATGAGATAACATACCTAGTATGCTCACTCTCACCACCAGATGTGGTTTCTTGGCACCCTGGTTTCCTTTGCTCAGAGTCATCTCTTTCAGAGATGTCAATGGGCAAAGTTGCCGTAGACTCAGTCCTAATGATGTTACCACTGTCCTGAGAGCTCAATGAGAAACTCTGAGTAGTGGCAGCTGAGTCTACATGAGTCCCCTCCACATCAGTGGGACTCACCTCAGTAGCTGGCTGCTGATGGGGCTAGAGACAAGGGATCCCTCCTGGCTCTGTTGATCTCTCAGTGGGTGATTTAGATCAACTTCATGGCCATGGAGAGATGTAATCTCTTCATCAGTTCGGAGTAAAAGGTCAGTGAAAGAGAGGGTGGTTAGTCCTACTGACCCGGGACCTTGATCAATGTCTACAGGCATTGAGCCTTTGGTGGGGCTGTCCCTAGAAAGCTGCACAGGGGAGTGTAGAGACTCACCCTGCGGGCTAAAGGCTTGGGGTTCGGGCTCAGGGGTTGAGACTGAGGAGGCTCAAAACCCACATTGAGGTCAAATGTGAAGGATGGTGTGACCTCGGACTGAGTGGGAGCCCATGATTCCACTCTAGTCCTTTCGGTGTGAACAGGAGGAGCTTGTTCAATCAGAGTAGATTGAACAAGGGTTCGTTTGGGGCGTCTTTGATAGGTGGCTTTGATGGGTAAAGAAGGTTTTGGTATTGTGGTGGATGTTGCTGGTGTGGGTTCATCACCTGTGGGGATAACAGGGATGTCACCAGGAGCTATGCGCTCAGTCATCGCTGGAGGTAATGGAGTGTACCGTCCAGTGAAGTTGGTGGACATCTTCTTCAGGATTTTGAAGATGGTAGGCCTCATATGTGGAACAGGAAGAGCAGCTGCGCAGACAAGCTTGCTTGGTTCCATCTCACAGTTGATTATATGTTGAAGAAATCGGGGATACATGAAGAATGTATCTCTGCTCAGATTGGCGATTAGGTTATTCAACACAAATCGTGAGTAGTTGAATCTGAGGCCTCTCACCACCCATGAACTAGGCATCCTAGTTCATATGGGATTTGATCCCAACCCCCTGATTGTTTGGAGAGGCAGTGTAGAACGATGTGCAGCAAGAACTTCCAATGGTAAGAGAAGTTGAACTTGTATACCGTAGATCTACTGACATCGCCTCCATATCCCATGAGGATATAGGTGCCTTCCAAGTCTTCCTTGGGGAACTCAGTAGGAGCCCCATCATCGTGAAGCTCGAGATGCTCCCTGATGATCTGTTCATTGATGACCAACTCTTGGCCACAAACTCGGGTTCTCAGGACTCGAACCCCATTCAGTACTGCAGTTTCACCATTGCTCCAAAATTCTGACATATGGTTGGAGTATATGGTGGGGTTAACTGTTAGTGCAGTGAGATAGGTGGATTCGGTGAGAAAGGTGATGATTTGGGTAAGTCGGCATCCCTTGACGAATCAAGTAACGCGACTTGGTTGTGCTGAGGGTTTAGCGCCATTGAAGAAAAGGTAAGGTTGAAATTTGGATGAATTGAGGGTTTTACAGTGAAGGGAATTTAGGGCTGTAAAGTGGTAAAAGAAGATGAATTTGATCAGTCAAGATTATTTAAAAGGGGATGAACAGTGTAGGGCGGTGATAGGGTAACTGTGGGTGTTATTGGGTGGTATGGTGGTTTACTGCGGAGAAATGATGTTGGCGGCAGGATAATTTTAAATAATCTGACCATCAAGTACAAATTTTTACTTTTTACAGAGTGGGGCCCAAAAGATCCGTTACATATAGAATCTTAACTTCCGAAGGTAAAACATTTCCGAAGGTATTTTCTTCTGAAGGCAATTTCTCTTCCGAAGCAGGATATTGTTCCGAAGGTAAATTGTCCTTTGAAGGACTTTATCTTCCGAAGCAAGGCATTGCTTCCTAAGGTAAAGTTGTCTTTCCGAATGGAGAGTTGTATAAGTTTCGGAAGTAGATCTGATATAAAATCAATCGCTTCTTCCGAGACCACAAACTCTTCCGAGAAGAAAATTTCCATTGAGGAATTTGGCTTCGGAAGATATTCAAGGATATCTTCCGAGAGTTAATTCCTCTTCGGAAGGAATTTACACTTGGAATAGTTAAAGATCTTTTGTAACAGGGCTTAAATTGTATTGACACAAGACATTACTCATTTAAAAAGGTTTTCAAAAGAGGTAGTTATTCAATGTTTATCATCCCAATTGCTGATATGAGATACTTAAATCTTTGTTCATCAATGCCTTTGTGAACAAATCAGCATATTGTTCATTTGAGTCAACTTTGATTAACTTATCAGCTGTTTCTCATGAATATCTCTAATGAAATGATACCTGATATCAATGTGTTTTGTCTTGGAGTGCTTCACCGGATTCTCAGTAATGGAGATAGCACTGTTGTTGTCAATATGGATAGGAGTAGTCATGAAGTTGAATCCATAGTCTAACATCTGATTTTGAATCCATAGCAGTTGAGCACAGCAGCTAGCAGCAGCGATGTATTCAGCTTCAGCAGTTGATGTAGAGACACAGGATTGTTTCTTGCATTGCCATGAGATAATCCTTCCACCAAGAAATTGACATCCTCCTGATGTTGATTTCTTGTCAATGTTGCAGCCACCATAGTCACTGTCAGAGTATCCATAGAGATTGAAATCACTATTTCTTGGATACCAGAGACCTAGTTTAGGTGCTCCTTTGAGGTATCTGAGGATTCTCTTTGCAGCAGCTAGGTGAGACACCTTCGGAGCAGCCTGATATCTTGCACAAATGCATGTGGCAAACATGATATCTGGTCTACTCGCAGTAAGATACATCAGAGAACCAATGATTGCTCTATACTGATGTTGATCAGTATCCTCCCCCTCAAGGTCAGGGCAAAGATTATGGTTTCTGGGTATGGGTGTCTTGGCTGGTTTACAGTCCTTCATTTCAAATCTTTCTAAGATGTCAGAGACATACTTAGATTGACTTATGAAGAACCCTTCCTTCATCTGTTTCACCTGGATCCCAAGGAAAAGTCCATTTTTCCCATGGAACTCATCTCAAACTTCTGCTTCATAATGCTTTCAAAGTCCTTGCACATTTGGTCGTTTGAAGAACCAAATATGATGTCATCAACATAGACTTGTACAAGCAAAATGTCTTCTCCACTCTTTCTGATGAAAAGAGTCTTGTCAATGGTACCTCTAGTGTATCCATTCTTCAGGAGAAACTGAGACAAGGTCTCATACCACAGCCTAGGTGCTTGGTGCAGCCCATATAGAGCTTTATCCACTTGCACACATAGTTGGGGTGCTGTGGGTCTTCAAATCCTGGAGGTTGACACACATAGATTTCCCTATCTATATCCCCATATAGAAAAGCACACTTGACATCAAGTTGGTAGACTGTGAAGTTCTTGGATGCAGCATAAGCAAGGAAGATCCTAACTGCCTCAAGTCTTGCAACAGGTGCAAAGACATCAGTATAATCGATTCCTTCCTCCTGGTGTATCCTTGAACTACTAGTCTTGCCTTGTTCTTGATAATCAAGCCTCTATCATCTTTCTTGTTCCTGAATACCCATTTAGTGCCTATGGGTACTTGACCAGATGGTAGTGGGCATAGATTCCAGACCTTTTGTCTTCTGAATTGAAGCAGCTCCTCCTGCATCGATTCAACCCAACTACTATCTTTTAAGGCATCTTCTACCTTCTTTGGTTCCATCTGAGACAAGAAGCATGAGTACAAGCAGACATTCCCATGATGAGTCTGTCTTCTTGTTCTCACACCCTCAGAGACATCCCCTATGATGTTCTCAGTTGGATGAGTGTTGTGAATCCTAAGACGAGGAATCACTTCCAGTTGCAGAGATAAGTCCAAGTTAGACATATTCTGATCAGGAACTGGATCACTCTGTCCAACTGCTGTTTCAGAGTCATTCAATGAGGACTGATTGAATGATTGAGAAACATCATCAATGGTTGGTTGTGAAGTAGTATTAACAGTTGCCTGTTCCTTCAGAATACCACTCCTTCAACCTGGTGTTGTAATGGATCACCTGAGAACTTTGAGGTTGATCAAGTGATTCACTTGTTGAAGCTTCACTATTTCTGGAGATAGTTACACTGTCAGATCTGTGAATAGTTGAAGCTTGTTGCCTTTCAGCTCTTGGAGAATTTGGAAGAGGTCTGGGAAGCTCATATAGTTGTCCTGCATCAGTTTGAGCACCTGTTCCAGCTGAAACATTCTCACAAGATGGTTTAGAATAGTTTGGAAACAATTCTAAATCAAATATATACTCAGGTCCATTCCCCCTAACACAAGGAGTGCTCATTAACAACTATGTTGGATGACTCCTCAAATTGTTGATTCTTGATATTGTATACTCTATAAGCTTTGGAGCTAGAAGAGTATCCAATAAAGATAGCATCATCCGACTTCTCAGCAAACTTTGCCAAGTTGTCCTTTGTGTTAAGTATGGTACACCTGCAGCCAAAGGACCTTAGAAAGCCAATGAACGGTGGCCTCTTGTTCCATAACTCATAAGGGGTTTTTCCATGGGGCTTAACTACAAGAACCCTGTTCTGCACATAGCATGCAGTGCTGACTGCCTCTGCCCAGAATGTTAGAGGCAGCTTTGAATCAGCTAACATGGTCCGAGCAGCCTCAATAAGTGTCCTGTTCCTCCTCTCAGCACACCGTTTTGTTGAGGAGTTCTGGGAGCACTATATTGTCTGGCAATCCCTTTTGAGTCACAGAATGAGTCAAGAACGAAGTTCTTAAACTCAGTCCCTTGATCACTTCTAATAATCTTAACCTTGTGATCAATTTGATTTTCTATTTTAAGAATAAAAGATTTTAAAGTTCAGCAGTTTCATCTTTACTTCTTAAAAAGAATACCCATGTAAATCTTGTAAAATCATCAACGATCACAAGGCAGTATGATTTCCTTCCAATGCTCATTATACTTGTGGGACCAAAAAGATCCATGTGCAATAAGTGTAATGGAGTAGTGATAGAGTTAACACATTTGGATTTATGAGATGATTGTGTTGTTCCCTTTCAGGCATGTTGTTTTTCAGGCATGCAACACAATTATCTTTGCAAAATTCCTTTTTAGGCAAACCATGTACCAAGTTATTTTTAACCAATTTATTCATTGTTTTAAAATTCACATGACACATGCGTTTATGCCATAGTGTTGACTCATCACTATCAGCTTTGGAAAGAAAGCATGATACTCACCCATAGGAGAAGCCTTGTTCATATCTAGCTTGTACATATCCCCTTTCCTGGGAGATCTGAGAAGCACCAATTCCGGAGGAATTGTCATCCCTGGTCTGAGGATAATGCACTCATGTTCTGTAAAAAGCATTTGATGCTTCTGGTCACAGAATTGAGAAACACTTAACAGATTGTGTTCAAGCTGTTTGACAAAGTGAACTTTGTCAATTTTATTCTGCCGTTGGATATACTTCCTCTGCCCGAAATATATCCTCCGGCCTCACCTCCAAATTGGACAGGCCCTCCATCAAAGTTCTGGAATTGTTGAGGAGAGATCTGTTCCCTGTCATGTGCCTGGAGCATCCACTATCTACAATCCAGATGTTGTTGTTCTTGTCAAATGGATGTCCCTGCACATAAGATGAGATAGTTAGTTTTGTTTGGAAGCCCAAGCCTTACAGGTCTCGGGCTCTTCCAACGATAGTGACATTATTGAACCGAAAGATATGCAATGGGGTTCAATAGAGGTCATTGATGAAGAAGAGGTTTGGGCTGCAGCATCTTCCTTGATCTTCCAATCCATCCTTTGTTGATCTTTGAAGATGAGCTTGTTGAAGCTTTTGCAGCATGGTCTTCTTCCGAAGCTTCTATCTTTTCGGAAGAAGATTTCACCACCTTTTCTTCCGAAGTAGTCTTCTTCTGAGATGTTTTCAAGGGACCCTTCTTGTTCTTCCGAACCTTAGAAGGTTTGGCTTCCGAAGCCACTTTCCCTTCGGAAGAAGCAGCTCTTTTCCGAAAGCAACTTGGCTTCCGAGACCAACTTTCCCTTTTTCATCATTTGGACCTTTTGAAGTGGTCCACTGAGAAACCTCTCTGACTACTTCTTTTCTAACATTATTTGCATAATGTGTGCTTGCTGGATTGTAGTAACAATCTTTAGCCATGTGGTTGTGCAACCACACATTATGCATGCAATGTTAGTCTTCGGGAATTTGCAGGTTGCTGTTTCTTGGGTTTCTTCTCTTCATCAGCAACTTTCCCTTTCAACTTCTGATTCTTCAGTAGGACAGGAGTGCTGGTACTACACTCCTTTCCTGAATCAGGAGTACCTACCACTTGAAATCCGGCAGAAATGAAGACACCCTTTGCTTAGGGTCAAACTTAAGCTTGGACTCTGCAACCTCTTAGCAGTCCTTCTAGCAGCTTTAGCTCTGCTTCTTCTTGCCTTGTGGTCAGGATTTGGTCATCACAGGTGGAGATAGGTGTATCCTCCTTTTTCTCCCTTGGAGGCCACTATTTTTGCTTCATCCTCTAGCTCCAATGGAGAAGGGTCAGCAGTTGGAACCTCTTGCTCTTCAGTACCACATCTAGGTAGTCTAATAGACTCATAAGAGTGTGGTGGAGCTATTTCACTGGTTCCCAACCCTTCTTTGTTTTGATAAAACATTTTGGAATGGGAGGTTGATGCAGAATAGTTTGGAAGCTTGCTCAGAATAGCTTGCTTCCTGGCCAGCCTCAGCTGTGACTAACTGGGCTTCAACTTCAGAGAGCTTCTCTCTTGCTCTTTTTGAGTTTGTCTTTTGATCAAGATTTGAGTCTTATATTAGTCTTTTCATGTTTTAAGAGAGACACAGTTTTCTCTAACTCATCAATTTTCTTTTGATAGTCAGATTCAGCTCTTTTAAAGTCAGATTTTAGCACATTTAAAGACTCAACCTCAGATCTGATTTCCGAAATGTAATCCTTATAAAGTTTAACTTTAGCAATACAGCAGCAGTACATAGATGTTCATATACCTGATCATCATCTGTTCCGGCCATGAGTGCTTGAGCGGGAGTCACATCCTGTACCATGAAGCTCCAGTCAACTTCCTGAGCACAGCAGCTGTTTCAGTTGACTTTTCTTCATGCTTGGGGCAGTGGGATGTGTGGAGGCCTGTGGGTTCCCGGGTTGTTCTTGGGAGCCTTGCATTCCCTAGCAAAGTGACCAAGTTGGTTGCAGTTGTAGCACCTTGCTTTGCTCTTATCAAACCCAAACTTGCTGTTGACTGGGTTTTGAAGGAATTGCCTTCCAGTTCTCTTGAAGAACTTCTTCGCTCTGTAAGTTAAAAGAGCCATCTGCTGGACAATATCCATGTACTCCACATCATCTGGATTGAAGCACTCAAGATCATCAAAGCAGTATTGAAAATCACCAGAGTGTCCACTTCCAGAGACAAGGCACAACCTTCCTGAAAGGAGTTGTGTTGAACCTTTTGAGACTTTGGAGTCTCAGTAGAGTAATGAAGGGTCCAGTATGTGAGTTGTCAGGGTAGCATAGCAAGGGATGCTGTGATTCTATGCTTTCCCTTTCAACCACATGAGGGCTGAACTCAGTTGGTTATTGGAGTGATCAGAGGAGTTCTGCATGTTCATCTCCATCTGAAATGCACTTAGGATACCATACAACTCTGTAAGAAAAGAGTCTTAAGGTCCGAAGTTCTCTTGATGACAACACAGTAGTGAGTCCATAGTTTAGGAAGAGAAGACATGAACTTCCTAACTATGTCTCTGTTCTCAAGAGCTACTCCAATCCGCCAGAGTATCTACTAGCTCAACATACCTGAAGTATTGTTGAGTCAAGGTCTCACCAGCCTTGAAAGTAAAGTTCTCAAACTGCTGCTTCAAGAGATCTTTCTTGTTCTCTTGAGTTTCCTTGGATCCCTCATACATCAGCTTCAAAGCTTCCCATAAATCTTTAGCAGTCTTGCACTTCTTGAAGCGTCTGTAGACGGAGTTGGGGAGAGCAGTTTGGAGACAAGTCATAGCCCTTTGATCTAGCTCTATTCTCTTCCTATCTTCCTCTGAGTAATCGTCAACATCTTTTGGAATGATGCGATTACCAGTGGCAGATGTAGTGCTTGGTATGAAGGACCATTGACAATGGAGTCCCACATCCTTGAATCTTGACACTTGATGAGCCTTCCATCCTGATACACCATGTGTCAAAGTCTTCAGGGGTGATCATGGGGGACTTGGTCAAGGTACCAGTTTCCATATCAGCCTTGGAGAGAGCAGCCATTTGAGTGAGTGGATTGAGGTGAGGAGTGAAAAACAGGTTGATTAGGATGGTAAGATCTCACAATCAAGAGCCTGGTGCTCTGATACCAATTGCAGGATCGATTTCGGGTGGTTTCTCTCTCAACTCACTGTGAATCAACACTCGGCAAGCAGTCTTTAGGAAGAGTTGATCACAATATAACAAGTAACAAGCAGTAAGAAAATTAACACAGCAAGTAATTTTCAAGGTACTTTTATATATTGCTTCTCAACTCAAAGGATTACAAGACACTTGGACTCAAATCGCTTATCTAAAGAGTTACAGGGAGAAGATATATAATACTACCTACAGCCGGGAATACTTTGATTCCAGCTGGACACCTCTAACCTTACATCTATACTACAAGACTCTAGGTGAGGTCTTTCAGACATTTTGCATGCCTGAGAGTGGGTAGTCAGGACATGTCCCTGACTTACCCATGCTGCCAACTAAAATTGGTAACATGTACTATCATCAAAAGTGAGCAGTAGAATAAAGTATGGTCAACAATATGGCTTTCGAGGAAAAACCCATGCTGTGTCAGAGGTCCGCATGCGGACTGACAAGGACCATACTTTTATCTGCTGGACTTAGCATTGTCTTCCGAAGGATAAAGTGCTTCGAAGTATAACTTCTTTCCGAAGGCACTTACACTTCGGAAGACTGCTTCTTCCGAGCTTGGAGTCTTCTTTGTCTTTGGAAGCAGACTTTGTCTTCAGCTCTTTCATCAGACTTTGTCTTCGGAAGCTTTCAGACTTTGTCTTCGCTCTTTCATCAACACTGTCTTCGAAGCTTTCAGACTTGTCTTCAGCTCTTTCATCAGACTTTGTCTTCGGAAGCTTCAGACTTTGTCTTCAGCTCTTTCATCAGACTTTGTCTTCGAAGATATCTTCAGCTGTTGGCTTCAGTTGTTTCATCAGCAGTTGACTTCAGCTTTTGCCTTCAGAAGATATCTTCAGCTGTTGTTCCTTAGACTCTCGGAAGATCTCTTGCTTGACTTCGGAAGCCCTTTGATGTAGTACCAAAAGTGACTATGAAGTGAATTTGGTTGCACCAGCCTTATCATGATCTACAAACACCCCCCTAGGCTGATGCTACCAAAACTTCACTTCTCTTTCTTCTCAAAGTTCTCAGCACCAAGGAAAGCAGGTTTTTCAGTAGTCTTCATCTTTCCTGCTGTGATGCTGAGAATCTTGTACAAATCCTTGGTAGACAGCACCTCGACCCTGTCACCTTGGATTTGTGTACCCTCTGTTGTGGCCCTCTGAAAGAGTTAGTTTGATGGGAAGTATAGTCATATTCCCATCAAACTATTGGTTCCAATTCAGGACCTTCCACCATCTGTAGAAAGGCTGTGCCTTTGGTGGTTGATCTTTCCTTGTCTTCCACTCTTTTCAGCTTCAACTCTTCTTCAATCTTGGCTCTTCTACTTCGTTCAGCCAAGTGGAGACCGCTGATGTACTTTCTTATATGTGCAGCAGTCTCAGAGTTGGAGGGATTGGAGAATGGCTTCTCTGCAAGCTCAGCAAGATCAAATCTGCTGAGATGCAGTAGAGAAGTGGCATTGAGCCTGTTGATTTCACCATTCTCTCTTTCCACAACAAAGTTGTGAGAAGTTCATCGAACCTCCACTGGATTATAGCATTTCTAGGCCCAGGAGATTGACCAGAAATCCTGTCCTCTTTCCTGGTATCCAGTAGAGTCACCAGCCTTCTTCTTAGCCTCTTCTCCTCAGCATTGAGGGTATCGGAGTTGAGACCAAGAAGTCTTGCAGCCTGGCCCAAGTTTCTCTAGGCAATTCAAGAAATTGGCCTAGGGTGAGGGCTTGAAGAGTTGTCAACATAGGTGATGTTGATAACCTCTCCCTCATAGGAGATACTGCTCAAGTAGTGCAATTGATGAGCTTTGTCTTGAACTCCTTAATTTCCTCAAAGGAGAAATGTTTAGGAGGCTGAGAGGATGGTCTTGGTTGTTGTTGGTAGGCTTAGGTTTAGTGGTTTGGGTTGAGTCTTGGGTTTTAGGATGGGTAGTTTGGGTGGTTGAGGTGATGTGGTAGGTTTGGGTAGAGTTGTGGGTTGAGGGGTGAAGGTTTCATCAGTGGGTTCAGGTTTGATGGGAAGGGGTTGGTTCTGGTGTGGGTTGTGGCTGTGGTTGAGTGGCTGGGGTGAAAACCATTCCCTTCATCCTCCTGTACATTCCTTCCTCTTCCCCAAACGGATGTCAGCTTTTATTTCACTGACTATCCGCTGGAGTGTCCTTTCGGACATAGGTCCCACCTGCCTACCAGAGAAGCCATGAGCCCGAAGGTAGTCCTTCATCCAGGCTTTGTCAGTTGACTTCTTGGCAGCAGTGACCTCCTTCTCTTCCTCCCTCTTCCTCTTCACCTTCAGCTTCTCCCTAGCAGCCTTCTTCCTTTCCTTCTCCATTTGATCCTGCTCCTTGTTGTGGGCAGCAGATCATGTCATTGTCATGTGGAGACAGTTCAGGAAGACTAAACCTCTTGAGAGTAGGAACTTGATCCTAGCCTCTCTCAGCTTCAGGGCTGCCTCCCTCTGCTCTTGTTCTTCCCTCTCCAAGGCCAACCTGGCTTCCCTTTCTTGTTGTAGCCTGGTTGACCTCTCCAAAGTCACCAACTCCTCTAATGATAGCAGGAGTATTTCCTCATTGACAGCTCCAAGACTGATGAGCTGGTCAATGAGTGCTGTTCTTCTCTTCAGGTTGATTTCTTCCTGATTGGCTGCAGCTGCCTTAGAGCTGGCAGCTAGCACCTTTTCAGTTGGAAACCTCCCTTTCTTTTTAGCCTTCTCAATCCTTTCCTCCTCCTGAAGCTCTTCCGCAGTCAGTTTTCTTTTGCCTTTATCTTTGATGGTGCTTGACTGTGGTGGTTCTTGAATGGAGGGTTGTGATTGAGATAGAAGTTTAGCTGGTGCTTGGATTGGAGGAGTTTCAGAAGTGTCCTCCCTGCCCACCTCAGATGCTATGTCAGCAATGACATCTGTGATGGTCAGCTCCTCGGACATTTGAAACAAGCCTTCCGCAGCTTCTATTTCGGCTTCGGAAGATTTTTCTTGTTCTTCCGAGGCTTTCATATAGGCTTCGGAAGCTTCAGCTTGAGCTTCGGAAGATGAGACTGCTGCAAATTCTGTCCCATCTGTTTCAGTTGCTGGGCCATCAGTCCCCATTTCCCCTTCGAAGCTAATCTCAGGTTCCATGAAGACCTTAGGTTGACCAACTTCTTCCACAGTGGTAGAAGGTGCAGTCAGTCTTTGAAGCTCCTCAGCCCCAAAGTAAGCAGATGTGGTGTCGGGGGGGCTGTTCTAGGGATGATCTCAATACAAACTGTGTGAACAGCCTGTAGAGATCTTGAAGCATCCTTGAGTCAATCTCCAGAAAGGATTGAGATGACTCAGTAGGGTAATGATTTGTTTGGGTGGAAATGAGTTGGGTCTGTGGTTCCATAGGTGTTTGTCTCTGAACTTTCTCCCCCTTTTTGGTAGCATCATCTTGAGAGCTAGATGAGCTAGAGGAAGAAGTCATTGAGACCTGGATAGGTACATGCCTAACAGACCTCTCCGTCTGTTTCTCAGCTAGTTGAGCCTTGAGAGAGTTAATCTCAAGTTGCTGAGTGGCAGTCCTTGATTCTAAGATCCTCCTGTGATTCCAGTTGGAGACCTTAGAAAGCAAGTACTGAAGTGTTAGTTGCATACTACCCTCATCTTCATAAGAAGAATCACGGGGAGATGAGATAACATACCTAGTATGCTCACTCTCACCACCAGATGTGGTTTTCTGGCACCCTGGTTTCCTTTGTTCAGAGTCATCTCTTTCAGAGATGTCAATGGGCAAAGTTGCCGTAGACTCAGTCCTAATGATGTTACCACTGTCCTGAGAGCTCAATGAGAAACTCTGAGTAGTGCAGCTGAGTCTACATGAGTCCCCTCCACATCAGTGGGACTCACCTCAGTACTGGCTGCTGATGGGGGCTAGAGACAAGGGATCCCTCCTGGCTCTGTTGATCTCTCAGTGGGTGATTTAGATCAACTTCATGGCCATGGAGAGATGTAATCTCTTCATCAGTTCGGAGTAAAAGGTCAGTGAAAGAGAGGGTGGTTAGTCCTACTGACCGGGACCTTGATCAATGTCTACAGGCATTGAGCTTTGGTGGGGCTGTCCCTAGAAAGCTGCACAGGGGAGTGTAGAGACTCACCCTGCGGGCTAAAGGCTTGGGTTCGGACTGCCCTCTCCCTTAATATATCCCCATTTACCCAACTTTCGTGCGTTGGCGTGTTTGGTCCCCCGACTTTGAACTTCATTTCTTTCTTCTTTCGTCCACTTCAAAATAAATAAACCGGGCGTTACAAGTCCACCCCCCTTATATAGGTTTCATCCCCGAAACCTGTTATCTCAAACAAACATGGGTAATGCTGTCTCATTCCTCTTCAGTCTCCCACGTTGACTAGGATCCCTTCCTGTGCTTCCACTGTACACGCACAAGAGGAACCACTTTATTCCTCAGCCTCTTCTCTTTTCGATCGATGATTGCACTTGTTGCTCCACATAATTGAGCCGTTCATCTACTTCGATATCCTCTAGTGGAACAATCATATCCTCATCTGCCAAGCACTTCCTTAGATGAGATACGTGGAATGCCGGGTGAATTCCACTTAACTCATCTGGTAACTCCAATCTATAGGCCCCTCTCCTACTCGAGCAAGGATTCGGAAAGGGCCTATATATCTCGGACTCAACTTTCCTCGCTTTCTGAACCGAATGATACCCTTCCAAGGTGAGACCTTCAACATAACCCGGTCACCCACCTGGAACTCAATCGGCCTGCGTCGTTTATCAGCATACGACTTCTGTCTATCCTTGGCTGCCTTCATGAAGGCCTTGATTCTTTTGAACTTTTCAGTCATAGCCTCGATCACCTCGATGCTCCCTAGATCTTTATGACCAATATCACCCCAACAACGGGTGTCCTACATCTCCTACCGTATAGCATCTCATAAGGTGACATACCAATACTGGCATGATAACTGTTGTTGTATGAGAATTCAGCTAACAGTAAGTGGTCATCCCAACTTCCCCCGAAATCAATCACGCATGCCCGAAGCATGTCCTCCAATGTCTGAATGGTCCTTTCTGACTAACCATCAGTTTGGAGATGATAAGCCGTACTAATATGTAACCTCGTCCCCATGGCATCGTGGAATTTCCTCTAGAAATTTAGATGTAAACCGGGTGTCACGATCAGACACTATAGACACCGGCGCACCATGACGAGTTACAATTTCCTTGATGAAAAGATCCGCCAACCTCTCGGATGAATATGTCTCGCGCATCGGTAGGAAGTGAGCACTCTTCGTCAAGCAGTCAACAATCACCCATATAGCATTATACCCTTTCGGAGTACGCGGCAGCTTCGTGATGAAATCCATGGTGATGTGCTCCCACTTCCACTCCGGTATATCCAAAGATTGGATCTTCTCATACGGCTTTTGATGCTCGGCTTTCACTTGCAAGCAAGTAAGGCACTTACTCACATACTCCACCACGTCACGCTTCATACCCAGCCACCAATAATCTTTCTTCATGTCTTGGTACATCTTGGTAGCACCAGGATGAATAGAGTATCGAGTCTTGTGAGCTTCATCCATAATCCTCATTCGTAGATCCCCAAAACGAGGAATCCACATTCGCCCAAATCGAGTTCTAACACCGAGTGTGTTTTCACCCAATTCTGAAACCAGGCCTCTCATCCTTTCAGAGTTAAGACGATCCTCTTTTAAGGCCTCATCTTGAAACTCCTTGACTTGCTTCTTCACATTAGAGGTCATGATCAGCTGGTACGCCTTCACCCGAATCAGCTCGGGTCATTCCTTCCGGCTAAGGGCATCCGCCACCACGTTGGCTTTGCCCGGATGATAATGGATCTCATAATCATAATCCTTTATGAGTTCCAACCATCGCCTCTGCCTCATGTTCAGGTCTTTCAGCTCGAAGAAATACTTCAAGCTCTTGTGGTCAGTGAAAATGATGCACTTCGTCCCATACAGGTAGTGCCTCTAAATCTTGAACGTAAAGACCACTGCTGCTAGCTCCAAATCATGAGTATGATAGTTAACCTCATGAACCTTCAACTGTCAGGATGCATAGGCTATAACCCTTCCTCTCTGTATTAACACACACCCCAACCCCGAGTAGAAGCATCGGAATAAACCACCTAATCTTCCTTTCCGTCGGGTATTGACAAAACAGGAGCTTCAGTCAGCCTCGCCTTTAACTCCTTCATCTAAGTCAGAGCCAACCGATACGTGCCCTGGCACCAGGTAAGGCACCTGGTATCAGGTCGATCAGAAACTCAACCTCTCGGTCAGGTGGCACTCCTTGCAAGTCTTCGGGAAAGTCACACATAACCGGTACATCAGACAGTTGTGGTGTTGGCGTATCCACATCCTTTGCATAGTCCAAATAAGCACTACATCCACGCCTCATGCACTTTTCCACCACCGCCATTGAGATTACTTTCGGGATCGTTGTGACCCGATCCCCATAACAGTTACCGAACTCCCGTTAGGCGCTATCAACGAATCATCTTCTCGCGACACACTATATTTACCTCAAAGTCCCCAACCCATCCATCCCAAGAACCAAATCGAAATCACCTAAGGCTATCACAAATAGTCTAACCGGGAATCCATGACCTTCTAACTCCACCTCGCAGTCTCCTATCATCTCAGAAGTCCTGATAGACTTACCTCGACGGTTTCTACGTCGAATGGCTTATCAATACTTCCACTCCTAATGGGCAACTTAGCATAGAAAAACAACAGAAACGAAACTCTTTCTAGCTCCGGAATCAAACAACACAGAAGACAGAGTTTGATTACTAGATACATACCTGTCACGATATCGGGGCCCGTCCTAGCCTGCTCCGGTATTATCGTGAAGGCCCTGCGCCCTCTGCCCTTGGTTTCTTGCAATCCCTGCTTTTATGACCCTTTCCTCTGCAGTTATAGCACCGTACCACCCCACACTCTCTGGCCACGTGACCGTGCCTCCCACATCGGAAACAGACATTGGTCCCCAATCTACATTCCCCGGGTATTGGCGTCCACATATGGAGCAGAGGTTTGGTCTCCACATACATTCTCCAGTGTGCTCTTTGGCACACTTACCACACTTCCTCATCCCCGCACCGGACGAAGTTGCACGCCGGTGCTCCGTCCTGGCAATCTTTTTGTTGAGAGTGGCCCTGCCACGTCCAAACCGCTTTCCGTTCCAGTTCTTGTCATCGCTACCCTTCGTGTTTCCTTCAATAGCAGTCATCTCCTTCACCGCCCTAATTACCTCAGTCACCATGGATGGCAGAATCTCCTGCATGACCTGTTGGACTCCCTCAACAACAGCCACTTTCAGGGTGATCCTCAAACTAGCACTGTCATCGCTGCCTTCCAGGTGAGGGGCCTCGGGCTCTTCGAGTGCCATTTCAACCGCCCTAGCCATGCTTCTCGTGACATGCGGTTCAGCGCCACGTTCACCACGGCCCCCATCTGACAAAACCTTAGGAGATCTACCGCTAGCCATCCTCTAACACACACTGAAAGATTTAAACACCAACACGATCATTCAAGGGAACAACTCAGTTTATGTCAAGTATAGTAAGTCCCTAATTACAGTGGCCAGTTGTGATTAGCCACTTACTTTACTCTTCGTACCTCGAGCATTACCTGTCCTGACTACATCATTATCTAAATCAATCAGCAACACATAAACCACATAACATGCGCACATAATAATGGTTAACATTAAGAAAATACCTGATGGTACACAGCTACTCAGACTAGTATCCTTTCTCTTTCCATCCCATTCTCAGTTTAAGTTAAGTTTTATTTTGAAAATTTACCCGTTTCACTTAAACTTTGGCTCTGATACCAACTTGTAAGGCCCCGTTCCTGGGCACCTCACAGCTGGTCTATCATCGCATGTAAAACATATAATTTCATTAACTTAAATAAAACATGCAGCGGAAACTGTGAAATAACTTTTCATTTTACTATAAACCTTTTTGCAAAGTAATACAACATTCATTACAAAACATCATTTGTTTGCATTACAATACAAAAGTGTTAAACAAAAGAATGTCATCCTAAAAGAGTTGAGTAGCCGCCCCGTGTCATCCTCAGCAACCTTACCTGCGAACTGGAAACATATAAAAGTCAGCGTTGCTGAGTGAGTTCTAGTTTTATAGATAAAATACTTTACTTTCATTAAAAACGTATATTTACTTTCTTGCTATCACAAATCATACGTACACATAGATAATATCATTATTATCTTCATCATTCGTTATCTTTGTTTCTATATAGGTCTTGTCACACTTTACCCTCTTCACGTCATGCAGCCATGATTACAGAGGTCGAGTGGCAAGGATCCCGTTTCATACCTTATCATTTCATTTCTTCCGTTCATTACTTTCATTCGTTCATTCTTTAACTTTCATTCATTCTCTGTATGTATTTAGCTTTCTTACTCTTTCATCTTTATCTATTTTCTTTACATCTCCCATAACCCTTACCTTTCTGTATCATGGTTCTGGACCTAGGCCTATCATAGACCTTCTATATCGGTGCATCGTACCCTCCTGGTCACATTACCTAAGGTAAAGTTTAGGGGTACCATCACTATATACAATACCTTTCTGTTTCGTGGTGCTGGACCTAGGCCTATCATAGACCTTCTATATCGGCGCACCGCATTCTCCTGGCCACAACACCTAAGTAGTTTGAGTGTACCATTACCACATGTAATATCCTACTGTATCGTGGTACTGGACCTAGGCCTATCATAGACCTTCTATATCGGTACGCCGCACCTCCTGGCCACATAACCTAGGATATGCAGCAATGGTTCTATACAATTGTTGATCCCAGTGTTAGGATTTTACCCTCCTCGTAGCACACAGCCACGATTACTGAGGTCGCAAGACATGGATTCCATTTCAAGTCTGTTGCAACAACAAGGTTGCTCACCTCCTATATTGCTTGCAAGCCTTTATTACTCTCATTCATTATTATGCATGCATTCATTCATCATGTTCCTCTTTCATTATCTATCACTTTATGTTTCTTAATACTTTCATTTCGTTCATTAACATAGCACGTAAGTCACGGGAAGATAAACATACACCGAAACAAGGAACATCGACATTTAACAGTCATCAGTCATCACAATCATACAGGGCTACATCATACTTTACATACATCGTGCATAAACATGCAACACTATCATCATTATGCCCAACATCACTTCTAAGGCCTCAACGACCATCTTACATGCACTTACGGGATCTTCCACGTAAAAACTTACACCTGCACTTTCCCCCGGAAGTCAGGGATTAGACTACGCTTCTCTTCGGGTACAACAGCCCTATTTGGGCGTATGGATTCAGTCGCATGGCCTCCATGCGACTGAACATCATGCGACTAGACCACTGCGAATGGACTTCCATGCGAATGAACTTCTAATTTTGAGAATGGACCCTCAATCATGCGATTGAACACTGTGCGAATGGGCACCTATGTGACTGGGCTCTCAGTCGTGCGAATGAGCACCTATGCCACTGAGCACCTATGCGACTGGGCTCTCAGTCGTATGACCTCTCATGCGTCTGGACCCCCAGTCTTGCGACTGAACCTCAGTCGTGCAACTGAACCCCAATCGCCCCTCAGTCGTCGATTGGCCTTCAGTCGGTCGCTTAGCCCTAACTGATGCAGAATGCAGTTCATCCCGAACTGCAGCCGCGACTTTTGACCTCCAAACCCTTCCAAACTCATTCTAAGCCCAAAAACCCTCCTAAACCTTAGGGGAATACTACAACATCATTCAAGCATACACAGTCCGTAATCACACCCTAAACACATTACACACAATCACACCTAAATGGGTCAACACACACATTTTCAAAAACAGGTTTCTATGTCTTCCAGCCCCAAAATCGGTTGAAAACAAGTAAAATGGGGGTCCTAGAACTCACACAACAAAGAAGAAGAAGAGCTTCGTTTTGACTCGCTACACGATGATTTCAAAGCCCGAATCGACCCGAATCAACCCTTTCTTCCTCTTTTCTTCCTTTCTCTCTTCTCTCTTTCTTTTGTTACTGAATGAGTGTGTGGGGAGGGGGGAAATGGCTGCCCTCTCCTTTAATATGTCCCCATTTGCCCAACTTTCATGCGTTAGCGAGTTTGGTCCCCCGACTTTGAACTTCATTTCTTTTCTTCTTTTGTCGACTTCAAAATAGATAAATAACCGGGTGTTATAGGTATTCTATCAAGGTGGTGGGAACGAGGGTTAAACTTGTTGTGGGAATGAGGGGTTAAACTTGTTGTGGGAACGAGGGGTTAAACTTGTTGTGGGAACGAGGGGTTAAACTTGTTGTACATTAGAAGCCCGATCATCGATAATATCAAAGTTTCTATTAATGTACGAATCAAAGAGTTACATTTCGGATAATAATAAAATATTAACTTCGTAAAAGTTATACGTTATGGTTCATGAAATGGAAATTAAAATAATGGTGTTTATTTAATTAAATAATCATGGATTAATTATTTGGTGAAATAAATAATAAGAAGTAATAAAATGTTTATTGTTTAAAGTTAAACGTTAAACATTTATAGGTTTGTTTAACTAAAAGTTAATTAATGAACCACGAGGGTTGTTGATAATTAAATGTTAATTATCAAACAAAATAAAGGCTTCAAAACGAAAATATGGAATTATATAAATAAGGGAATGTGGTAACCCTAAATCCTTATAGTTGTCTACCCCAACCCTTTGGGACTTTTTGGCCGCAACCAAACCACACCACCATTCGACCATTGTCACCACCGCCGCCACCAGGTCTTGTTTCACGTGCTAATGTTGCAAGCTTTGACTTTTCATGAACAATGTCAACTAGCTAGATGTTGTTAAATCTAAAATGTAAGGTTTTCGGTTTGATAATTAAAGCTAAGGCTTTAACATCCTTATGATTATTCCTTGTTCAAATGTGTAATTAGATGCATGTTTTAGGTATTTCAAATGTTAAAATCAAAATTGTATAAAACTGCTTACGTTCTAAATCTGAAAAAAAAGTTTAAAACAAGATCATGTCTTTACAATGTTAAAAGCAATACATGATACCCAATAGAAGCAAGCAAAACAAGCCTTTGAACATGAAAACTCAAGGGCTCTTGGTTTTGCTTCACTTATTCAAAATAGCTTCAATGGTGGTGTTTTGAGGCTAAAGTTGTAGAGAGAGAGAGAGATAGAGGTTTATAATGAGGCAGAGAGAGAGAGAGATTTTGAAAAATTTGGATATTTCATATATGTAGAGTGCAAATATGGAGAAAAAAGAAAGTGAGAATGTGTAAGAGATAGGGGTGGCCGATTGGGTGATGAGGGTGGTGGATTTGACCGATATTATTATTATTATTTTAAATTGTGTAAGAGTTAGTTGTGCAATGGTGTAGTGTAGTAGTGTATTTGTATTAAGTTCTTAGGGTGTGTTTAGTGGAGTTTGATGATGTTTCCCAAGATGAGAGTATTATAACCACTACTAGAAAACTAATAATAGATGACGCGCAAAATATGACGTGCGAAAAAGATGACGCGCATTTACGCGTATCATAAAATATATGTCGTATTTTAAAATATTTTTAGAAAAGATGACACGCATTTTTGCGTGTCATCTTGGTTCGTCATCTTTTAAAATTTCAAATTAAGCGCCTTATAATATATTGACCGCCCACCCCCCTTCTCTTATTTTCAACCCCCAATTCCTCAGCACCTCCAATCCAACGGTGGCTTGACTCCGCCCACCGCACTTGCCCTATCACCAAATTACCCCTTTCTGATTCACCTTCTTTAATCCCCCATTCATGCCCTTCGAAGTCTGATTTCCAATTACACAGCCCTCAATTTACCCAAATCCCATAAGAATCGAGACGACCCAGAAGTTTTAATCTCTAATTTGACTTCGAAATCGTCGTCTCCGGAGGCTAAGCTTGTGTTTGAGGATGCGATTTGTAGCGTGGTTGATGCTCTGTGCGGCGGCGAGTCGGCGGACTGTAGGAAGACGGCAGCGACGGTGTTGACGAGTCTTCGACCGCCAATCCCCCTCCACCGCAGTCCCTTCGCAGTCGACCCACGCCAGTTGACCACCGCCTTCGCCTTCGCGCAGCCGCAGTCGACCCCGCCAGTCGCTGAAGGCCCTTCGCCTTCGCGCAGCCGCAGTCAACCCCCGCCAGTCGACCACTACCTTCGCCTTTGCACCGCCGCAGTCGACCCCCGCCAGTCGCCGCACTTTGTGTGTCTTGTTAGGTTGTTTAGAAACTAATGACTAGGTTTCCCTAAAATTCCTCCTACTAGTTTAATTGATTATCGCTCTACTTGTTTCTTCGTTTGCAATGTTTGTAGTGTTCGTATTTTGATGTATACATTTGTTTTACATTTGCATGTATGCAACTATGAGGTTAACATAGGCTTTTCTAGATTGACTTCTTATATATGAGGTTAAACATAGGCTTTTCTAGATTGAACTAGTATGCAAAGTAATGACATAAGTTAAAATTACTTCCATAGTTCCATTATGCTGCATATGTTGTCGTAATTCAAGATAGTACTTTAAACTAATCCTTTGTGATGTGTGTAATTGTATCTCTGGATGAATGTGAACAGAAAAGGCCAATGTCCTAATTTGATGAGTCGTGATCTTCTTTTTGTTACACAATGTATAAGCAGAATAAGGAATAAATTATTCAAAAGTTTTAGTTAGACGTGTTGATGTGCTCCAATAATTGCTTATGTTATATATATTCATCTAGTTCTATGATAAAAGCATAATCAATTGTATCAATCGTGTCATCTTCATGTAGTATTGAGGCAGTTACTGAGTTTTCTTAGCTGGAGGAAAGTTGTGTTCTCTTTGTCTTTTTGAAACTAAAGCTTGCAATGTATGTCCGTCAGCACATGTTTTGAGGTTTTGTAATACGACATACTGTTTTTAATGGTCATTATTACTGATGCAAATTGTTCTTTTAACTGCGATAGTGCAGCTTGGTATGAAACAGTATACATCAAAAGAGTTATCTATGAGGAAGTTTATATCATGGAGGAATCTTGTAAGGAAAAGACACATTCGTTATGATTGGGTAAGCTTATGTGGTTATACTAGTCTCTAGTTTGTACCTTTGACAAAGTTTGTTGATATATTATTGTGATTGCTAGATGTGTTCTAATCATGTAGAACCTCTATAAATGCAGGGACTTTGTCTGTCCAAGAAGAAAACATTCTTGGTGGTTGTATGTACAATATTGTTGTATGTTGCATACAGAACTACAAACTTTCAGCCTTCATAGACAGAGATATTAATGCTAGTGACATGTTTATTAAGTGCAATTAAGTTTGACTTGTCAATCATCTGATGTTTGTTTTGTAGAAACCGATTTATTTTCCTATTAAGATGTAAATAAAGTTTGGATAGTGGTTGTTTTCTGAACCTTGTTGCAAATACAAAGTAAATCAGAAATCAACATCTTTGATGTGCCAGAATGGGAACTTTGACATTCATTTTATAGTTATTCAGTTGTTATACTTATTGCCACATAACTGTGTTTCTAGATGGATAACATTATGTTCTTGTAATATTACTCGTTGTCCAAGTGAAATTTATCATTTATCTAGTTTTTATGTTTAGTATTACTTATGGAATGAAACTAATGTGCTCTCCTTGGTATTCTCTAGGAATTTCCATCATCATACACAGGCTTGAAGGGCTTACCCTATGGTATTATTGAAGATAAATCCGACTTTGAATTAAAACCTATATGGTCAAGAAGTAATTCAAAATTGCCAATGCTTTGCAGGAATTAAAGTGAGGGTATATTGCCAAGTTGGGAAAGCAAATCAAGGAAGTTTGCACTAGATGTTGCTGTGAAGACCCTTGGCCTGTACAAAGAGTATGTTCCATTATGTTTTGTTGCTGTAGTCTGCACTATCATTTGTAGATCTTGATAACAATTTGGATTTTGTGTTTAAAATTTCTTCATTACGAAATAACAGTATATACTGTTATGATAGATTCTTATTAACCAAATCAAGGAATATGCCCCGGTTGTATACACTCCAACAGTAGGACTTGTTTGCCAAAAATACAGTGGATTATTTAGAAGACCAAGGGGGATGTATTTCAGTGCTGCAGATCGTGGAGAAATGATGTCAATGGTTTATAATTGGCCTGCTGATCAGGTGCCTTAATTTTGAATTATGTAACAAGCTTTAAAGTTTTTTTTTGAACTAATTATATTACATACTAATTAATACATCCTGTTTCATAGGTTGATATGATTGTTGTCACTGATGGAAGCAGAATAATGGGTCTTGGTGATCTTGGAGTTCAGGGTATCGGCATTGTAATTTGTTGATTTGTTTATAATGGTATTGTGATGATGTTTTCTATTACTATTAGAACAATAGTTTTCTATATGTTTTATATGCTCCTTCGAATTGAAAGATTGTTTATTGGTGAAACATTGGGGGTTATTGATGATTTCTATATGTTTTGCAGGGATAAATCATTTTCTGGTCACTCTTTTTCGTATCAAGAGTCTATTGCTGTAAGCACTGCTGAAATCAAAGAAGCCACTGCGTATGAGGTTACTGGTAAGCTCAGTTTTCTTTCTCGTTGATTATTGCACACTAGTTTGTTTTTTTTCAATCTGAATGTGTAACACCCAGAAGTCTGACGTTTCGGTGGGCTATGCGACTTGAGCCTCAGTCGCCTGTGAATTGTGCGACTGGAGGTCAACCGCATGGCTATTCGGCCGATTGAAGCTCAACCGCACGATTGAAGTTCAACCGCCCGAATGGAGTATGAGCCGCATGGAACATGTGCGATTGGGGTCCAATCGCATAGTGTTTATGCGACTGAAGGTCCAGTCGCCCCTGGACCAGATGCGACTGAGAAGTGGGTATAAAAGGGAACAGCTCCACTCTCCTCCCATTTTCAGTCGGGGAGAGAGAGAGCAGAGGGCGACAGAGAGCAGAAAGAGACCGAGAAGAGAAAGAAAGAGGGGAAGGTGCTGCCCGATTGTCGAGAAGCAAGCTAATTCGAAGCTCATCAACTTCTACCCGACAATGTGAGTTCTAGGACCCCTCATTTACATGTTTTCTAACGATTTTGGGGCTGGAAACACATTAAAACCCTAGTTTTGGAAATAGTGAAAGTTTGACCCATTTGGGTAAATCTTGAGTAATGTGTTTATGGTATGAATTAGGACTAGAATATGCTTGTATGAGGTCCTAGTAGGAATCCCTAAGGCTTGGGAGGGTTGAATTGGGCTAAAAATGGGTGTATGGTGACTGTGGGGACGGGTGTTTCGCGACTGCTGTTCATGAAGAACTCCAGTCGCTGCCCAGTTAGGGTTATGCGACTGAAGGGCCATTCGGCCGAATGAGTGAAAGTTGATGTCCAATCGCCCGACTGAGGTTCAGACGCCCGACTGAGCCTCAATCGCACTATAGTTGATGCGACTGAGAGTTTCGGTCGCATGAGTTCAATCGCAGAGTAGTGGAGTCGTACGGTTAAGAGTTAGTCGCATATAGCCCAGTCGCATAGTGTCTAGTCGTACGGAAGGAAGTTCAATCGCACGTATGAGTACCCATTCGCATGAGTAGCCCATCGCATGACCCAGTCGCATGGAGGACATGCGACTGGTGGTAGTTCAGTCGCCCGGACAGGGCTGATGTGAGTGAATGTAGAAGTGTATGTATGATGTATGTATGCTAGTATGATGTATGTATGTTAGTATGATGTTGCCATGATAAATGGTGAGTACTGATGATATGTAAGTATGTATGTTCCTTATATATATGTGTTTTATCTTTAATAACTTTACGTGAATGAATGAACGAAAGAAAAGAATGTATTAAGAACGTAAAGTGAAAGATAATGAAAGAAGGAACATGATGAATGAATGCATGCATTAATGAAAGAAAGTAAGAAAGGCTTGCAAGCAAATGAAGGAGGTGCACACCCCTGGCAGGTGTTAGCTCAACGGTGTACGGGTTAGCTACCCCGAAGGATGTACATCGGGTCAATCATTGAGATTGACAATGAGGTGAGCAACTTCGTGTTGCAAGAGACTCGGTTAGCAGGCAATCATAAGATTGTCACTGAGGTGAGCAGTCGCGCACTGCAAGAGACTCGGCTAACGTATGTTAGTAGTGAAGTGAAAGTTAAGTGGTGCATGTATCTACCCCAGGTGACTGGATCAGCTTTGTGCACAACGTTCGTGGCTAACCACCACAGGTCCAGCACCAGTAGTATGTATGATGAAAGTGGGGTATTGTACATGTCACCGAATGTAATGAACGTTCGAACGAAAGTAAAGAAAGTATGAATGAATGTAATAAATGTTCGAACGTAAGTAATGAATGTAAGAAATGAAAGTAAAGTACGTACGCAAGTACGTGAAGTATGTATGTATGAAAGTAAATGAGAATGATGAAGAGTACACGAATGAAAGTATGTAATGAATGATGAGATAATAATAATATTATCTACGTGTACGTATGATATGTGAACACATATATGAAAGAGCAGTTAATGAGAATGAAAGTATGTTTTATTATAAAACTAGAACTCACTCAGCAACGCTGACTTTTATGTTTTTCCAGTTCGCAGGTAGTGTTGCTGAGGATGGCACGAGGCGACTACTCAGCTCTTTTGGGATGGCATTCACTTTTTGATTATGCTGCAACGTCATGCGTTGTGGGCCCATAACGCACGCAACTCATCACGTTGCATGCCATTACGAGATTTCTTGAGTATTCCCCTAAAAGGATTATTTAAGGAATCTTCTTTAGATTTTGATAAGTTCGCCACGCATTGGAAGCGTGTGCGTAGCACATGCAACGAAATATGTTGCATGATAGTGTCAAGAATATTCCGTCAGGGTTCGATGTACGGAATTACCTAAGGAATATTCTTTAGTATAAAAATAAAATTTTTAAGTTTTTGAACTTAATATCTCCTCTAGAGGTCGCTGTATGATCCTATGAGGAGAAACAAAGTAGAGAAAGCTGTATTTTGTAATCGAGTCAATGATGTAATGACTTTTACGAATGAATGAGAATGTATATAATTTATCATTTCCGCTGCGTATTTTATGATTATACACATTATGTACGTTATATGAGCGATGAAGAACCAACAGTAAGGTGCCCGGTGAGCGGAGCCTTACAAGTTGGTATCAGAGCAAAAGTTTAAGTAAAATGGGTAAATTTTTATAATAAACCTAGACTTAAACTGAGAGTGGGACAGGGAGAATGAGAATGCCATCTGAGTAGTCGCGTGCCATCAGGTATTTTTCTTAAAAGATTAACTGGTTATTATGTGCGCATGTGATGTGAGTTATGTGTACTGTTAGACTGAGATACTAATGTAGTCAGGATAGGTGATGCTCGGGGTACGAAGAGTAGAGTAAGTGGCTAATCACAACTGGCCACTGTAATTAGGGACTTACTGTACTTAACATAAACTGAGCTATTTCCTTGAATGACCGTGTTGGTGTTTTAATCTTTCAGTGTGATAGAAGATGGTCGGTGATAGATCATCTGATGCTTCCCGTGATGGTGAACGTGGTGATGAGCCGCGTATCACGCGAGGAAGATCTAGGAAAGAGAAAGTAGTTCGTGAGGAGAACGAGATTCCTCACCAGGAAGAGACGGACGAAAGCGCCAAGTTGAGAGCCTCGGTAAAAGAGGCAGTGATTGAGGAAGTACACCAGGTTATGCAGACGATTTTACCGACTGTAATGACCGAAGCGATAAAGGCAGTACGAGAGGAGGATAGACGAGGGAGGAGACGGTCCTCCGGTAGACAGCAACAGACAGAGGCAGAAACAGTATTGTCTGATAACGAAGAGAGAAGAGGAGGAAGAACAGGTTAGGAGGACAGCCCGGGGTTGTGATTACGAGAAATTTATGAGATGCAAGCCTCCGACTTTCGATGGTTCGGGTACGGCTGCTGATGCTCACCAATGGGTGAGGGAGATGGAGGCGGTCCTCGATATCAGTGACTGCCAGGAGGATAAGAAGGTAAAGTTTGCTACCACACTCGTTTACGGGGACGGCATTGTGCTGGTGGGACAATATTGTCCAGGCCGAGGTAGCAGGGCCATTGGGAAATTGAAGTGGTCTGAGTTGAAGAGAATGGTGATCGAGGAGTTTAGTCCTCGTCGAGAGATGGACAGAGTTGAGAGAGAGTTCCTGCAGTTGGAGGCGGGAACGATGACCCACCAACAATACACGACCAAGTTCAACGACATGGCACGGTTGGTGCCAGAGCAAGTGACGCCGGTGTCTCGCAAGATTAACCGTATATTCAGGGGTTTGCCAGCTGAAATTCGTTGGCATTTGATTTCCGCCCGACCCAGTACTTTCAGGTCGGCAGTGGATTTAGCTGGGAGGTTGTACGATGAACGGGCTGCGATGGTGAAATCTGAGGGCAGTAAGAAGGGAAGTGATGAGAGGAAGTGGCAGGGAAAGAGGTTTGGTCGGGGTGATACTTCGACAAGTAGTAAGAAGGCACGGGTTGATGAATGCCGTGTGGTCGTGACAAGTGCAGGATCGAGAAAGTGTGGGAAGTGTGGGCGAGAGCACGGTGGTGAGTGCAGATGGGGGCTGAATGTATGTTTCAAGTGTGGAAAGCCGGTCATATGGCCAAAGAGTGTAAAGGAATGAGATGCTTTAACTGTGGGGAAAGTGGTCATATGAATAAAGACTGTAAGAAGCCGAGATCTGAGGGTTCCGGCGTGAAGAAGACAGGGGTGAAGGATCGAAAGCGAGCACCAGAGCATTCACGATGACGCAGGAAGAGGCGAGGACGGACCCTGATGTAGTGTCCGGTACGTTTCTGGTGAACCAAACCTTAGCCTCTTATTATTTGATTCGGGTGCCAGTAGGAGTTTTATTTCTGCTGCTTTTTGTGCCAATTGCCCGTTAGTAGTAGGCGTGTGGATGTGCCATTTGATGTAGAGACTGCGATAGGTAAAACCACCAGGATTTCAGAGGTAATTGAGGGTTGCGATGTAGAACTGGAGGGTCACAAATTCCCAGTTAAACCCTTTGTGATGACGTTAGGTGGTTTCGATTTGGTGCTTGGGATGGATTGGTTGGCAGATTTCGAGGCGAACATTGTGGTCGCAAGAAGATGATCAGTTTGACAGCGCCTGACGGTAGTCCAGTGACAGTTTATGGGGATCGGGTTACTACGATTCCGAAAGTGATCTCAATGGCAGTGGCGGGGAAATGTATGAGGCGTGGATGTAACGCCTATTTATGTTATGTGAAGATGTAGAGAAGCCAGCACCACAACTGTCTGATGTTCCGGTTGTGTGTGAGTTCCCAGACGTGTTCCCGGAAGACTTATCGGGATTGCCACCTGATAGAGAGATCGAGTTTCAGATTGATTTAGTACCAGCGCCCAACCTGTAGCCAAAGCACCATACCGATTGGCCCCGACAGAGATGAAAGAGTTGATGGAGCAGTTACAAGAGCTGTTGGAGAAGGGGTTTATTCGACCGAGTATCTCACCTTGGGGTGCTCCGGTCCTGTTTGTAAAGAAGAAGGACGGTAGTATGAGGATGTGCATCGACTACCGCGAGCTGAATAAGCTGACAGTAAAGAACAGATACCCCTTGCCGAGGATCGACGACTTGTTTGATCAACTTCAGGGTGCTAGTTGGTTTTCACGTATAGATCTTCGATCAGGCTACCATCAACTGAAGGTGAAGGAGCAGGATATCCCTAAAACAGCTTTTCGTACGCGCTACGGTCATTATGAGTTCCTCGTTATGTCCTTTGGTTTGACCAACGCGCCAGTTGCTTTTATGGACCTGATGAATAGGGTGTGCCGGCCGATGTTGGATAAATCAGTGGTTGTATTCATTGATGACATCTTGATTTATTCAAAGAGTGAGACTGAGCATGCCGGTCACATTCGCGAAGTTCTGGAGACGTTGAGAAGGGAGAAGTTGTATGCTAAATTCTCCAAGTGCGCATTCTGGTTGCGTGAGGTTCAATTCTTGGGTCATGTAGTAAATCCGGACGGGATTATGGTCGATCCGGCGAAAGTGGAAGCAGTTATGCAATGGAAATCTCCGAAGACGCCGACCGAGATCCGTAGTTTCTTGGGTTTGGCAGGTTACTACCGAAGGTTCATTCAAGACTTTTCCAAGATTGCCTCTCCACTGACCAAGTTGACCCGAAGGATGTGAAGTTTGTGTGGGGTCAAGCTCAGGAGAAGGCGTTTGAAGAACTGAAGACGAGATTGACCCGAGCTCCAGTATTGGCATTACCCGAAGGGAGTGAAGATTTGGTGGTTTTTCTGATGCCTCCTACTCGGGGTTGGGGTGTGTATTAATGCAGAGAGGAAAGGTGATAGCCTATGCATCCCGACAGCTGAAAGTTCATGAGGTTAATTACCCTACTCATGACCTGGAGCTCGCAGCTGTGGTTTTCGCGTTGAAGATCTGGCGGCACTACTTGTATGGGACGAAGTGCACCATCTTCACGGACCACAAAAGCTTGAAGTACTTCTTCGAGCAAAGAGATCTGAATATGAGGCAACGGCGATGGTTGGAGCTTATAAAAGACTATGATTGCGAGATCCATTACCATCCGGGCAAAGCTAACGTGGTGGCGGATGCCCTTAGCCGAAAGGAGAGGCCCGAGCCAATTCGAGTGAAGGCGTACCAGCTAATCATGACCTCCGACGTGATGAAACAGTCAAAGAGTTCCAAGATGAGGCTTTGAAAGACGAACATCTTAACTCTGAACGAATGAGAGGTCTGGTCGCGGAATTGGGTGAGAACACAACGGGTGCTAGAACTCGGTTTGGCGTATGTGGATTCCTCGTCTTGGGGATCTACGAATGAAGATTTTGGATGAAGCTCATAAGTCTCGATACTCCATTCATCCCGGCGCCACCAAGATGTACCAAGATATGAAGAAAGATTATTGGTGGCCGAGTATGAAACGCGATGTGGTGGAGTATGTGAGTAAATGCCTCACGTGTTTGCAAGTGAAGGCGGAGCACCAGAAGCCGTATGAAAGATCCAACCGTTGGACATACCGGAATGGAAGTGGGAGCACATCACCATGGATTTTATCACAAAGCTGCCACGTACCCCGAAAGGGTATGATACGATCTGGGTGATTGTGGATCGATTGACGAAGAGTGCTCACTTCTTACCAATGCGGGAGACATATTCGTCCGAGAAGTTGGCTGATCTTTTCATCAAAGAAATTGTGACTCGTCACGGTGTACCGGTGTCGATTGTGTCTGATCGCGACACCCCCGTTTACATCTAAATTTTGGAAGAAATTCCACGATGCTATGGGACGAGATTGCATATTAGCACGGCTTATCATCCTCAAACTGATGGTCAGTCTGAAAGGACCATTCAGACCTTGGAGGACATGCTCCGAGCATGTGTTATTGACTTCGGGGAAGTTGGGATGACCATCTACCGTTAGCTGAGTTCTCATACAACAACAGTTATCATGCCAGTATCGGCATGCCACCCTATGAGATGTTATACGGTAGGAGATGCAGGACACCCGTCTGTTGGGGTGATATTGGTCAGAAAGAATTGGGAAGCGTCGAAGTGGTAGAGGCTATGACTGAGAAGCTCGAAAGAATTAAAACTTACATGAAGGCGGCCAAAGACCGACAAAAATCGTATGCCGACAAACGACGCAGACCGATTGAGTTCCAGGTGGGAGATCGTGTGATGTTGAAGGTCTCACCTTGGAAAGGGATCATCCGATTCCGGAAGCGGGGTAAGTTGAGTCCGCGATATATAGGCCCTTTCCGAATCATTGCTCGAGTAGGAGAGGTGCCTATAGGTTAGATCTGCCAGACGAACTAAGTGGAATCCACCCGACTTTCCACGTGTCCCATCTGAGGAAGTGTTTGGCGGACGAAGACATGGTCGTTCCACTGGATGATATCGAAGTAGACGAAAAGCTCAATTATGTAGAGCAACCAGTGGCGATCATAGATCGAAAAGAGAAGAGGTTGAGAAATAAAGTGGTTCCCCTTGTGCGTGTACAGTGGCGGCACAGGAAGGGATCCGAGTCAACGTGGGAACCGAAGAAGAAATGAGGCAGCATTACCCACGATGTTTCGAAGAGTAACAGGTTTCGGGGACGAAACCTAAAATAAGGGGGGTGGACTTGTAACACCCAGAAGTCTGACGTTTCGGTGGGCTATGCGACTGAGCCTCAGTCGCCTGTGAATTGTGCGACTGGAGGTCAACCGCATGGCTATTCGGCCGATTGAAGCTCAACCGCACGATTGAAGTTCAACCGCCCGAATGGAGTATGAGCCGCATGGAACATGTGCGATTGGGGTCCAATCGCATAGTGTTTATGCGACTGAAGGTCCAGTCGCCCCTGGACCAGATGCGACTGAGAAGTGGGTAAAAAGGGGAACAGCTCCACTCTCCTCCCATTTTCAGTCGGGGAGAGAGAGAGCAGAGGGCGACAGAGAGCAGAAAGAGACCGAGAAGAGAAAGAAAGAGGGGAAGGTGCTGCCCGATTGTCGAGAAGCAAGCTAATTCGAAGCTCATCAACTTCTACCCGACAATGTGAGTTCTAGGACCCCTCATTTACATGTTTTCTAACGATTTTGGGGCTGGAAACACATTAAACCCTAGTTTTGGAAATAGTGAAAGTTTGACCCATTTGGGTAAATCTTGAGTAATGTGTTATGGTATGAATTAGGACTAGAATATGCTTGTATGAGGTCCTAGTAGGAATCCCTAAGGCTTGGGAGGGTTGAATTGGGCTAAAAATGGGTGTATGGTGACTGTGGGGACGGGTGTTTCGCGACTGCTGTTCATGAAGAACTCCAGTCGCTGCCCAGTTAGGGTTATGCGACTGAAGGGCCATTCGGCCGAATGAGTGAAAGTTGATGTCCAATCGCCCGACTGAGGTTCAGACGCCCGACTGAGCCTCAATCGCACTATAGTTGATGCGACTGAGAGTTTCGGTCGCATGAGTTCAATCGCAGAGTAGTGGAGTCGTACGGTTAAGAGTTAGTCGCATATAGCCCAGTCGCATAGTGTCTAGTCGTACGGAAGGAAGTTCAATCGCACGTATGAGTACCCATTCGCATGAGTAGCCCAATCGCATGACCCAGTCGCATGGAGGACATGCGACTGGTGGTAGTTCAGTCGCCCGGACAGGGCTGATGTGAGTGAATGTAGAAGTGTATGTATGATGTATGTATGCTAGTATGATATGTATGTAGTATGATGTTGCCATGATAAATGGTGAGTACTGATGATATGTAAGTATGTATGTTCCTTATATATATGTGTTTTATCTTTAATAACTTTACGTGAATGAATGAACGAAAGAAAAGAATGTATTAAGAACGTAAAGTGAAAGATAATGAAAGAAGGAACATGATGAATGAATGCATGCATTAATGAAAGAAAGTAAGAAAGGCTTGCAAGCAAATGAAGGAGGTGCACACCCCTGGCAGGTGTTAGCTCAACGGTGTACGGGTTAGCTACCCCGAAGGATGTACATCGGGTCAATCATTGAGATTGACAATGAGGTGAGCAACTTCGTGTTGCAAGAGACTCGGTTAGCAGGCAATCATAAGATTGTCACTGAGGTGAGCAGTCGCGCACTGCAAGAGACTCGGCTAACGTATGTTAGTAGTGAAGTGAAAGTTAAGTGGTGCATGTATCTACCCCAGGTGACTGGATCAGCTTTGTGCACAACGTTCGTGGCTAACCACCACAGGTCCAGCACCAGTAGTATGTATGATGAAAGTGGGTATTGTACATGTCACCGAATGTAATGAACGTTCGAACGAAAGTAAAGAAAGTATGAATGAATGTAATAAATGTTCGAACGTAAGTAATGAATGTAAGAAATGAAAGTAAAGTACGTACGCAAGTACGTGAAGTATGTATGTATGAAAGTAAATGAGAATGATGAAGAGTACACGAATGAAAGTATGTAATGAATGATGAGATAATAATAATATTATCTACGTGTACGTATGATGTGTGAACACATATATGAAAGAGCAGTTAATGAGAATGAAAGTATGTTTTATTATAAAACTAGAACTCACTCAGCAACGCTGACTTTTATGTGTTTTCCAGTTCGCAGGTAGTGTTGCTGAGGATGGCACGAGGCGACTACTCAGCTCTTTTGGGATGGCATTCACTTTTTGATTATGCTGCAACGTCATGCGTTGTGGGCCCATAACGCACGCAACTCATCACGTTGCATGCCATTACGAGATTTCTTGAGTATTCCCCTAAAGGGATTATTTAAGGAATCTTCTTTAGATTTTGATAAGTTCGCCACGCATTGGAAGCGTGTGCGTAGCACATGCAACGAAATATGTTGCATGATAGTGTCAAGAATATTCCGTCAGGGTTCCGATGTACGGAATACCTAAGGAATATTCTTTAGTATAAAATAAAATTTTTATGTTTTTGAACTTAATATCTCCTCTAGAGGTCGCTGTATGATCCTATGAGGAGAAACAAAGTAGAGAAAGCTGTATTTTGTAATCGAGTCAATGATGTAATGACTTTTACGAATGAATGAGAATGTATATAATTTATCATTTCCGCTGCGTATTTTATGATTATACACATTATGTACGTTATATGAGCGATGAAGAACCACAGTAAGGTGCCCGGTGAGCGGGGCCTTACAGAATGTAACATAAATACATTAATATGATCATTAAGTGAGTCTATAAGTAAATCCCAGCAAGGTTTCTTATCAATTTAATGATGGTGAAGTGTGGTTCTGATTAGATTTATAAGTCGGACTGTTTTGCAAATTGTTCGTGTAGGTACCCCTGTGGATTGTGTTTCATTAGCATTATCTGGGGCATTGTTTGCATGATCCAAGCCTCTTATGGTATGTTCTTTTGGTTCTTGAGGTGTCATCAATCATAATGCTCTCATAAATGTTGACTCATTTTTATTGTTTCATTTTGGAATGGCAAACAGGTGATATATTGTTGGAGTTAACAAAGGTCCAAGTTGTGGCCATGATATGTTTGCAGTTGCGAGTGAACTCGACAAATCAATGATTGGTCACCTTCTAGGAGCAGCTGGTGTTGTAGAAGCCGTTGCAACTGTGGTCGTGTTACGTTTCAAATTTTATTTATTGTAGGGCTACTTATTAGATAATTAAATGAATTTGGAACTACTTTGTAATTTTGCATATGCATGTGAACTTGGAACAACTTTGTAATTTTTGTTAGTATTTAATTAAATAAATTTTGTTTTGCTATCATTTGACAGTTATTGATTTATAGTTTTATAAAAACAGCAGGTAAAATTTATAAAAATTAATGTGTATATATATATATTAAAAAAATAATGCAGCTAAATTTATGACGTGCATTGCGCGTCATCTATTGCACGTCATAAAAATTTCATAGATGACACGCGGATGCGCGTCATCTAGTCATTTATGACTACCCCATGCGCGTCATCTTTTGCACGTCATAAAATGCGCGTCATCTTTTGCGCGTCATAAAAAGATGACGCGCGGATGCGCGTCATCTATCATTTATGACTACCCCTTCCTTGACACGCATTTGCGCGTCATCTGACCCCCAAGATGACGCGCAATGCGCGTCATCTTTTGCGATTTTTCTAGTAGTGAACCTTTGGTTTTGTGTTTTGATATTATCTTTGATAATTTATGTAGTCTTGATTTCCTTTATTAGGTTTATTTCTTGTTTATGTATTTTTTGTTTATTTTATGTTAACCCTAATTAATTAGTAATGTTTAAATTGATGGTGCTATATTTGGGCACCTAAGGTGTCAGTTTGTATCTTAGTAAAGCCTAACACATGAATTGGCTAGTACATACTGAAGTAACATATGCGGACATACCCAATTAGGGTTTTCTATCAAATTTACACATATGTAACCAAATCACACAAATGTATTTAATTTAATATCGTATGTGATCATTTCATGCTTGCATCACGTAATATGTTGTTTCTCATACCAGTATGTATCTATTTTGCTTGTTTCCTGTTTAAATGATTAAGGTGCTGTTTGTTTTTTCTGCAGGAAAACGTCTGCAGTCTGCGGACCACATCTGCAGACATCTGCAGCAGAAGAGGTGGATCAAATGTCTGCAGTCTGCCAGAAAAAGACTGTTTGTTTTTTTAACATCTGCAGAATAATAAAATATTCTGTAATTAAACTAAACCTATTTTTTAAACTAACATCCACAAACAAACTTATATCATTATCACAAATCTAGATTATAAAACATGTTTCGTCGGTTAAAAAAAAAAAGAAAAAGAGCTAGAAAAGGGGTGAAAGAAGGAAACAAATACGAGGGCTATCTAGACTCTTCCAAATCCCATATGTCTGCACACACCCTATCTTTTCTTCCCCCCTTCTCTCTCAACCTTTACACCTCAAACAGCAAACCATTTCTCAATTTTCCCTCGAAATCCTACCATCAAAGGTCAGTTTCTACACTCTCATATCTATCATGTTCATACGTTCACGTATATCTGCATGTTTTTCGCAATTATAACATGTGATCAGACTGTATTTCCATCATATGTGTTTACATAATTAGATCTGTTGTTTATGCAAACTGACCTTCTGATTGATAGTTTGATCGTCTCGTACGCTGTTCTGGATTAAGGTTTTCTTTACGTATTTAACGCTTTTGTTGAAATTCGCTGGTTTAATTGGTGTTTTTAGTTCGTTGTAGAAGGATTTCTGTTTTTATGATCATTGATTGATGACTCATTGACTTGTTGTGTGTATGATTTGGTTGTCGATTTGATGTTGTTTTGGAAGTGGGGGGGGGGCAGCGGAGGGGATGGTCGCGAGGTGGGGATGGTTCGAGGTGGGGGAGCAGCGGAGGGGGAGTGCAGCGAATGGAGATGGCAACAGAGGGGAGGGTAGCTGCGGTGGTTGGGGAGGAGGAGGCGGCACGACGGCGGTTGGGAGAGGGAAAGGCGCGGCACGGCGGCGGTTGAGGGAGGGGCCGATGGCGTGCCGGCGGTTGAGGGAGGTGGGTGGTGGTGGTGAGAGAAGAGGTAAGATGGGGAAGATGAAGATGGATTTCAGGATGGAGAAGAGGTTAGAAGATCTTAGAAGTGGCAAGTCCACATCTTCTCCATGCAGACCTCAGGAAGACGTTTTTTAATGAAACGTCTTTCAAAAATCAAACAGTCTGCGCATTCAAAAGCTCTTCCCGCGTCTGCGTGCGCGCAGATGAAGATGTGGGGAAGAGCTTTTGACAAAAAACAAACAGCACCTAAGTCTTAACAATTATCATTAAATAAAATCATAATTTGGGTTTTTGAAATCTTAGTTTATATTGCTTAAATATAATATATAGTCGGGTTTCGATTCTGACTTGAGGAGGTGGTTGTCACAAAAACCTCCATGTTCATTTAGCATTACTAATATGTGTGTAGTGTATATTTTCATGTAATAAATAATTATAGAGCTTAGGTATGGATTAACATGGATCTCATAGTTCACTAATGATAGTTTGGATATGTCAACCTTCTTTTGAACCACAAGGTTGGTCCCTGGTCTATGAAGGTCTTATAGGACTTCTACTACCAATGGCGAAGGATAGTGAGGGCCGGGGGGGCTTATTTTTTTCGTCGGTAGTGTTAAATTTTAGCCCGTTAGTGTAATTTTTTAGCCCGGTAGTGTAAATTTTTATATAAATCTCGAGTTCACCCCTAAAAAAATTAATTTAACCCCGCCTCCCCTACGGGAATAATCAAGCTTCGTCACTGTCTACTACATTATTAGTACATAAATTTGGGACCATGTATAAATGCTATATAAAAATGTTCCATATAGGTACATAACATCTAGATTTTAGTTCTATAATTAAATAAAAAAGATGTTAAGTTTGTAGAAAGTTAGAAGTTGAGGGACCAAAGATTTCATTTTGCAAAACTTGAAGTTGATATGTTACAGCTGTATTTATGTCAAAGTATTATGAATGTGCTGAGGATGGGTGTGCTTGGGCTAAGCACGAATGCGCTTATCGCAAGTCCTCACTAGAATTTCCAGGTTTTTTTTTTTTTTTTCACGACACGTGGCACGCACAGGTGTGCTAAACGGTGCCAAACTTGCATATAGCCAATTCACCCATCTATAAATAAAAAGTTCCATTTCAAGTTTACCTTTGCTTATTTTCTTTTTTTCTCCCTTCCCGGCCATGATCCGAACCTGGTACAATCCGGAACGTTTAGACCCGCTTTCTAGTTATGTTTAAGCGTTCAGAGTGCGTATACATGGTAAACAAGGCATGCCATGATAAATATTCATGGGAGGCCAGTGAGAAAACGTACAACAGGAACAATATTACTATCAAGCTGAAGACTAGTGACTAGAAATGTCTGGAAAATTTAGACCATACATAGAAATTTAGCCTTAAAAACATGTTTGTATCAATTAAGTTTTTAACTAAGAATATGTTTTATGCATTTTGGCGTGTAAAATTCACATTGTGTCTCAAGTCAGTTAGTTGAAACCAATGTAACAACTGAGGACTGTAGGCTAATAACTAGTGAATGAATAGTGACGACCCCTTAGATGTTAACTTGGTCTCGTAATTGTTCAGTTTTTTGGTCGGAACTTCCCCCACTAGCTCATGATTTATGTGACACAAAGTGAAATGTTATGTTTGAAAACGTGTTAATACCGTACCAGGTTGTATTACATATGCATATCATATATCACATAAATATTTGAAGGGGTAATATCATAAGAATACTATCAATAAAATAAAATAAAATATATGGCATAATACAAAACTTGCGGTTTTCAATCTTACAAACACATATATATGTTAAATCATAATTTCATTAATTATATTTATTAACGTTGTGATATTTTATATTAAAAACGTTAAATCAGCTTATGTTATTAATTAAGTCGTTACTCAGTTATTCTAATAAGAAGATGATGACATCTATCATTATGTATTTCCTGACGATTGATTTTACCACGTCATCATCTTGTTATTGAAAGGTATTCGATTGTTTTTTGTTGGTCGATTATATATTCAAGGATGTATGTTTTAATTTAAGTTATCTTTTACGATATTATATATCATATAAATCATTATATTGAACAATTCCACGACACCTCAAAAATTGTGCTTATATTTTAATAAATATACTATAAACTTACGCGTGCTCAAGCTTCAGAATTGCAAAGGTTTTTATTTGCTTTTTTTTGCTTTTGATTGTTTGGTTATGATCTTTTCTCTCAGGCGTGAAAGATTTTCAATTCATATTTTGTGATGATTTGGTAGTATTGATTGAATTGGAATTGTGGAAAAGTCATGATTTTGGATTGGAGGGGATGAAATTGGAACCTTGGGGGCCTTTCATCTTTAAAACATTTGAAAGAAATTGGAAAGATTTATTTTTTTAAGATGCTACATTTCTAAAATGGCTCTTGCACCCAAGAATCAAAAGTCAACTTTAGGGAAGTATTGAGTTATTGTATTCTTTATAGTGATTGTCTGAACTCGTATCTTCTGACGTCCTACATTAGAACTTGTCTTGTGTGCAACCACAACCAGGTCTCGGTTTAACGATTACCTTAGCGTCGGAAAAAACTGTTAGATTATGACTATGATGATCAAAACATAAATCTAAGCCTCGGTAAGAGAAAAGGGGTTTGTTGTGTTTCAAATGGGTTTCTAGGTTTTGGTAGAGGTGGAGGTGGTGGTCGCGATGATGATGAATCTGTCGTTGTCTGAGTGAATCGAACGAAGGTTGAAACTTACCGTATCTTGGCGGGGTAATTTCCGAAGGTTTCGCGGTGGAAATTGGTGTTTCTACCGTTGAAGCAGCCGTGATGTTTGCAGCCATGGCGGTTTGTTCATCTTTGTTCTGATTATCATTATTAACAGATCTGAGCCTTATTTTGTTCTTTTCATTGTTTTCCAGTTTGTTTTTTCGGATTGTAATTACAATATATGTTGAAATCGATACTCTAGAGACGCGATTCATATTCTGTTTCTTTTGTTTGGGAAGGAGGCTCCGGCGAGAGAGATTGTTGTTGATCTCTTGCCATGTGTTTTCAGGTTATGTTGATTTTCTTATGTGGGTTACTTGACGATGAGTACATATTCATCTGAGATGGATCTTTTGGGTTTGTTTTATGATTTGGATGAGGTCAGACCCTAATTTGTCCCTGATTGCTACTCATTTGTTTACGATTACTATTGTCGATTATTGTTTATAAGTGGTCGGTGATGTTGAACTGTTGTTCATCTGAGGCCTGTATTCGGGTGCATGATGTTGAGCGCACGCTCATCTGAGACGTGCTAAAAGGTAGTTGTAAATGTGTACTCCTGTTAACTGCAATCAACAATCAACCACCAGTAGCATATCGGAGTATTTGATTGACATGCTTCCCGATTGGCACGTTGAAGATTTTCTTGATTCTCCGGCGAACTTCTCGAAGGTATGTCACCGTTTATCTATTTTAAGTTTAATCAACAGTTTCATACACCCTTTTGATTTAATTGAAGAAATTGCAGGTGGGTGACAATGATCCAGGGCCGAGTAAAAGGCTTTCCTCAGGTTCCGAGTATAAGGTTTTACTCCGATTTACAGGTTTGTACTCTCCGTTTTAATTCCCGGTTTGTGTATTTGGGTTTTTGTCACGTCCAGGATGCTCCCGGAGGTCTCTCTTCTTCTCTCTCTCACGTTTATTAGCTTTATCTCTATAATTATGATTTACTGTTGTACTGTATGTGTCTGTTTGTATGCACGTGTATGATTTGATTGTGGTTATACGTTTATTGTGCAAGTATATGTCTATATTTCTGAAGAATTGTAATATGTTTCTATATGTTAATGTAATTGAGTAAAAAGCTATTATGATTTAGGGCTACTGGTGAAATTTAGGGATTAGCTTCTGGGAGAGTTAGAGTGGCTATAAGATTAAGACCACGAAACAGCGAGGAGCTCGCAACAGATTCTGATTTTGCTGATTAGAGGTTATGGGTCAGCTTGGTGACATTGGTAGTGGGTCAAAATGGGTGACATTGGTTATGGATTGAAACCATTGATATTTGGTATAGGTCAGCTTGGGTGATATTAGTTATGGGCCAAAATGGGTGATATTGGTTATGGCCCAAAATGGATGATATTGGTTATGGCTTAAAATGATTAAAATTTGGTATGGGTCAACATGGGCGGTATTGGTTATGGGTCAAAACAGGTGGCATTGGTTATGGCTCATAACAGGCGCATAAGTTATGGGTCATAACGGGTGGGATTAATTATGGTCAAAACGATTGATATTTGGTTTAGGTAAAAAGTGTGGTATTAGTTATGGGTCAAAAAATATGAAATTGATATGGTCAAAATGAGTGATATAGGTTATGGGTCAACTTTGTGGTATTGGTTGTGGGTTAAAATAAGTAATATTGGTTAGGGGTCGAAATGGTTGATATTTGGTATGGGTCAGCTTGGGTGATATCAGTGATATTGGTTATGGCTCAAAACTATTGAAATTTGGTATAGGTCAACATAGGTCGCATTGGTTATGGCGTATGGGTGAAAACGGATGGTATTGGTTATAGGTCAAAACGGGTGGTATTGGTTATGGGTCAGTATGAATGGTGTTTGGTATGGGTCAAAACGGGTGATATTTGGTATGGGTCAAAATGGATGGTTTTGGTAATGGGTCAAAATGAATGGCGCAGGGTAATTCAGGTGGTGGTCTTGGAGGCAACATGACCAGATATACAACATACAACCATTGACAGTCATGCATCTTCAACCGGTTAGTTTGTTATTGTGTAGTTTTTATGTTTAGTTCTGTTTAGTGCAGTGGTTTAGCCAAGTTGTAGTAGCTTTCTTTCACTATTAATCTCATTATGTTGGATTAATAGAGTTGTTAATTTTGAATATACAAACAACAAATCCCGCGGCATCGCGCGGGTATGTTTGCTAGTTTTATATTAAAAACGTTAAATCAACTTAGAGCATTCACAACCCGTGCCCTATAATCATGTGAGTGTGTTTGGTATATTATATGGAATGATTTTGAGTGGTTGTGAGTGAAGGAGAGAGAAAATGTTATTGTGGATTGGTATATTTGAAGAATCACTGTACAATCCTTATAAATTTTTAATATTTTTGAAAGTGGTTGTGAGTGAAGGAGAGAGAAAAGGTAATGAAAAAGGTATAAAAAATATTATTTAATTGAAAGGAGAGAGAAGAAGTAGTGATTTTTAGTGTAATTATATGGATAAAGATAAGGAATGGACTGTGAATGCTCTTATGTTATTAATTAAGTCGTTACTCGTTATTCTAATAAGAAGATGATGACATCTATCATTATGTATTTCCTGACGATTGATTTTACCACGTCATCATCTTGTTATTGAAAGGTATTCGATGTTTTTTGTTGGTCGATTATATATTCAAGGATGTATGTTTTTAATTTAAGTTATCTTTTACGATATTATATATCATATAAATCATTATATTGAACAATTCCACGACACCACAAAAATTGTGCTTATATTTTAATAAATATACTATAAACTGGGACCGATGCAGTGCATTTCCAAACTTCATTACGCGCGGTGTAGAGCTAATATCGATGTGGTTAAGTATATAAAAGAAATGTATATATGAAGTTGCAATGAATATGTTCTAGAGTTCCAAACATAGATAAAAAACAATTATATAACTATCTGATGCTCTAGTCGGTAAAAGTTTTATTTTTCACACTACCAACACGTTACTGTTAGTCGATATAACCTATAATACAATAAAATGTATCATATTTTGAATACAAGTCCGTTATTAGAAAAGTTTATATCAGGACACCAAGAAAAACAATTAAAGAAGCCACAAATTAGGTTTTTTTTAAGTTGAAGAACGAAAAATATTGAAGAAAATCAAACTAGTAATATAGTTGATGCTTCGAGAATAATAAAATTAACAAGAAATCTATGAAATATTAAAATACAGTTAATAGATGCAGAATCATAAATATTCATTATCTATTTTAAGTAACCTATCAATGTTCTCAGAACCGGATCGGACGTCGAACCGGACGGCTTACTGGTTTGGTGGTCGGACCGGTCGGACCGGATTTAACTATATTTAATTATATTTATATATGTAATTAAATATAAGTAATTTATATATGATTTATACATATATTTTATAGTTATATATAAAACTTAACTATATTTGTATATACAAAGTACTAATTTATGGTTTAACACCCCGTTTTTACCCACTAAAATCAAAAAAAAAAAAAAAAAAAAAATCAAAATCCGGTCGGACCCGAACCGGTTGGCCGGTCCAACCGCCGACTCGGTTCGAACCGGCCGGTTCAACTCTCCAAAAACGAACCACCCTCGACCGGACCGGACAGGCCTCCGAATCCCGGTCGAACCGGTCGGACCGGCCGGTCCGATCCGTCCTAACAACATTGTAACCTATCTTTCAAAAAAAAATCTATTTTAAGTAACCTTATCTTTTAATATACCCTAACAAAAATTAATGGGTTAAAATGTATATAGTACAAGTGGTCAAAGTTAAAACTTATTGAAGGTTTAGTTTAAAAAATTAAAAATATTGAAGTTTAGTTTGAAAATTATGGTGATATTGAAGGTTTACTTCGAGAATAGTTGTGATGAATAGCATATAACATTAACATTACTACTAAACGAGTTCAGATACAAACTAAACGGTAACCAACTCTGCAGAAACTTTTAAACCATATATATTAGCAATTCCAAGTATGAAAGATAATTCACCAATCAATGTGAATATTGCATCGTTACTGTATTTTTGAACAATGTTTGAAACTACCCGTAATATTTAATTGATTCTTTACGAGACAGAAGGTCAATTGTAAATACTGATTTTGACACTCCTGATCTGACTCATCTAAAAACAAAATCAAAAAGGAAAATCATCACAATTAGAAAACCCCCCGAATCAAGTTTAAACTTAGGACATGAAATATCTCAAGACTAATTAAACCATCACCCTCAAAACATTGGACCAAAACGGGGTGCATCATCATTTCGTGGACTTGCTTTGAGTAATTAAAATTTTGAAACACCTTTCAAAAAAAAATTAAAATTTTGAAAACAGTAGTTGAAGGTGCCCGCATTACTAAACAAGTTTATATAGATTTTCAGAAAAAATTAAATCAATCACTCAAAATGCTAATATTTTTAAAATACAGAACATATATAAAATTGTGATTACTCGTCATTTAATACAATAGTAATTATCAACTTGATTTATGCATTATGTTTGTACACTAGGCTTCATATGTTGTACTTTCAGTTTTTATTGGGTCAATTAATTTTTAAGTATTGGGTCATCCTTTTAAATTAAGTTTTATATACACCAACTAGCTTTAGTTACACGCGTATTACATGGGAGGGAGAAAGTTAATTATTAAATAACACGAAACATAAATGAAACCAAGTGCCTTATATATTAAATATGACATTACAACTTCCGATAATAAGGTTACAAATAAGCAAAAACCTATTTGTAAACTACATTTATAGTAACATTAGTAGGTTTTCTAGTGTAGTAACACTGGTAGGTTTTCTATCATTATCTAAACTGAGTATTTCAATTAATCTCTACTCTTGACTCGTGACAAGACGACATAAATCTGACCATGCGTAAAAACATGATTTTTTAAGTACAAACCGACTTTTGACAGAGATTGACCTAGACTTTTGTTTATTGTTATAGTGAATCATAAAACCAAAGAAACTATTTTTTTACTTGAAAGATATCCTTTAGTCAGAGGGTGCTAAACTCAATTTTGGAATGAATGTACGGGTGTCAACATTACTACCTGATATAATCTCAGATTATATAACATGATTGGAGAGTCATATAACCTTAAGTCTAGTTTTATTATACAACCATATTTTTTATCAATGGTTTGGTAATCCTGAAACTTTTATTCTGTTTAGAAAATCCGAAGAGTATAAGTTCTCATCGAATGTATCATTAATATACTCTTCTTTGCATATAGAATCGGACCGATGTACTATTTTCGTCACCTGGAAACAACGAAACTAAACGATCATTGATTTATTGAAAAAAATTGTTTTTTTTGTAGCAAGAATTATTGCCCTCTCTTGAAAAAAGTTGGGTTTTCAAAATTACTAATTTTAGGACACACAAACTTGATTAAATCCGAGATAGGATCGACCGAAATAGTAATTAGAAGATCATATGGTATATCTATCATATCCTCCCCATCATCCGATCCCCCGAGGTCACCTTCACCTAAATTTAATAGCCAATTTGCAAAGTTATTTGTTTCTTCGATATTGCATCGATCGACACCAACAATTAATCTCATATTTTTTGTGATGGTATGTACCTTGCACTTTTGCTAAATATAGAATAACTAAATTTAATAGCCAATTTGCAAAGTTATTTGTTTCTTGTCTACTACCATTCGCAATCATCAATGAACTTAATTTTCAAGCTTTAATCACTAAAAAGACTTATCAGAGAAAAAATCTCAGCTTAAATTTCTAAAATTTTAGTGAAAATACTCAAATTTTTTTTAGTTGTCAAGAATCGCAAACACCGCCTAAAAACAACAAAAAATACATAAATTAATCCAAATTAAGACAATTGGGAATGAAAACCCTACATATTTAAGGTCAAAGGGAGATCAAAATAATATAGATTATAAAAGTGATACAAAATTATAAGAAAATTAAAAATCAATACCTTTGAAAAAGTGATCAGTATGAGATAATTTTGAACAAGTCGTTGACATGTAAATCGTGAGCTAGATTTTGGGTGGGTTTGAGGATATTAGTATGAAAATTAAGATTTGAATAATATACACTAAAAAGTTATGTATAATAATGGGATCATTTTTGGATTGTTTTGACCCTGTATAGTGATATAGTATTGAATTGGGTTGAATCAGGTTCCGAATGTTCATAATATGTATGATTATTTGTTAATTGTTATTTATTTAATACTAACTTTATTAAACCCGTATATTATGAAGTATAAAATGATATTTTAAATTAATAAACATGATTAAAATTACGTATGAGAAATAAATATAAGTAATAAAATAATGATATCAATTTTTTAAAATTTTGTATTTAAACATTTTTTCCAATAAAAAATTAAACATTTTTTCAAACCAATCCGTAATAAAAATGTCTTTTTGATAATATCTTACTAGAACTCCTAATTTAATAATATTTAGTAAAAAAAATACTTTTTAAAAACACCAACTTAGTAGTTTAACTCATAATTACCTCGTAAGAGCGTTTTTATTTATTTATTTATTTTGCTTTGCTAGAAACTTTTTAAAAAGTCTTCAAAAGTTTGATGTTTAAAAAAATCTTATTTTATAAAAATTTATTTTCTAGAAATAACATAATAAAAAGACATTTTTCTTAATTTATTTAAAATTAAATAATATTATTACTAATTAAGCTAATTATTTAAGAGCATAGAAAAACAAGAAAAACAAACTTAGAGGGCATAAGAAAAGTGCTAAATATCCCCATAAATTACTCTTTTAGTATTAAATATAGATTATTAACTTTGGTGTGACTTAGGGTTGCATAACATGCATTAGCGGGTTGTACATTTTATCATTTTTTTAGTCTTTAACTTTTATTTAAACCCAATACTCTTACGTTTTTACAATTTATTCAAATTTAGTCTATGTACTTTTCATATTATATAAAATGTTCGTTTTATATTTCGGTCTAAATCTTGTGTGTTAACACATTGTAGCATGCTAGATCGATGTAGTCAACGTTTTTACGCTTATTGTTTTCCTATCTAACGACTCCGTCACAACACTGTCGTCCTAGATCGACTTACTTATTGTTTTATATATATTACATTTCACCTATGTGGTTCACTCTTCAACGTCTACTTTTTGTTTGGTTATTTTTCATATTTTTCATTTCTTCTCTAATATGAGTTAGGTATTGGTGATCACTGGCGGTAATGTGTTACTGTTGCTATTTGGCATGGTTTTACGACTCCCGATGCAACGCAAGGGGCTTAATACTAGTTTTTTCTAGAGTGAAAAATCATGTTTACAACTTTGAGAATAATTGTATGAATATGAATATACATCCCATATGGGTAGAGATCAATTGGAGACAATAGAAATTCACGAAAATTGTACACAAACTTATGTAAAGCAATCATGATCATTACAAATTTTAATTTTAATTGTACGAATAATATTATTACACATATACAACATTATTTTTATTTATAAGCGTAAATTCACTTGCGTTAAAAAACTAGCATATGTGTAAAATGTAAATTATACACACATATTACAATGTGTAAGTTACAAGTTACAAGTTACACACGTACTGTGAGTTGCGTTTTACACATATGTTACGTTTTTAATGCACATGAGTTTGCACATATATGTAAAAAAACATAATGTTATATGTTTAGTAATTTATTCGTACAATAAAAACAATTATATGACTTGATATTGACTTGTTTTTATAAGTTTTTAAATTTCTATTGATTTACAAATGAACCAAGCCTCATCCCATATAATTCTATCTTTCTTCAAATTTGTAGTTAAAAATTAAAAAGTATATATAATTAACATATATGTTAATAACAAAGGGAAATAAACAGTATGAACAGTGGTTTTCTTGATTCTTCCTTCTTCTTCAACCCATAACAACACCGCCTCTCATCCGCTCCATGCCTGCTATGTACCCTCTCTTCTTCAACCATCGGCTCCTACACCATCAATCGCCCCCCTCTTCTTCAACCTTCAAACCACCACCTCTCACCGGAACCCTCACCTCCGTCGGACCACCACCACCCACTGCAGCCACCTGTCGCTGGTGGTTAGAGATGGTGGCAGGAGGTTGAGGAGCCGGAAAAAAGGTTGGTGGCTGCAGAGTATGTGGTGGATGTGTCAGTGGGTTGGGTGGTGGAAGTTGTTGGCGGTGGTACTGTGGTGGTGCTCATCGCTGGTGGAGGTATTGATGATGATGATTTTAGCTGTTGAAGCCATGATATTGGTTGGTGGTTGGCGATTGATACCTCACTTTCTGTTACTTTCTTCATCGATTTACGGTTTCTATCTATTGATTCTATTGTAGAGGGGGATCGAAATTGGAATCGGAATCGGAGTCGGAGAGATGTATACATGCAGAATAGGGGGTTCATGATGGTGATTACTAATTTTGGTTAGATTATGAGGTGAACTGGTTCAGATTGCCTGATATTGTGTGTGGGTGCTGCTTCTGCCCCATGGAGGGTCATTAGATTTCGTGATTATGAACATGCTGGTGGTTCTTTAGGGTCAGAACAATTGTATTTGGATAAGCTATGAAGAATTACCTCAAGAATCAACTTTGAGACACTATATATCTAGCATCAGATTGATGGTGTTCCTCAACCGATTTGTCCTACATGTAGATGGATCAAATAATAACTTTTGAGCAGATAAAGAAAGTACACCATGTCCCCTTAGGTAAATCAGCTGTCAACATGCATATACCACCATAGAAATAGCAACATTAACAACACTTTGTAGTTATGGAACACCTTTTGCAGCACGATTACCTGATATTTATATCAGCATTAGCATGTAGTATGCACTTATAGCATCATTGTTTGTTTGCATATTCAACTTATTCTCATATTTTTTTAACTAAAAAAGTTCATTGGAAATTTTAGACCTGACTAGTTCTTTTTTTTCCTTTATATTTTGCTAAGACACCAATTGAGAATATGACAACTTATGTGTAATAGGATAATAAAATTCAAATGGATCGCTGATAATTACCTAATCTGAATTTCAGATTGTTTGTTGTTCCCGTGATGTGATTTGTCTTCAATTTGTAACTGTCTAAAACTCTAATTATATCTAAATCTCTTTGACTCTTTCATATTGATCATTTATCATTTCAGTAGTCTAAGTTTCACATTTATTTACATAATGATATCATTTGATGGTTTAACAATGAGTAAATAATCCAATTTTATTTCCCTTTATAACATTAATGCTGAGAATCAGATGCAAATTCTTAACACTTACTGCAATTTTTTTTCTCTAAAGTCAAAATTCAGTGACACTAATAGTATGTTCACAAACATAAAAATGATGATTTTAGAGTGCAAATAAGCAAGTGAACTTGCAGACCAATCGATATCACAGTAAAGAGATAAATGTATGTTTTGAATTTTTAAGCTGCCAATTTTTTTATTTAACACTCAAAATGGACTTTAGGAAACTTTGGTCTCATTTGGGTATCTCTCTTTGCTTTTAATGTGGAAGTTCCATTTATGGTGTATTGGTGTTATTGTGCATTTAAAGAATGTACAGGTCATGAAGCATGATTGATTTCCTCTTATTTTAACAAATGAAACCAATGTTCACATGCTCTTATGGCTGTTTTATGGTTCACAACATCTAAGATCAAGCTTTTCTTCAAAAAAAGAAGTATGATTTTCCTTAATTTGTGGTGTAAGAACAAAGTTCGTAAGTTGAATTGAAATTTATTTAGTTGAAAGTTAATTATGGCTACAGGGAAAAATAACATTTCAATATAAATCACAACATATATCCATTTCTCAAAGAAATTTGTTTACTTTTTGTTGTTTCACTATTACCCTGTTATTATTTTACACGGCCAATGAAAGTTGCAACAGGCTTAGATCAACATTTTAACCCAAATGATGGCAAGTTCAAATACATGTTCTCCTAAAATAGATAAAATACCAAGTATCAGAATGAACAAATCCCAGCATCATAGCAAAAAAGTAATATGTAGGATGTTTATTGTTGTTTATTGTTGTTTACCGTTGCTTGCTTTGTAGGATTTATTGTTATTTGTGTGTTGATGTATTTTGTTAGTCAAGTGTAGCTGTTGATTGTTAGACTTTTACTTCGTGTTGTTGATATAATAGTTTCTTCGTATATCTTATGTATGGTGATGTGTTTTTGTGGTTTCTTAAGTATCTAATGTTCTGTTTCATTTTTGTTGTAGTGTTCAAACTTTAGGGTTGAATTTTTGCTTGCTTACATTCTGCAGGTATGTGATCCTAATTTACTTTATGTTTTATTTGTTCTATAGTGCTATGTATATGTTTTTTATTGACGTAGTTGCACCGTTAATATAGTGATAAATACTGTTGTTTATGTATATTTGTTTAGTTTATGATATGTCTGGAGGTCTGTTCCTTCTTACCACGTTGCTGTTCTGTTGTACCTATTTTGTGTGTGCAGGTTTTTTTTCCAAGTGTTTCGCCTAATATTTCACGTTGTCATATGCAGGTATGATTTCTTGCTCTATGTTTTTTTATGTCTAGCAGGTTATGTATTTTCTTAGTTGTTTAGGTTTGTTTTGATGTATACGTGTGTCGATGACGATGACCTGCTACATCCGAGACTGGCTATATCGTTTTTAAGTCTTAAGTAGCTGCTTATTTGTAATTAAGGTTGTTTTATTGGATTTGTTGTTTGATGGGTCGCGATTATATGACAAGAATTGCGTTGGTTGCCTAGTCGTGGCTGCCGTTTATTGCTGACATCCACAACCGAACCCCTAACGCGCAACGCGCGTATGGGTTACAACTAGTTTTCTTAATTGTAATATGCGCTTCTCATACCGATCTATCCGGCCACTCTATCCACAAGTAATTAGATTGCTTTCATCTAGGCATATTTAAATGAGATTTCATCTCATTTATATTCATTTCACTCAAAACATATTGATGTTATTTTAGATTGATCATTCCCTATAGTCATTTTCTCTCATGCAAACAAAATAAAATGATATGAAATTCACTCATCACATCTATAAATAGAAAATAAATAGATAAATCATGTATTTATTTATTTGTTACACCACCAACCGCTTTCGGTCGCTAAGCATTACAAGAACATATGTTGCCTTAGCTAACCTTTAGTTATTTCAACTAACCTTCATATATGTTTCGTAACGGTCACTGTCCTCCATCTGTTGCCTTAATTAGTCAAAGGCGGTTTATCTATTTTAGAGACTAAAGGCGAAAAGAAAACATGGGTGTGTTTTATGTGTTCTAGTACTTTTGTGATTGAGTGTGGGTATAAAATAGCTTCAATTAACTAGAGTTCGACTATCTACAATACAGCAATTTAAGCCTAAACCCAAGGCTAAAAATCAACCACATAGTCATAGGCTCATAGCCTAATGCCACCACCCCACCTCCAATGTTGTGACCACCTTCTTTGGTCGTCAACTCCCACCATCCCCACTACCGTGCACCGCCAAATCTCCCTCTATAGCCATTACATCTCACCACACTTAATTGTTGCATATTTTCTATTTCCTGTTTTTCTATCATATATATTTTTTTAAGTTTCCATTATTTTGTGGAATATAATGAAAAATATATCAGAAAAACTATGATATTTCTTCTTACCTAAACGCATCGCTAAAATTTTTTTTATGTGAATGGAAATTATTTATTTCATAGCTAAAAAATAAACTCTAACTCTAAGAAGCAAGCCACCTCAAATAGCTTTTAAGAAATACCAAGAGCTTTGAGATTATACTTGCATAAAAAATTCCCTATAGTTACGTGACTAATAAGTAATTTAATTTCCTCTGTTACATCTGTAATATTTTTATATAATTTGAACTTACATGAACTCTAATTGCTTTTTATATCAAACAAATTCATAAATCAAATTTTTTAGTTATTCATTTCCTTCATGTCTACTACATTTCACAAGTTTAATATTGAAAGTATCTAATATTTAAACTTAAAGCAATAAAATATATTTAACATTCTAACATTACAATACTAAAAAATACTTCATGGATGATCATTACCAATGACTAAACAGATGTAATAATAATTTTTTAAACCTGAGTTGAAATAGTTATATTCGTTTTTAGTTTTAGGAAGGGCCCAGTTTTTAAACACTTTGACTTTAAGAATTTAAAAAAAAGCCCCACTTTTGAAGACTGAATATTACCAACCTTGTTCTGACTTTAGATAACCGCGTTCGGAATTCGCACACGGATCATTATCGTATTTGGCAATAATTGGCATTTGCCGCAGAAAATTCTTAATTTCTGATATTTTTTAAAATGGTTTATTTTGAAATAAAATGTTTAATTTTTTTAAATAAAAAAGGTTAAAAAACAAAAGTTAAAAACAATGATATCATTGTCTTAGAGCTAATAGATTATTACTCATATCTAATTTTAATCATATCTTATTTTAATATAATTTTATAATTAATAAATTTTCGTTACTAACTATTTAATATTTTATTTATTCAAATAAAAAATACACGGGGTACTAACCTAGTTAAATATAATATTTATATATAATTTATCCTAATTTTTTATTCTAGTAAAAGGGTAACTATGGGGATACGTGACAACACACATCCATTCTTACTAAAAAATTTTTTTCTCTTAGTAATTTTTTTTCTCTCTCTCATATTAAATAATTACGTTAATTACTAATAATATTATTTAATTATTTTTTAGATTGAATTAGTTTTTAATAAATTAAGAAATTGATCTTTTTTATAACATTATTTCTAAAGAAACAAAATTTTACAAAATAAGAAAATTCTCTAAAACATCAAACTTTTTAAAAAATCAATAAATATTTAAAATTAATGTTTTTATAAAGTAAATTTTTTACAAATAGAAAATAATTAAAATTGAGAGTTAAAATAAGAATGTTTTTGAATGTGTTATTTTTTTAAATTGTTTGTTTTGAAATAAAACTTTTATTCTATTTATAATTAAGAACGTTTCAATCATATTCTACTATAAAATATTATTTTATAATTAATAAAATTTTATTATGTTAAATATTTTATCTATTATACCCGTATAATAAACGAGTTTATAAAACTTATAAATCAGTAACGTAGGGTTTGTGGCGGTAAATCATTTTTATTTAGCCCGCTCATTTCAAGAGTGTACCTCTTCCACATTTATCAAAGTTGTCCATTCAATCACTCCATATTTAGCTTTTTTTAATGAAAAGTTATATTTTATTAGAAAATTACAAAAGTAGTTCATGTGGTTTGATTATATTACAGGTTTGGGTCCCCATATATTAAAAATTATAAATTTAGTTCAAACATTTGAAAGTTTGTTGTAAATTTAGTCTCCACCGTTAGTTTCCGTTAGCTTTAACGATCCGTGCACTAAATATGCAATATATCAAACAATAGGGACTAATTGTGCAATTTGCCCAAAAAATAAAAAGAAATTGAAAATCAAATAAAATATAAAATCAAATAAAATTTAAAAGAAATTAAAATCAAACATAAAAAATTCAAACAAACAACAATAATAAATTTCAATAATTTTTTAAAAAATAAAATAAAGGTTAAAAAATAAAATCAAATTCAAAACTAAATAAAAGTAAAAATAAAACGTATGTAAAAAGAGAAAGTGGAAAGTATTGAAAAATAAGTATGTGATTAAACTAAAAAAACTAAATAAAAACCAAATATAAATATCTAATACAATCAAATAAACATTTATAAAATTCAAAATAAATATAGAAAAAATCATATTAAAGTTAAAAAAATTAAAAAACGGTTCGATTTTATTTTTTATTTTTCTAGGATTTATACTTTTACAAGGTTTTTGTATTTTTTTGATTTAAACATGACATATTAACTTTAGTAAAAATAATTATAATAAAAAAAATTTTAAGCATACTTCTCATTTTCTCCTTTTTAATTTTTATATGTATTTTATTGTTACTTTAATTTACTTTTTAAATTTGGTATAATTCATTTAACCTTTATTCTATTTTTTATCGATTATTGAATATCTTTATTAATGTTTATTTGAATCTTTTAAATTTTTAATTTTTAATTTTTATATGATTTTTTTAGTTTTTTTTTTGAGAAAATTGCCCAATTGGTCCCCATCGTTTGACCATATTGCATATTTAGTCCGCAGATCATTAAAAACTAACGGATACTAACGGTGGGGACTAAATTTACAACAAACTTTTAAATGTTTGGACTATATTTGTATTTTTTAATATCTGCGGATCAAACTTGCAATATGATCAAACCACGGGGGCTATTTTTGTAATTTTATCATATTTTATTGAGTAAATCTCGGTTTTGGTCCCTGTGTTTTGCAAATTGACTCCACTTGAGTACCAACGTTTATTTTGTCTCCATTTGAGTACCAAATTTTAAAAAAGTTGTCTGTTTCAGTCCTTTTGACTAACGGTGTTAACATTTTCTGTTAAATTTTTTTAAAAAGACCAAAATACCCCTAAGGGCTATAAAAATATCACCATCTCCACCACACACCACATACCACCGCCACCACACACCACCGCCACCACACACCACCGCCACCACACACCACCGCCACCACACACCACCGCCACCACACACTACCATGGAAAAGCTGTCGATTGGCTGATTAAGAAAGCTAAAACCGCTATTGATAAGCTCGTAGAGCTTCCGCCATGGAAGCCCACTGCAACAACGAACCCTAATTCCACTTCTTCTGCGAATTTTGAGCAGAACCCTGATCAATTGGATCGATTTGAGCAATACCCAGATGATAGAATTGTTGATAATCAATTTGGGAATTCTCAAGATTCGAGCTTTTTATCTTCGTCGCTTGATTCGGACTCAATTGCTGATACGTGGGCAACCACAATCAATAGCCAAAACACAAAACACCTACACAAAGGTAGATCTGAAAACCCTAAAAGGGGATCGTAGAGATAGAGAAACAGAGGTGGTCACACAACCATCATCAACACAGCCAACGGCCAGTAGACCGCCACCTGCCCTGCCTCAACCACAAAGGGAGACAGAGCGGCAACAGCCTCTAACGCCACCATCAGTGTCTCACGCAACAACTCTCGTCGCCTCAAGCCCTCTCTATAAAGAAAAAAAGGGCACAAGAGCACATCTGATTACGGATGCCTACGGAAACATGATTATGGAAGGTAGATCTGAAAACCCTAAAAGGGTATTGAAGAGATAGAGAAGAAAGGTGATCGCACCACCACCATGAATACCGTCAATGGCTAGAAGACCACCACTTGCTCCGCCTCAACCACAAAGGGAGGCAGGGCAGCAACAGCCTCCACCGCCACTGCCATACGCGGTGGTGCATCCACTCTTGCCTCAACAGCCCTTTTCTCTAAAGAAGAAAAGGGAACAGGATCACAAATAAGATAATAATAAAGATTGAGAAGCACAAATCGTAACCATAAACGGTGGAGTGTGTCGGCGGTGGTGTGTGGTGGCGGTGGTGTGTGGTGGCGGTGGTGTGTGGTGGAGGTGGTGTATGGTGGTGGTGGTATGTGGTGTGTGGTGGAGATAGTAATATTTTTATAACCCTTAGGGGTATTTTGGTTTTTTTAAAAAAATCTAACAGAAAATGTTAACACCGTTAGTCAAAAGGACTGAAACAGACAACTTTTTTAAAATTTGGTACTCAAATGGAGACAAAATAAACGTTGGTACTCAAGTGGAGTCAATTTGCAAAACACAGGGACCAAAACCGAGATTAACTCTCTTTTATTAATCAAAACTATTGACTCGTCAATATTGATTTTACCTAAAAATTTAAACATTATTAATTCTAACTTTTAGTTTAATTACGAATAACAGTCTCATGTTAACTGTTCATTAACTCCATTTGTTTTTATAACGTATCACGTAACATTACTTATAAGATATTGACAATTAAAAATTTAAAAATATTTTTTAAATATTTTTTATAAGAGATCATTTTTCTAAATATTCAATGTAATCATTTTGTCGCCATTTGACCAAATTGGAGACAAATAACACCATAATTGACGAAACATATTTATATATTTGTTTTAATATGTAATATGATATGTCAATGTCACGTCATGAGTAACGTCATATGTAACGTTATAAAAACTAGTGTAGTTAATAAACAGTTAAGGTGAGACTGTAATCAGTAACAAATGTAAAAGTTGATATTAGTATTGATTAATTGGGATTAATATTCACTAAATAGTCAATAATATAGGTTATTAATGATATAGTTGTTCTTTTTCTTTGTAAATTACCTTTTTTTAAACAGGAGACGTATTATCTTATTTCGGATGATAGGTGTTATCTTAATCAGGCCCACCTATATGGTATCTCAATCGGACCGCACCCCAACCCCCTCAAGATGAAACTCATTGATAAGAAAACATCTTGCCTCAACTCTGACTATTTTGTTTAAAGTGAGACTTGAACCCATGATCTCCTCTTATTTACATGTTATGGGCAGCTCATCTTAACTAGAAGGGCTAAGATCATTGGTTCTTTGTAAATTACCTGAATAAACATATTTTCTAATCATTTCATTTACTCAATTTTTTTAGAGTATATTATATTTTTCGTCCTTTAGGTTTGTAGTAAATTTAAGGTTTTATCCTTAAACTAAGGAAATTACAGTAAACATCCTTTATGTTTAAAAAAAACTTGCATGTTTCATCCTATCCTCTAACGGGTGTTGTTGCTGCTGCTGCTGCGGTCGCGGTCGCAGCCGCGGTCGCAGCCGCGGTCGCCGCCGTCGTCGCCGCCGCCGTCGGTGGCGTCGGCGGCGGCGTCGGCGTCGTCATCGTCGTGGTCGTCGTCGGCGTCGTCGTCGTCGTCGTCGTCGTCGTCGGTACTATTATTATTTAATCTGTGTAATACAAATGTATTTGACATTAAATTTGTATCATTGTAGTATTTTTAAATTTACTTTATGCATAAGAACTAGTGTTTAACATCAACGCGCGTTGCGCTCGTGATAACCGGTTTGAAACAATTTTAAAAATGTATAACTTAGGGCTCAGAATTAGTGTTCAGTTGCGGCTGCTAACAATAATTGGTAGCCACGCCTAAGCAACTGAAACTACTCTTGAATCTCATCACAGCCCTCGAAACATATTAGTAACAAAGAAACCAGTGATGAACATTGAGCCAAATCCAAATCTCAGATGAGATCGTCCTCATCATCATCGACACATTCCATCGATAAATTACATGTACCCAACCACATGTATAAACCGTTATACAATAAATGGGTTTCTGAGGGATATGAAAGAAAGGGGCAACAATAATGGTTGCGCCACCATTGCCGCCGCCTCTCATACCAAGAAGCCCATTGCGTGGTCTGCCAAACCACACAGGGATGATCGACCGACAATCGACCCCACTGTCATCACCAACGTCACAAAGGCGGTAAAAAGACCACCACACACGCCACCAACGACCGACGAAGACCGTTCAGGTCCCTCCGGTAGAGAGACCATCACCGACTCCATGGCAAACTGCTGCTAGACCAAACGGCTGAGCCCACCACCACCTCGACCAGAGACGGGAGGCAAAGCGACAGCGAAACCCACCACCACCGTCCGACCACCGGCATAACCAAACATGTCCGGAAAACCGCCACCGGCCACCACAATTTCCAGCCAAATCAGGGAACCCAAAAGCCCCCTTGAACATGAAATCCAAGGCTGGAACCCTAGAACCCCCCTCAAACACGACAAACCACCACTGGATCCCCAGAACGAAAGTCAGAGAGAGTCTGACGGCCTAGCGGTCGGGACCCAGGTGGAGAAAAACATCAGCGCCACGTGAATACTACTATCTCAAAACCCTGAAATCAAGTCGGAGAAGAGGGGAAACAAACACAGCGCCACCGCAACCAACAACCATAAGCATCCACGCCATTCCCTCTCCATCGTGTGAAGACAGAAGGAGTAGATCGTCGGCAACCGCCGGCAGCGCCCACCAGAGCACCATTCCCCCACAAACCCACTTTATCTCTCCATACAAAACACCAAGATCTCCCCTTATAAACAGGTAGAGACCAGAGGGGGTAAAACGCAAAAGAGAAAAGATGTGTGGCCAAAATAAGAAAACCATAAAACCCCACTATTCATTCCAATTGCTTTTTAAATATTATGTAATGGAAGAAATAAAATATGTTACGTCAACCTGATTTTAGAAAATTTAATTACCAGTGTTCTAAAAGAATAGATTTTATTTTATATTGATGAGTTTCGTAAGTTTTGTATTTATAAGTAGTTTATATGATAAGAATTCATGACTCACAATTAAGAGAGTTAAGTTATTCTAAAACTTTTAGAATTTTTATATACGATACTTTATAAATAAAATTACAGAAAATATTCATTACATTCATAATAATATTTTTAGGGGTCATTTGGTTCACATAATGTTTATATACGAAATTGGAATTTGAGAGGATTTCTTTAAAATTTGAAGTGTTGCCTGATTTGCAAATATAAAACAAAATTGGAATGTTTGAGATTGAGAGTACTAAATTACCCTTAAAACAATCATCACCCAACCCTAATCCACCTTTCCCATCAACAAAGATGTTTTTCCGCTCCTTCATCCTCATCACAACCCTAATCGATCATCTCCTCATCATAGTCATTACACCATAGCTACTCCCCTGATCACAACCCATACAATCAAAGATCCCTCGAACGTAATGGGTATCATTTGTCTTTGATTTCCTGAAGAGTGTTATAGACTATGAAGCTTGCAAAGAAAACAAGGTGAATGATCAAGAATTATTTTGGGATTAAGTTGTTTTCAATTCAGGGCTACGATTTCTATTGGTTCCGATTTACGTTGTTTTCGATGAAAATAAGATGGAACACTAATTTCAACGTCATCTTGGTTATGTTTTATATTTATATATGGGATTTATGATTTTTTGGTTGTTTACATTCGATTGATCTTGGTTGACTTGATTAGGGCGGTGGGGGCGCTATCGCGGTTAGGACGTCGCGGGGACCATCGTTTTGCAAACACTGTCGTCGGTCCCCCACACCACATAATTCACATGTAACAGGATGAGCACACGTCGAGTCACACTACCAACATTGTCACTTTTTAATCGTTACCCGCCCCACCCGATCCCACCAACGGTCACTACAGTCTCCCCCTCCTTCGTCACCGCTGCCTCCACCGTCCAACAGTTGTATGGTGGTTTTTAGGGTTGTACCCAGGTGAGATGGTGGTTCTGGTTTTGAAAATCGGTTTTGTGGTTTATGGTGGTGGCCAATGGTGGTAAGGATAGTGATAGGCATGGTTGGAAGGTAGTGATAGTGGTTGGAAGGTGATGATGATGTTTAACTTATTATTTAAAATAAATCATGGTATGGTGTGTTGTGGGTGCCCTCCCTAATTTGGTGTGGTGTAGTATTGTATAGTGTGGTGTGGTGTGGTGTGGTGTGGTGTGGTATGGTTTGGTGTGGTGTGGTGTGGTGTGGTGGGGTGGGGTGGGGTGGGTGGGGTGGGGTGTGGTATGGGTGTCGTGTGGTGGGGTATCATATGGTGGGGTGGCATGGGGTGGGATGTGGCGTGGGGTGGGGTGGGGGTGGCGTGGGCAGGGAGGGGCGAGGCGGGGCGGTGTGGTGTGGTGTGGTGCGGTGCGGTGCGGTGCGGTGCGGTGTGGTGTGGTGTGGTGTGCTGTGGTGTGATGTGGCATTCTGTGATTGGTGGGTATGTGGTGTGGTGTGGTGTGGAATGACATGAAATTATGTGATTGGTGGGTATGTGTGTGGTGTGGTGTGGTGTGGAATGACATGAAATTATGTGATTGGTGGGTATGTGTGTGGTGTGGTGTAGTGAGAGTTGCATGAGCATCCCTACCACCCTTAACATTTCATGGTTTTGATAAAACATTTTATGGTTAATAGAAGCTAATATTTTTTTACTACTGGTGATGCTGCTATTATTATTATTATTATTATTATTATCATTGTTATTATTATTGTTATTATTATTTTTATTACTATTGTTATTACTATTGTTACATTAGTTTCATTTAGTAAATTGTTATATCTCATCCAAAACTCAACCTTTCATTTTCAATTTTTCTCCCCATCCGGCTACACACATCATTGTCTCTATTAATGGCATTCATTTGAAAACAATCACTTGTTGAGCTTGAGAAGCCTTCGCTTTTCTTCACCGGCAGACCCACCCTACTCCCTTCTCAGCTAGTCTTACAATTACAAACACTAGATCGAAGCAATTGCATGTCAGATGAGTTGGGAGCATCTTCAAGTCATTCATCAAGCTTTTTGAACGCTACATTCACTGCCACAAACAACATGTCTTGTCTCATCCCCGACACAATTACTTCTCTGACTGTTCAAATTCGGACCCCCTCTTTCAAAAATGCAACCACCAAAATGAAGAGCAACATCTTTCCAACAACGACCACTAAAATCCTAACCTCACTATAAAGAAACATAACTTAGCCACGCCATAACCACAACTCTGAAAGCATCACCAAAGTGTTTCTTTTTAGGGTTTGTCAATGGAAAGGAAAAATGATGAAGTGGGTGGAGAGGAAATGATAATGACAATGGTCATTTTCTTGCTTATAAATGATAAAGATTATGGGGGCGGTGGTTGTGGTGGTGGCGATGGTGTGGTGTGGTGGTGTAGTGGTGGCAGTTGTGTGGTGGGCAAAAGGATGAGAAAAATATAAGTTTATAAAATAAAAGTGGTGAAAAAAAGAAGGAAAAGTAAAGTAAACATAATAAAAGAAATAAAAGATGAATGAAAATTACAAATTTAGTTCTTTAAGGGTTAAGGATAAAAATATCATTTAGTAGAAAACTAATTAAAAAAGTTAACTTCAATTTAAGTAGAGAGGATTTAAACTGTATCAAATTTTCAAATAAAGACATTTAGTGTATTTATCAAACCTTAAGTATAAGATCTATAATTTTGATCATACTTAAAGTTAGTTGTAATTTACTCTTATGTAAATGATTGTTTTGTTCTTACTCTTTTAAGGATGAAATGTGCAATTTTCATAAATCCTTATTTTTTCTTTTTTTAATCTATTTTCTTTACTTTTCCTTCATTCTTTCTCCTTTTTAATCATTTTCGTATTGTAAGCTTAACTTAAATATCACCAGTTAATTAGTTTTAATCTTTTTTATGAAATATAATTTTATTTATAGGTTTTTAATTTATTAAACAAATTGTTTTCTAAATTTAGTTATTTATTTTCTAATTCAACCAAAAAAAGTTACAGGGCTCATAATTTTTTTATGTTATACAAACTAAACTAGTTATCCTTTTGTTTAACCGTCATTTTTATTACCTTTTTGGTATAAGAGTTTTTAACTATATCAAACATTTGGCTTACGGTATATATTAGCAACCTATTAGAGACCGTATTATTTTTAGATGTGACTTTTTATATTATACTTGGTTATAAGGCCGACATGTAGTTTTTAAGTATTTATACAATAAAGGTTTAACAAGCTCGAATTGTAAAACCAAACCGAAGCAAAACCCTTAGTAATTGTTTGGTTAAGTTTTGTTTCAATTTTCAATTGTTTGGTTTTGATTTACAATAATAAAAACCTATTACTGATAGTTTAAATAAAACCATAAATAATAATGCATATAATTATAGAACATTAAGAGGATTTGTTTATTTAAAAACTTTAAAGTAGTTATTTAGAAAACATTTTAGTTATCTTATTTGAAATCAAGGTTACAAACTCTCACACTATATTTAATAAATAAAAATAAACGATTTGATTGAAGATGAAAAATAAAAATTCAAACCATAAACCAAAATCCTATTGCCTCCGGCCGGTTTCAAATATAAACCATAAATCAATCATTTGAGATGACTTAGAAATATTGTACTAAAAAGTTAAAAAGAAAAAAAAAGACTGAGTTGTCTAGTTTTTATTTGTTTTATTACAAAGGAAGTAAAGTGAACAAATGAAAATAATTTTTTAATAAATTAAAAATCTATAAATAACACTAAATTTAATAGAAAAGTTTAAATTAATAAATTACTAATAATTAAGATAAGTTTTTTTAATACAAAAGTGATTAAAAATAAAGAAAAGTAAAGTCGAAAATAAAATAAAAACATAAAGAGAGAAAATTAAATATTAATAAAAATTACACACTTCGTCCTTTTAAGGACAATGGCAAAGTGACCATTACGGAAAACTAACAGAAAAAATTAACTCATGTTAGTGGAAACGATAATAAGTGTGATGAGTTCTTAAATTAAAGACACTTAGTATACTTATTGAATTTTACTCTTTTTTATTTTCTATAATTTCCTTCACAAGCGTGTCATAACTAGACAATCCTGGTTGCTACTTATGCGATCAACGTTTTTTCAGTCGCTAAGTTAACGACACTTAGTATACTTATTGAATTTTACTCTTTTTTATTTTCTATAATTTCCTTCACAAGCGTGTCATAACTAGACAATCCTGGTTGCTACTTATGCGATCAACGTTTTTTCAGTCGCTAAGTTAACGACAAGGCTTTCTCAATCGCCAACTTTGTTGACTTGTTTTGTTTTAGTGACTAATGCGTATTTGATCTCGGTCGCTAATATTACAATTGCTAAAATCATAACCTTTTCACGCTAGTTGCAAATTCGATTGTACTTGTCCATTTTGGTAGTAGTGATAGATTTGGTTGAAAAAGTTTCGTGAGACGTAAGTATTCAACACAGCGTTTACACCTTAGATAAAGTAGATACGTTTGGAACTCTCAACAGTCAATTTTAAAGAAGTGTATGGCCACACTTAAATAGAGCAACTCTTGAAAGTAAAACACATAATTAACTCCCTTCACAGACCAAAGAACAACATTGAAATTTGAAATTAACAAATCATCACCAACCATTACAACTTTAATAACAATGCTCAATTATTATAAAGGAAATAAGTACGTGAAAAGCCTATTAATTTGCAAAAAACATAGTGATCACAAGTGTAATTTAACTTTTAATAATTTAAAGAATCAAATTTACACATATTGATTTAAAAAAAAATTCAATTTCAATCACTTTTACGGTTGCAAAATTTGTGATGTTTTTTATGTTGGTTGTGAATCCGTTCGTATTTTTCTATTTTTGTAGTAGTGATATATTTAGTCGAAGTAGACGTCGTGAGACGTAAGTATTTAAAACAGTGTTTACACCACATATAAGTTAGATACTTTAGAAACTCTCAAAAATCAACTTTAAAGAAGTGCATGAAAACATTCAAATAGACTTACTCTTGAAAGTGAAACACAAAATTAACTCACTTGGCACATCAAATAACAACGTGATAAAGAACTGAAGTTCACAAATGAACCACCAACCATTACGACTTAAATGACACTCCTTAATGATTATGTATGAAATAAGAATGAGAAAAACTAGATCAAAATATATCTTAAAACCTTATTATGCATACCTACTACATTGCTCAAACCATAGGGGTCAGATGTGCAACTATCTCTTAATTAAGTCATAGAAATCAGATTCACACATACTAATTTCCAAGCAATATTGTTCTTGTAAGTAAACAAATTAAATTGTTAATTAATCAAGCCTATCAGATATATCTACGAGTATAGGGATTTAAATAAACGTACAGTAAGACCAATAAAATGCTTAGTGGGACAATCATATATCATCCTAAATAATTTATTTTTCTTTTTTATTTAAAAAGCCTAGTAATATATTCTTATTAACAACTTATACATGTATATTTGCTAGATTTAAACATTTTATATGTTTGATAAAGGAGAAACACCTTCCACAGTTCCACATATATTGCCATAAGGTTTAATATTCAAATCTCCTCATTATGAATGTGCAACAAATAAATTAACCTCAATCCATTAAGTTAATTTTAATTATGGTTTTTCAGGAAACTTTGATTCTAAAATTTAGAAAAGCCACACAAGCTGATTTAGAGTCGCAGTTTTGTAAGTGGAACCTGATTTTAAGAGTTTGTTTACAAATTGATGAAACACAATTTGGAGGTTTACTTATCATTATGGAATTCGGCCCGACTTTTAAACGACAAAACGTATAATAGCTTGAATTTGTATCATTGAATGAAAACGTATTATGTTTGACATAACTCTTTTCCAAACAAATTTATGTTTAAATGTGGAATAACTCAAAATGTAGATAAAAAAACACGTGCAACGGCATGATAAAATATAGATAACAATAGTCCGAACACATTTTTGAATTAAATTTACGTCGAAACATAGATGGAAGGAAGACTTTATGTATTTGTTAGTTGTACTACAGGCTTTGATAGTTGTGATATATATAATGTACAACAACAATGCAGCAATGTACAACCTATTATGCAGAACAAAGTTGATAATTAGAATTATATAAATTTTTATCGGTTGTTTCAATAACCAGCGGAACACATGTACAATAATAGAGCATATGTTGAAATTTTATGTACGATACTCTGTGTTAAAATGGATACGTATGGAAGCTTGTGTCTTAGTAAAAGAATGTTGCTGTATAATAAATTTAATCCTATTTAGAAAAACAAACATACAAACACTACCACTTATTATAAGTAGTGAGTATTTTCAAACATGATAACATAGACACAAGTGCTCCTTCAAACATAATTACAAGCTAATTAAAAAGGGCTTCAAACATAATTACAAGCTAATTAAAAAGGGCTTCAACCCATTACGGGTGCCAAACACATTTTTTCCTAAATTATTGCATCAATAGGGACTTCATGTATCAGTTAACTATCACACTTGATTTAAAAAGAACTTTTGTGAAACGATTTTTATCTACATGATATTTAGGTGACATTTTAAATAAACAACCGCTACGTACATATATTTTTAATTAAACTAACATCATTTTAGAACCAAATCAATTATGCTTATATATCCAAATTCAAATCATGTTTTGATCATTTCCTTATATAAACAAGTCCAAATCGTTTCACAAACCTAAATGCATTCGGAAAAATTGTACATATGAGTTTACACACCCCCTTCACCCCTCCTCCAATCAATGATGAAGTGTTATTTGTGTGTGTTTACACACAACTCCTAGGAAAAGGAAACCCTAGTAATTGTTAAATGAAGATGAGATATGAAAGAGAACAAGTTTTAAAATACAAAAGATTGGTGGTTCTAGGGTAGTGTAGCTAGAAGGTGTGTATAGTCAGTGGTTGTAGAAACTTGATAATTAATTGGTCATTTTTACCTGTCCATAAACCCGGTCCTATGAATGATGTGTTTATCTAATGATAGTAATAACAATAACATAAAGTTAACAAGGAGCTAGAAATTAGAAGTTGCTAGTGAACAACATGTTTGAAGATAATACTGAGCTTATGTTTCAAACTAACTCGATGATCCACCTAAGAGAGTGTCTCATCCGCCCATATTAGAAAATTTAATGTTATCATATATGATGAGATATATTTTGGTAATATATTTGACACCTCATGAGTCAAATTGTGTGTTCTTGCCATCTCATTAAATTCTAACGGTTATAAGATAAATTGGTCCCTAAATGTAATAAATAAACTGGATATCTTTTTCAGTTAAAAAAAATACAAAAGTAATATACCTCTGATAATACTAAATAATACGTGATCACGAATAATCTACATCTACATCTACATCTACATCTACATCTACATCTACATACTCTAATAAAAAGGTTTTTGGAATGACACGTGGCAACACCACATTAATTCTCACTAAAATTTTCTCGTCTCTCTCTCCTATTAAATAATTATCTTAATTACTAATAATATTCTTTAACGCCTTTTTAGATTTAATAAATTAAGAAAGAATTCTATTTATTAATGATTTTCTAAATAAAAAATTTTTTTATAAATAAATAAATTTTTCTAAAGCATAAAACTTTTTTGAAAATATAAAATATTTTAAAATTGGTATTTTTAAAAAGTATTTTTCAAAAACAAAATATAATCAAATTTGAGAGTTATAATAGGAAAATTTTTAAAAATGATAATTTTATACGATTTGTTGATATTACTGTTTTATTATTATAATATCATTTTATAATTATTAAACTTTATTATATTATTATTTAATTTATTCAATCCGTGTAATACACGGGTTTACTAAAGCTAGTATATTATGAAAGTGAAGATATGTGGATCCTAAGGTAAAAATAATTTTTTTTGTTAATTCGAAATGTTTTATTACTACAGCCTATTCCTTTGGTTGGTTTATTGAGGTTCTTACAGCTTTTTATGGCAAATCTGGCGACAATTTTATATGCACCAAATATGCCACCTTGCATCAGAATCTTAAGCTACTAGATCTTTAACCATGTAAATGTCACTGAATTTTAGATTTATTTTTTAATTAAGTTGATGTTTAAAAAATTATATAACAAATGAAAGTAAAAGAACATTAAATTGTTGGGATCTCAAGAAAGAAGTCCATGTTTGTGTTGTGAAAATGGCGAACCCACACCCACATGGTGGCCCTTGTGTAAGTTGGCCTACCACATTAAAGAGTGATTAAGATATGACTAAAACTAATAAAAGCAAAAGATATTTATTAACCATCATCTAAAACTATTTTGTTCTCTTTGGTTCATCTTGTGTTGTTATTTCCTTTTCTAATGAAAATAAAAAAGAAATAAGACTTTCTTTATCGTTGAAGATCCGTACTAAAGGTGGATCGATGGAAGTGTTATACATAGGCATCGATATCTTATCTCATATATGAGTCGGTGAACTTAGGGGACCTAAATTACCAAGTCGGCCAAGTTAATTTGGTTTTGCAATTATATCATGATTAGTATGTAATTTCTTGGTCACCAGGTTATAGCTAGATTTATAAATACAGGGCTTGATAACATTCTTGGTATGTATGATCAATAGGAGATTCTTGTAATGCGTTTTCGAGTTAAATTTTTAGATTTGCAAAAAAAAAAAAAAAAAAGGTGTTAGTTTATTGATCTTGTCTCTTGATATTCAATTAATATTCGATACAAACTAAAATTTTAGAGGTTATTAAACAATATTTAAACCATTAAGTATATTTGGATGTACAAGGTTGATTACTATGATTTAATATTGTCACACCCTCAATTTCCACAAACGATGTTTTACCGTTAGACGTGTGACATACCAGGATCTCAAACACGGTCATATCAAACGACACTATATGAGTTTAAAATAAACGTTTGACTTAAATCAGAGTACATAAAAGAAATGAATAACAGTGCGAAAGCGTAAAACTGAAATGTAAACAATACTGAAAGTCTGAAAATGTGATGCCAAAATAAATATTCAATGTAACTAAATGAAACTGATGAATGAATGTCCTGAGTGCGTCCTTAATCGTGCATCATGAGCTTAAGCGTTCCTGTGACCTGAGAAAACATTCTAAAATGTGTCAACATAAAGTTGGTGAGTTCACAGGTTTTATCACAGATAAAAATGTTTGTAACTGTTTGAATGTTTGTAACTGTTCGACTGTTTGTAACTGTTCGACCGTTTGTAACTGTTCGACTGTTCGAATGGTATAGTAATTAAAGCATATCGATAGGTAGCTAGCCTATAATCATGTTACTTAGCGTTTCGAACAGAAGCTGACTGTTTGCGTGTCCTATATGTTTGTTGTTCCCCCGTCACGTCTCGCAAGACAGTGACAAATGTTAGGTCAATAATGCACCCGTTTGACCTCCAATCAAGCTAGCACGACTAGCCCGAGCGGGGTTTGTCAGACCCAGTAGTACTACTCAGAATTACCTCACTAATCCCATTACTAACGGTTCGAGAATGTCAGGACTGTTTGTATGTTTGCACTAACGTAACAGGCGATATCAATAATACTAAAAACCATTTATAAAATATGTTTGCATGTTTTCTCCCCCAAAAAGGAAAGAAAGTAAAATAGGGGTTGTGAAGACTCACCTTGATTGCACAGCAAGGAAATAATGCTCGAGCAACAGTTAAGGTTTCGGTTAACCTGTGTTTCATTCCGTGTACATATTATTAATATAAATTATTATTTTAAAAATATAACAACTATTCAGTTTCGCGTTCGTGTCTCGGTTATGGGTTATCGGTATTTTCCCATTCCCAGTAATTATCAACAATGCTAGATCAGGTATTTCCCCGTGACCTCCATCCCACACTCCCGCACACATACCAGTAAACCAAAGGCCTCAGCCGCGGTATAATTTGATTCCAAATGATTTTAAACTGACTTTACACATTTCCCCCAATTTCCTTAGAACCCTAATTCGATTTGATTCAAATTGAAGATCAAATCGATGTCAATAACCAAATTAGTGTTGGGGCTTTTAATCCCCATGTAAAAACGAGTGTGTGGATGAGTTTAATTACCAGAATTAGATTCGATTTGATGAATAAGGCACCAAGAACAGGTCGCGGCTTCTTGATGTTCGATTGATGCCCAAAAGATGATTATAATCCAATTCCTTGAACAGAAAGTTTCTAATGATGCTAATGCTCAAAAACCCTCTGTTAATTGCTAGTTAGAAAGGCCTGAGAGTGGTGTTCGAGTAGGTTGCAGGTCGTGGGTAATGAGGGTAATCGATGGTGGTGTTTATGCTTGTTTCAGATAGGATTGAATATGGCAATCGATTAGAGGCAGATAGGAGTTCATTTATACTTGGTTAATTAGGTTATTTTAGTGTTTTAGTGCGATTGTGGTTGGAAAAAGTTGGCCGAAATCGTGGGTGGTGGATCGATCGCACTCATCAGCTGAATTTTTAAATTATTTGGGTGTGTGGGTTCGAATCTCCCATGTAAAGCTGTCGGGAGTATTAAATTCGATTGAAATCGAGTGTTTTTGGAGTATCGTGGTGTCGCTGAAGAGGCGCCGGAGAGATGGCCGGCGGGGGAAGAAAGTCGACGGGGAAGGGGGATGGTTTTTAAAAAATTTACACAAATGGTCCCTGATGTTTGAAAGGTTTATTATTTCATGTTAAAACTTCATAAAACAAGTTTCAATCTTTACACTTTTAACCCAAACTTTTTAGGGTTTAGGTTTTTAATAAATTTTATTATTATTATTATTATTATTATTATTATTATTATTATTATTATTATTATTATTATTATTATTATTATTATTATTATTATTATTATTATTATTATGGTTGAAATTAACATTAACGTATTAAACTCTTTTGTTTATAAAATTAACTTTTATTTACCGAAAAATACGAGATGTTACAGTCTCCCCTACTTTAGGAAATTTCGTCCCAAAATTTGTTCACGAGGAGGTTGAAACGAAAAGATGAGGATACTTGGATTTCATTTGATCCTCACGTTCCCAGGTGAACTCTGGTCCACGCTTTGAGTTCCATCAGACTTTGACAATAGGGATACGACTATGTTTGAGCGTTTTGACCTCTCGGTCCATGACTTCCACTGGTTCCTCGATAAAACGTAGTTGTTCGTCAACATGCATCTCGTCTAACGGAACGACGAGAGTCTCGTCTGTAAGGCATTTCCTCAGATTTGATACATGGAACACATCGTGTAATCCACTGAGTTTTTCAGGTAGGTTCAACTGATAGGCTACGGGGCCAACCCGTTTGACAATCTCAAACGGTCCCACGTACCTAGGGTTTAGTTTTCCACGTTTCCCGAAACGAATCACACCCTTCCAAGGTGATACTTTCAAAAGCACTTTGTCGCCTATTTGAAATTCCAATGGTCGGCGGTGTTTATCAGCGTAACTCTTCTGTCGGTCATGTGCTGCTGCCATACGGTTATGGATCTGCACGATCTTCTCAGTCATCTCGTGCACAAGTTCAGGACCGGTAAGTTGACTTTCTCCGACTTCCGCCCAGCAAATAGGTGACCGGTACTTACGCCCATACAGTGCCTCAAATGGAGCAGCTTTGATCGACGTCTGATAGCTATTATTGTATGAAAACTCAACTAACGGTAAGTGAGTTTCCCAACTGCCGCCAAAATCAATCACACAAGCACGTAACATGTCTTCCAAAGTCTGGATCGTACGCTCACTCTGGCCGTCAGTCTGTGGATGATATGCCGTACTCATATCTAACCGCGTTCCTAATGATCGTTGTAGGGATTGCAAGAAGTGTGAAGTGAATCGAGCGTCACGATCAGAGATAATGGAAATTGGCACACCGTGCCGAGAGACTATTTCCCTTAGATAGATACGTGTGAACTTTTCCATTCGGTCACCTGCGGCTTTATTTGACTCAACACGGGGAAACTTACCAGGTCCAGACATAGTAAGGATTGACAGACTGAGAGCTCTTTCTTGATTCTATGGGTGGTGGTGCATGGCCGTTCTTAGTTGGTGGAGCATACAGTGCCTCAAATGGAGCAGCTTTGATCGACGTCTGATAGCTATTATTGTATGAAAACTCAACTAACGGTAAGTGAGTTTCCCAACTGCCGCCAAAATCAATCACACAAGCACGTAACATGTCTTCCAAAGTCTGGATCGTACGCTCACTCTGGCCGTCAGTCTGTGGATGATATGCCGTACTCATATCTAACCGCGTTCCTAATGATCGTTGTAGGGATTGCCAGAAGTGTGAAGTGAATCGAGCGTCACGATCAGAGATAATGGAAATTGGCACACCGTGCCGAGAGACTATTTCCCTTAGATAGATACGTGTGAACTTTTCCATTCGGTCAGTCTCCCGGATTGCCAGGAAATGTGCGGATTTCGTCAAACGATCTACAATCACCCAAATGGTATCGCATCCGTTGGGCGTCCGAGGAAGTTTCGTGATGACATCCATTGATATCTGTTCCCACTTCCATACTGGAATTTCCGGTTGTTAGAGCAAACCGGATGGCCTTTGATATTCCACCTTAACCTTAGAACAGGTTAAACATCTGCTTACATAAGTGGCAATACCAGCTTTCATATTTGGCCACCAGTATAGGGTCTTCAAATCCTGATACATCTTATCCGAACCAGGATGAATAGAATATCATGACTCGTGAGCTTCATCCATTATCAGCTCTCGTAGGTCTCAATAAAAAGGAACCCATATTCGTCCTATGAAGTAACGAATTCCATCAGGTTTGACCTCTAATTGTTTCTCCATGCCTCGCAATGACTCGGCTTTCAGATTCTCCGTCTTCAAAGCCTCAGATTGAGCAGCTTTGATTTGCACTGGTAAGTCAGAGTGGAGAGTCATTTGCAAGGCGCGTACCCGACGAGGCTTTAGGGTTTCCTTACGACTAAGGGCATCGGCTACCACATTAGCCTTGCCTGGGTGATACTTGATCGCACAATCGTAGTCGTTCAACAACTCGACCCAACGATGTTGTCTCATGTTCAGCTCCTTCTGTTCAAAGATGTGCTGGAGACTCTTATGATCGGTGTAAATGGTGCACTTGGTACCGTACAAGTAGTGTCTCCATATCTTGAGTGCAAACACAACGGCTCCCAACTCTAAGTCATGTGTCGTGTAGTTTTTCTCGTGAACTTTCAATTGACGGGATGTGTAAGCAATCACCTTCTCGCGTTGTATTAGCACACAACCGAGACCTTGAATAGAAGCATCATAATAAACTACAAAATCGTCTGTTCCCTCAGGCAGGGATAGAATCGGTGCCGTACAGAGTTTCTGCTTCAGAACCTAAAATGCGGATTCTGGTATGTCACCCCAATTGTATGTAGTGCCTTTATGAGTTAACGCGGTGAGAGGTTGAGCAATCTTTGAAAACCCTTCGATGAATCGTCGATAATAGCCAGCCAACCCAAGAAACTGTCGTACCTCAGTCGGAGTCTTAGGTGTAGCCCAGTTCTTGATGGCTTCTATTTTTGTCGGGTCAACATGTATTCCATTCTCATTAACCACATGACCCAAAAATTGGACCTCTCGTATCCAGAAGTCACACTTTGAGAATTTAGCATACAGTTGTTCTCGTTTCAGCAGCTCCAGAATCAGTCTAAGGTGCTCCTCGTGTTCCTCCTTATTCTTTGAATAAATAAGGATGTCATCGATGAAGACAATGACGAACTTGTCCAAATAGGGTTTGCACACTCGATTCATGAGGTCCATGAAAACCGCTGGCGCGTTGGTCAACCCGAATGGCATAACCAAAAACTCGTAGTGACCATACCTAGTTCTGAACGCTGTCTTTGAAATGTCTTCATCACGAACCCTTAGTTGATGATATCCCGACCTCAAGTCTATCTTGGAATAGAAACTCGACCCTTGAAGTTGATCGAACAAATCATCGATGCTCGGAAGAGGATAACGATTCTTAACCGTTACTTTGTTCAATTCCCTATAATCAATACACATGCGAAAAGTTTCATCCTTTTTCTTGACAAACAGGACTGGAGCTCCCCATGGTGATAAACTAGGTCTGATAAACCCTTTATCCAATAGCTCTTGCAATTGCGTAGACAGCTCTTGCAGTTCTTTTGGAGCTAATCTGTACGGTGCTTTCGCGATAGGTGCGGCTCCAGGTACCAAATCAATCTGGAACTCGACCTGGCGATGCGGTGGGAGGCCAGGTAGGTCTTCAGGGAAAACCTCGGGATAATCACGTACGACAGGGATATCTTCAATCTTCTTTTCTTCGGTGGTCTTCTCTGTGATCATAGCTAAGATGGCAGTATGGCCTTTGCGTAAGCACTTCTGGGCTTTCATATACAAAATGATGCTAGAAACGACACCACTTTTCTCACCCTGAACGGATAAGACTTCACCACCAGGGAGTGGTACATGAACGATTTTCTCGTGACAGAAAATTTCGGCTTGGTTTTTAGATAACCAATCCATGCCAACGACTACGTCAAAACTACCCAGTGTAACAGGCATACGGTCTATCCCAAATTTGTGTCCTGATAGCTCTAATTTACATCCTCTAAGAATATGAGTTGCCTCGATCATTTTACCGTCAGCTAGTTCTACCGTATAACTAGGGTTCATTTCAGTCAAGGTTACATCTAAAAGCTTGCTAAACTTAGTAGATATAAAACTCTTATCAGCACCGATATCGAATAACACGGAAGCAAAACAATTGTTCAGAGGAAACGTACCGGTAACTACGTTTTGATCGTTTCTTGCTTCACCAGAACCAATCACAAAAGCACGACCTCTGGCGCCATTTCCATTGTTGTTGTTTCCGTTATTTCCCTTGTTGCCATTCTTCAGTTGTGGGCAATCCTTCTGGTAATGGCCCTCCTTACCACACTCAAAACAGCCTCTAGTCGCTTCACCCTGTCGTTGTTGATGAGGCTGTTGCTTGGTCATCAGTTCACCCTAGCAGTCTTTAGCAGCATGACCCATCTTTCCACACCTTTGATAGCGGAATCGATCACACTGGCCAAGGTGATGAAAATTGCACTTGTTGCATTTTGGATACTTGCCCACGTAGTTGCTCGATCCCTGACCATTGTTGTTGTTGTTCTGATTATTGTTTGTGAAGCTTCTAGATGAATCAAACTTTCTGAACTGCTGTTAATGGTTTTTGTTGGAGTTTGAGGACTTGTTAGTAGTACCATCCCACTTTCGCTTATTGTCAGATGAGCCAGATGCAGCGCCACGTTTAGGCAAGGTACCCTGTGTCACTGCCTGATTGGTGAGCTTATGAGCTAGCCAGATAGCCTGCTAAATAGTGACAGGATCAGCAGCCATAACACTAGTTTGGATTTGAGGAGCTAGACCATCAATGTACTTCTCAATCCGTTTATAATCCGGGGTCACCATCTGAGGACATAAAGCAGCCAACTAGTGTGAACGAGTCGTATATTCCTCAATGTCAGAACCAACCATCTTAAGATTCCAAAACTCTGTTTCTAGTTTCTGGACTTCGTTTCTGGGGCAGTATTCTTCCTTCATTAGTATTTTGAAATCATCCCAAGGCATACCGTTAGCAGCATCAAGTCCTAAAGTCTGGACCTGTGAGTTCCACCATGTCAAAGCTGGTCCTTCCAGTGTGCCAGAGGTGTATTTAACACGACTTCCAGTAGGACAGTTGCACATGGCGAATACTGACTCGAGGTTCTCTAGCCAGCGAAGTAGTGTGATAGCACCCTTAGAACCACTGAAAGAGTGAGGCTTACAGTTCATAAACATCTTGAAGGTACAGATAGTTGGACCTCCTTGATTCAGATTTTGGTTGTTCTGATTCTGATTGCGGGCCTGCTCATAAGCTGCAAGCGCGTCAGCTACACGCTTATTGATGATGGCATCAAGCTTAGCTTGAGTCATGTTGATGTTTCCTCATCCACTCGGGCGTCCAGGTCTTCTTCCAGACATGATTCTTCAATTCACAATACACGACAGTCACTATCGAATAATAACTACTGATAACAATAAATTGTTTCATACTAGTAGGAATAGAGGATTTGTTTGCATATCGATAGTGAGGTTTCATGAGAATCGAGACCTCATGTCTCCAAGTATAGAAATGAAAATTTGTACTGATTACGACAGTTATCACCCAATAGAGTTACAAGAATTCTCATGCACGACAAATTACAATTACGTGTGCACCCGTGATTCTAATTTGCTTTGCATGGTCATTCATGGTTCCTCCCATTCGTGATAACATACCTTGTCAAGTACCGAGTGCTATCTGTTAAGACTAGCAAAGATGATAGGGCATGTTGGAAGTAGGAACAAGTACGATAGAGTTAGAAAAGTAATTGTGTTGTTCTCCTTGTTTGTCATCGTTAGGTTTATCTTGTGTTTTAGAAAAGAGTTTCGTGTTCCCAAGTGGTAATGTTAGGTTCGAGTTGTCGTTGCTTCAACTCCGAGAGTAAAGAATCATATGTAGATGTTGGAAGTGAGCGAGCGGGACTCCCCGCCCCTCTGTTAGTCGAGGATGATACAGGTGACATAGATATTTGTGTATATTGACCATAGTTTATCACTCATCCCAGAAATCCCCAGGTAAGCATAACTGGTCTCGGAATGAGATTTATACGATATGCTTGCCTTAGCCCGAAGGCCTTTTGCCAAGAAATCCAGAATACATGTGTCTATGTGTCACACAGATGGGTAATGTTTGATCGTTCAGTAATGTAATGTTAGCATGCCAGGAGAATGTTCGTACAATGGTTGCAATCATGTAAGAGTGTCTATGCAGTACTAGTGTTGTGTCTAAGGCTATAGTTTAGATGCAAATGCAATCCTAGTTCTCTATAACCAGTGGCTCTGATACCAATTTGTCACACCCTCAATTTCCACAAACGGGGTTTTACCGTTAGGCGTGTGACATACCAGGATCTCAAACCCGGTCATATCAAACGATACTATATGAGTTTAAAATAAACGTTTGACTTAAATCAGAGTACATAAAAGAAATGAATAACAGTGCGGAAGCGTAAAACAGGAATGCAAACAATACTGAAAGTCTGAAAATGTTATGCCAAAACAAATATTCAATGCAACTAAATGAAACTGATGAATGAATGTCCTGAGTGCGTCCTTAATCGTGCATCATGAGCTTAAGCGTTCCTGTGACCTGAGAAAACATGCTAAAGTATGTCAACATAAAGTTGGTGAGTTCACAGGTTTTATCACAGATAAAAATGTTTGTAACTGTTTGAATGTTTGTAACTGTTCGACTGTTTGTAACTGTTCGACTGTTTGAATGGTATAGTAATTAAAGCATATTGATAGGTAGCTAGCCTATAATCATGTTACTTAGCGTTTCGAACAGAAGCTGACTGTTTGCGTGTCCTATATGTTTGTTGTTCCCCCATCACGTCTCGCAAGACAGTGACAAATGTTAGGTCAATAATGCACCCGTTTGACCTCCAATCAAGCTAGCGCGACTAGCCCGGGCGGGGTTTGTCAGACCTAGTAGTACTACTCAGAATTACCTCACTAATCCTATTACTAACGGTTCGAGAATGTCAGGACTGTTTGTATGTTTGCACTAACATAACAGGCGATATCAATAATACTAAAAACCATTTTATAAAATATGTTTGCATGTTTTCTCCCCCAAAAAGGAAAGAAAGTAAAATAGGGGCTGTGAAGACTCACCTTGATTGCACAGCAAGGAAATAATGCTCGAGCAACAGTTAAGGTTTCGGTTAACCTGTGTTTCATTCCGTGTACATATTATAATATAAATTATTAATTTAAAAATATAACAACTGTTTAGTTTCGCGTTCGTGTCTCGGTTACGGGTTATCGGTATTTCCCCATTCCCAGTTATTATCAACAATGCTAGATCATGTATAAAGATACTCATCATACGTTTTAATTATATGTCTTTATAACTCCAGACGTTTATTAAGGCGTAACTTATTTATATATATATATATGTATATATATATATATATAATACATACATCGCCTCATTCATCCACATATATATATATATATTAAAAATACAAGTAATATTAATAATTTCATGATTTCAACTATTTATAATTTATTTTTATATAAATAAACTAATTATATCATTTGTTATTAATATTTTATATATAAATTTATTAAGATGTTTAAAGAAATAATTTTACAGAAAATCATTAGATAACTTTTAAAATAACCAAAGTTTATAGAATTGACTTCTATAATTTTTAGAAATTTTCTGTAGTTTTTTTAATGCCGAAAAAGACTTTAAAAAATATGTGAGGTTGCCCGGGTTCGAACCCGTGACCTCCATCCCACACTCCCACACACATACCAGTAAACCAAAGGCCTCAGCCGTGGTATAATTTGATTCCAAATGATTTTAAACTGACTTTACCCATTTCCCCCAATTCCCTTAGAACCCTAATTTGATTTGATCCAAATTGAAGATCAAATCGATGTCAATAACCAAATTAGTGTTGGGGCTTTTAATCCCCATGTAAAAACGAGTGTGTAGATGCATTTAATTACCAGAATTGGATTCGATTTGATGAAAAAAGCACCAAGAACAGGTCGCGGCTTCTTGATGTTCGATTGATGCCCAAAAGATGATTATAATCCAATTCCTTGAACAGGAAGTTTCTAATGATGCTAATGATCAAAAACCCTCTGTTAATTGCTAGTTAGAAAGGCCGGAGAGTGGTGTTCGAGTAGGTTGCAGGTCGCGGGTAATGAGGGTAATCGATGGTGGTGTTTATGCTTGTTTCAGATGGGATTGAATATGGCAATCGATTAGAGGCAGATAGGAGTTCATTTATACTCGATTAATTAGGTTATTTTAGTGTTTTAGTGCGATTGTGGTTGGAAAAAGTTGGCCGAAATCATGGGTGGTGGATCGATCGTACTCATCAGCTGAATTTTTAAATTATTTGGGTGCGTGGGTTCGAATCTCCCATGTAAAGCTGTCGGGAGTATTAAATTAGATTGAAATCGAGTGTTTTTGGAGTATCGTGGTGTCGCCGGAGAGGCGCCGGAGAGATGGCCGGCGGGGAAAGAAAGTCGACGGGGAAGGGGGATGGTTTCTAAAAAATTTACACAAATGGTCCCTGATGTTTGAAAGGTTTATTATTTCATGTTGAAACTTCATAAAACAAGTTTCAATCTTTACACTTTTAACCCAAACTTTTTAGGGTTTAGGTTTTTAATAAATTTTATTATTATTATTATTATTATTATTATTATTATTATTATTATTATTATTATTATTATTATTATTATAATGGTTGAAATTAACATTAACGTATTAAACTCTTTTGTTTATAAAATTAACTTTTATTTACCGAAAAATACGAGATGTTACAAATATTGTAATAACTACTTTATCAAAGTAAGGAGAATGTTATCGTAAAAATTATTTTTTTAAATGCTAAGAAAGTACCGTTTTCTTTAAATTATATTGTTTGTCTTAAAAGTTTTGTTGTCTTTTTTAAAATTTGTATTGTCCAATTAAGTTTTGTATATCATCTATTTTAAAATTTAATAATATTGCACAAAATCCGATGTTGTAGTTAGGGGGAATAGTTTATCGCCGGCTATAGATCCAACTATATAACGTAGTGATTCCAAAACCAACACCATTAGAATGAGTCCAACTAGAGTTTGTTTGAGCCGGTTTTGCGCGAGTAAAGGATATTTAGACAAAACTTGATTCTTATTTAAACATATGCTATGAAAGAAATTATAATACCATTCTTTTGGAGTTAAATGAATCATAATTTAAGATATAAAGCAAAATAGTTAATATAAACCTGAGTATTCAGAGGATAAATATGAAGTTGGGTTAATACTCCTGTATAATAACTAATCCTATTATTGTGATTCATTTTTCTTAATATTGCAATAATTATATTTAAAATCTACTTAATACTTAGTTACTTGCCTACAACTCATCACTTGAATTTTAGTTCAACAGAGAATTACAATTATAAATGAGAATAATGGGTAACCCATAGACATAGTCCCCTACGTCCGGACTCCCGAGTGCATAACCTTCATTAAATCATAAGCATCAATATAGGCCTTGTGGGCTCGTATTGGGCCTCTTTGTTACTCAACAAACAAACACAGATTTCTTTTTCTTTGATTTTAACATAGGCATAAAAAACAAAATTTATATGAGGAGTCACGGAAAAATAATATATAACATGTGTTCTAAAAAAATGCTATATGTTTATACAAATTTATATTTTTACAAAACAAACTTTAAGAGTAAGTAGTTTACATAATTATATTTTTAAAAACCCATAGAAATGTGTAAGAGTATGAGTTTTCGCTCTCTATAGTTTTCGGCTAGTTTTTCTTTTTCTTGCAAGGTAAACTTTTAAAGAACAATGTCATTTACTAATGTAATTAAGCTCTTTTAATGTCAATTTTGGGTTGTCTAACTTTCATAAAGCTTAGATGAAACATATTAAAGGGCAAGTTAAACATTGACGAGGACGAACAGTAAGTTGCATTTACTGAGTGCAGAGAGTTTTAAATAATCCGATTACTTAGAGGAAATATCTTGGATAAGACATGTTAACATTTACGATATAAGAGCATTCACAATGCATTCTTTATCCTCATTCTTATAATTACACTAAAAATCACTATTTTTTCTCTCTTATTTTCAATTAAATTATATTTTTTCATACATTTATCATTACATTATTTCTCTCATTCACTCGTAATCACTTTAACAACTATTAAAATTTTTATGGGGGTTGTATACAATCCTAATAAATTTTTGTCTCTTTCACTCACAATCACTCATAATCACTCACAACCTCACTCATAATATAGGACACCCACTCATATATATATATGGGGAACGAGCTGTGAATGCTCTAAAAGTTATATGTGCAAACGACTACATAAAATGTATTTGCTACGGTTAAATCCGTAGCGCATCCGTAGCAAAATGAGTGTTTACTACGAATTTGCTACGGATTTTGTTTGCAGATGATACTTTCGTCGCTAATTTGTCTTGCTATGGATTTTTGTTACGGACTAATAGTTGCTACGGGTTTAGCTACAAAAATTGGAGTCGCTAATTTAGCTACGCATTTAACTATGAATATATGCTATGAAGTTTGCGATGGAGTTTTGTTTGATTTTGGCTATGAATTTTTTTCTACAGAAAGGTTTGCTACGATTTTGCTATGGATTTTAGCCACGGTTTTGCTATGGATGATTTATTTAGGATTTTGCTACAAATATTTGCTATGAAATTTAGTTATAGATTTGCTACATTTTGGCTGTAAAATTGACTACGAATTTTGCTGTAAGTTTTGGTATACTTTGCTACCAATCTTGCTATGGGCTTGCAATTGTTTGTTACATATTTTATAAAAATTGCTTTTTCATGTAAGATATATATATATATATATATATATATATATATACACACATACACACACATATCACAAGTTTCATGAATATATTCAATCGTAATCAAAGGTTAATCCAAACCAAATTGGATAAAATATCCAATTGCAATACACCAAATATCCAAAAACATCATAGGTTAATCCAAACCGGATACCATAAAATATTCAAATCATCCAAAAACATCAAAGGTAATGTAAAAATCATAGTGGTTACTAGCATGAACTCATTTCTTAACTTGTTGGAATGTTTTGTGATAGCATTTGAAGTTTCCCACTCATTTTAGCATATAACCTTGCATTTTCTTCAATTTTCTTCATCTTAGCATTCTTGTCTGCTTTATCTCGTTCTAACTCCGCTACTTGTTCTTTCAACCTTTGCACTTATAATAAATAAATTAGCACATCACACTCATAACACATCAATACCAAATACATTAAGAACTCTTATTTCTAACAAATTACAAGCAAATAAAGCTCAATATAAGACATTACATACAAGTAAATTCTATATTTACTATTACCCATTTTAACCTATTAAGATCTATTAAAAAACTACTTTTGCCCAAATTAACCCAAGGTGTTAGAATTAGCACCATAATAACCCCAAACTATAATGAGTAGGTTTGTTTTGCTAAGTCTACCCATATTCATATAAATAATAGGAAAAATAAAAATGGTGTGGGATGTAGAATTGGTGCAGTTGAATGATAGGTAACTGAAATGGGGAGGTATATATTTATAATAACTATCAAGATTCTGTGTTAAAGTACCAACCTCATATTTACTGTTGATGTTAGGTACCTACTTTCCACCTACAAGGAGAAAATAACATGATTACATCCTCATTGAGAATGAAAACTTTTCAATTTGCCTGAGATTTTGTTTCTAAGTAATGGATAAGAAAAGCTTAATTCAATATATTTAACATTAAGGCTTGAGCCTTGTGTTGTGACATTGATAAAAATTATGACAAAAATCTAAATAAAAACTATTGACATGTCAGGTACTACTATCTAATGTGTTCATAAATCTCTACAAGAAAGCTACATCATATGATATATCGTATTGATAATGGTTAGTAGGCATTTGAGTTGTGTTGGAGTTGCTGAGATTCCATTTGAAGGATAATGCTCCAAGTGAGTATAACCATTGCATCAAAGCTACCGAGAAGAATATGGTGGTTGGTGTGGTCTTCCACATCAACCTACCAAGAAAAAAAAACTAATTAGACTGCTAATAAAATTGCTGATCTATTGGGCCTTGGCCCGACCGAAATCAAAGATAAGTTACTGTATCATAACATCATTGGCCATTTTTTCGAACATTGATCCTAATTGATCATCACTAACAGTTATTTACCCGAATTGATTATCACTAACCACTATTGATCTTCATTGGCTATATAATATTTACACTATCTAACCCTAATTCATCACAATTGATCCTAAATGATTTATTATTAATTCTCCATAAGTACATTCACATTTATACATGACTAACTACGAGTGCAAAATTTTTATTAATAAGTTATAACGAGTCTTGCACCTTAATGAGCCATATGATTTTACTTTTCAAAAACTTATTGATTGATTATAATATGGTTTTCTTTATAAATTTTAATTAAATTACTTTCAACTATCATAAATATTTATATATATTTTTTATTTTTCTTATGGATTTTGCTACGGGTATTAATATTTAAAATCAACTATATTCCTAGTCTTAGGTTTTGTTGTGGATTTCACTATGGATTTTTTTAAATATATTTTTTATCATTATTTAAATACTTATATTTGTATTTTTGCTACAAAATTTACTATGGATTTTATTAAATTAATTTTTTAATTTTTATTCTTTAGTCTTGCTATGGATTTTGCTGTGGGTGTTGCTAAACTATTTGAAGTTATTTTTTTCACCATTTATTTCTTGATTTTGATACGGATTTGCTATGAATTTAATTAAGTCATTTTTAATATATTTATTTAAAAACTTTTGCTATGTTTTCTCACAGATTTGGTATGAAAACATTTTGCTATGGTTTATCTGAAAGCAACCATAACAAAATTTATCCGTAGCAAATCCGTAGCTAATCCGTAACAAATTTGCTACGAAAGTTTTTTGTAGCAAAAATCCGTAAGTGATACTTGTTTGTCTAGTAATTGTTTCATCGATGTTAAAAGATGGAATCTTAATTTTGCATAGTACCACAGTATTGCTCCAGCACATAATAGAAAGACTTGGAATTTGATTGCATCAATCTTATTTCCTTTAGTATATGTTCCATAAGTATCAGTATGGAATCTGTTAAGGTTTATTATAGATAACACATTATAGCTGCAATCCAAAGGACATGCCACTTGTGACGGATCTAAAATAAAAGTTTAGAGGTAACGTAAAAAAATTATCGTACAATTATATTAATAAAATAAAAATAACATAAAGGGATACGAATAAAGATCATTCAAATCAAATTCATTTAGCATCGAAGGAATTGAGCCCAAAAAAATTAAATTACAAGGAGTTGTTAACCTGATATCATTATTATTATTAGAATCAATATCCTTATTTTGAAATTTTCTTTTAAAAATATTGCTAATAAGAAATTGTTTTTTCATCATTCAAATCCCTAATTTTATATAAACAACACAATAAGATTAAAATTACACTTACAAATAGCACAATTCAAATCCCTAATTTTGATATCAAATCTCTAATTCATCTTTCATATCCTTACGTCATATACCTAATTGCATAAATCCTAAATATTATAAATTGAACTAAATAATCACTAACCAATATCATGCTCTTGAAATCTTTCAAATTACTAATTTTTATATCAAATAACACTTAATATAAGAAATTAAATAACATAAACCCTAAATCCCTAATTTCATAGTGTAATAGAGGAAAAATAACTAGAAATTTACCCTGAACTATTGTCTCTTGATTTGGTAAAAGAAGAAAGATATCAATGGTGGGATGGTGGCAAGGCCGACACAGCAGCCAAGTATCAGCACGTTGGACAGCGATAGGTGGTCACTCCAGTCAGGCAGTGGTCGCCCAGTGACAGGGACACAAGGCGAGTGGCGACATGCTGCTGGGTGATTGACAGGGTTAGGCGGTGAGGGTATTTGAGTATAGCTGATTATTGTTTTAAGTTGTTTAGTTTGTGTTACGGGTATTTGGGCTGGTAAACTTGTTGGAATTTTTAAGTTGTTTAATTTTGGGGCTTATTATAATTATGGGATTGTTAATGGGTATTTTGGCATTGTTCGTTATTAATATTTTTATAAATGTAATGTGTTTTATAAAATATTAGAGTATTTTTTATAAAATGTAAAACTTTGTATGAAGTGTTGAGATCAATAAAATTTCAAGGTAACGTAATATGTCTCATGGGTAATGTAAAACGGTAATCGTTTTCTTTTACATAAAAACGTAAGTTTTATACACTACCCATAAAAAATTGAGGGGTAGAGGAGGCTACCCCTCCCCCTAATGTATATCCGCCCCTGCATGCCACGACAACCAATGGATGGTTTTTTCGGTTTCATCATGGCCTATATATATGTGTATCAAATACCAAATTAGAGTACAAAATAATGGACTCCAAACGTATGTCACTAATGAAAAGAAGTAAACAGTGGCATGTACATCTATCAGCCGCACAACCCAACCTTCACAATTTACTCAACAATATAAGCAAACCCAGGTTCATCAGTAACATATAACATTAAACAATAGTGGCCTTTAAAATACCAAATCCAGGCCCTGATGAATACATTATGATAATCATAACCGTAAACACCCAACCGACTCAGAGGTAGGTGTAAAGCAAACAAAACCTTGGTTCAGATGACAAGAGAGACATCATCATCACCATGTCTCACCATGTCTCTCATATGAGCGTAGTCTCAACATCATCAAGCTAACATCAAACAAGTACCATCTAAACCAAAACCGTTTCTGAAAACTTTTGTTAACTATAAATCCCCAAAGGAAATTATATCATATATCTAATAGGTTCTTACATGTGGCCATCTTTATACTTATCAATTTAAAGGGTGTTTGGCTTTGTTTTTCAAAAGCAACTTATTGATTTTTTCATAAGTTAATTAGTATGAAGTGACTTATTAACTTATTCCCTTACAACAATCACGTTGCCAAACACTATAAAATGATTTTTTAGCTTTTCAAAAATTAAAAAGTTTAAAGTTGATAAAAAACACTCCCAAACATCCATAGGATTTGTATCAAAAGAAAACACTACAAGAAAAGTGGTTTTTTGCGACCACATTTTTTGCGGCGATATTAAGATCGTCGCAAAAGGTTCGGTAAACGACAAAAATATTTACTTTTTTGACTTTCTCGGTCAAAAAGATCTTTTGCGGCGATATTTTCGTCGCAAATAACCAAAATAATTTTTCTTTTAATTTTTTCCTTTTTTTGACAACTTTCTTAAGAGCGGGAAAATTCCCGGCAACCTTTTTGCGGCGATATTTCGTCGCAAAAAAGATTAAATAATAATTAATTTTTTTTTATTTTTATTTATTATTTGCGGCGATGTTTCGTCGCAAAAAATAATATATATATTTAATTTATTTTTCTTTTATTTAAAGATAGTCGTCGCAAAATCTTTTTTGCGGCGATATGTCGCCGCAAAAAGCTTCTGCACAGTTTTAATACGTGATTTTTAGATCTGGTATACAATCCTCACCCCCATTCACAGTTTTAACACCGCATTCCCCACCCCCATTCACAGTTTTAACACCGCATTCCCCCCATTCACCGGCGACCGGCGACCGGCGACCGTCAACCACTCCCACTCCCGCTCCCGGCGACCGGCCACACCCGCTGCTGCACCATCGCGCGTCGCTCCACCACCGCCATTTCAAACAGGCTGCGCTCCACCACCGCTGCTCCGCTGCTCCACCACCGTCGCTCCACCACCGCCGCCGCCTCCTTTGCACCGTAGCCACCACCATCACTCTTGATTTCAGGTAATAAACTGAATTTTACCTAATTTTATGTTAAGTTTTAGTTAATATTTTGAAATTAGGGATTTTGTGTTCATTTTGCCTAATTTGTAGTTTTTATGGTTATGAACATGGATGTTTAGCTTAGTTAAGATCAAGTAATATGTGTGTATGTATGTATTTAACAATGTATATTTAAGTGTGTTAATTTTGTGTTAATATGTGGTTCTTGTTTAAGAAAAAATATGTGTATGTTTATGTATGTGGTTATGAAATTAGGGTTAGAAAGTTTATGAAATTGTTAATAAAGTTTAAGAAAAAATGTGTTTAAGAAAAAAGTCTAAGAAATTAGGGTTAGAAAGTTTATGAAATTGGTTCTTGTTTAGAAAGTTGTATGTGTTTAATATGAAAGTTTATGTATGTGTGTATGTTTATGTATGTGGTTATGTATGTGTTAATATGTAGTTATTTGCGGTTTTGAAGTTTATATTGTTTTGAAATCATGGATGTTGAACTTAGTTAAGTTGAAATCATGGATGTTGAACTTAGTTGAGTTGAAATAAGATGTATATGTGTATTTATGTATGTGTGTATGTTTATGTATGTGGTTATGTATGTGTTAATATGTATGTTTATGAAAAAATATGAAATAACATGTGTGTATGTATTTTAATCATGGATGTTGAACTTAGTTGAGTTGAAATAATATTGTGTTAATTTATAGTTATTTGCGGTTTTGAAGTTTATATTGTTTTGAAATCATGGATGTTGAACTTAGTTAAGTTGAAATCATGGATGTTGAACTTAGTTGAGTTGAAATAAGATGTATATGTGTATTTATGTATGGATGTTGAACTTAGTTAAGTTGAACTTAGTTGAGTTGAATTGTGATTAAAATGGATGTATATGCGTATTTGTGTATGGATATATATGTGTATGTGTGTATGTATGTTAAATTGTGATTAAAATGGATGTATATGTGTATTTATGTATGGATGTATATGTGTATTTATGTATGGATGTATATGTGTATTTGTGTATGGATGTATATGTGTATTTGTGTATGGATGTATATGTGTATGCGTATATATGTGTATTTATGTTTGTATTTCCCTAGTTTTAAATGTGTTAAGATAATTAATATTTGTTTGTAGACGCAGTTATGACGATTGATAAGACTTGGACTACTTTAGAAAATAAATTTTCTAAAGAATATCTGATTGGTCTTAAAGCATTCATGGAAAGGTGTAAGAATTATATGAATGGCCAAAATAAAGCTCGATGTCCGTGTAATAATTGCAATAACAGTTATTGGTTTCCTCTTCCAACAATAGAGCGCCATATACATAATAATGGTTTTTGTCGATTTTACAAAACGTGGAGGTATCATGGTGAATCATATGTTCCGTCACCGGTAGTTCCAGTCATACCTCAAACGACAGACCCAATACATGATTTTATTAACGATGTTCGTCAGGAGAATGTCCCACAAGAGGACAACACATACGACGACGACGAACCAATGAACACAACAGATACACCGATTGATACAAATGATGAACTTGCTGAATTACTGAAACTTGCCGACACCGAACTATACCCTGGTTGTGACTGGATGTCTTCATTGGATTTCTTGGCAAAACTGAGTCACATGAAGGCCATCAATAAATGGACCGATACATCGTTTGACCAATTGTTAGAATTTCTGAAAACTGCATTTCCGCTTGCTAAAATCCCACCGTCAAACTATGAAGCCAAGAAGATAATGAAGAAAGTTGGGTTAGGATATGAATCGATCCACGTTTGTAAGAACGACTGTTGTTTATTTTGGGGGAAGGATAACCAAGATTTGCAAAAATGTCCAATATGTGATGAAAGTAGATGGAAGGACGCAAACACTAAGGGGAAGAAAGTTGCCAACAAGGTTATGCGTTACTTTCCATTAATTCCTAGATTAAAGCGTATTTATAGCTCAAGACACACTGCAAAGCATATGACATGGCATGCTTCTGGACGTTGCACGGAAGATGGTAAGTTACGTCACCCGGTGGATGGTACATCATGGAAAGAATTCGATTCAATGTATCCTGATTTTGCCAAAGAACCTAGAAATGTTAGATTAGGGTTGGCTGCTGATGGCTTCAATCCATTTGGGAACATGAGTACGTCGTATAGCATGTGGCCGGTAATACTGACAACATACAATACGCCACCATGGTTATGTATGAAAGAGTCTTCATTCATGCTGACGTTATTAATCCCTGGCCCTAAATCACCTGGGAAGGACATTGATGTTTTTTTAAGACCATTGGTTGATGAATTGAAAAGTCTTTGGTCGGACGGAGTCGTGACAAAAGATGCAGTTACAAACACTTTCTTCACATTACGTGCAATGCTTTTATGGACTATCAATGATTTCCCTGCTCGTAGTAGCTTGTCTGGTTGGAGTGGACAAGGTTACTTTGCATGCCCAACATGTAAGGAAGACACTCCATCTGTTCATGTATTGGGAAAAACTGCTTATGTTGGACATAGAAGATGGTTACCAACAAATCATAAATGGAGGAAGGACAAGTCATTCAATGGTCAGAACGAGACTAGACGTCCTCCTAACAGGAAAACTAATGATCAGATTTTGGAACAACTTAATAAATTGCCGCCCCGTATTTCTGGGAAACATGTTCAGTTTGGTGGTAAGAAGAGAAAACGTGATTCCGATGTTGAATTGAATTGGACCAAGCGTTCTATTTTCTTCGAGCTTGAATATTGGTCTTCAATTCAACTAAAACATAATTTGGATGTCATGCATATCGAAAAGAATGTGTGCGAGAGTTTGTTGAATACGTTAATGATGAACAAGGAAAAATCCAAAGACACTAATAAGGCAAGAATGGTGTTAGAACAATGGAACATTCGACGTGACTTGTGGCTTGTAGATAACGGTCGCGGTAAGCTCTCAAAGCCTCATCCCAAGTTCTCTTTCTCAAACGCCGAAAGGAGTCTTTTTTGTCAATTCATTAAGGAAGTAAAACTACCTGATGGTTTTGGCTCTAACTTTAAACATAAGGTAACCGATAATGATACCCAAATAACGGGGATGAAATCACATGATCATCATATAATGATGCAACGGTTGCTTCCGATTGGTGCTCAAGCGTACTTGGATAAAAACATTTCAACACCAATAATTGAGATGTGCTTATTCTTTAAGCAACTTTGTGCTCGGAACTTGATGTCATCTGACATGCAAGATGCTGAGGAGAAGTTGATTAAAATTTTGTGTTCTTTCGAGCAAATATTTCCTCCGTCATTTTTTGACATAATGATTCATTTGGTTATGCATTTACCTGAGGAGGCCATTCAAGGTGGGCCAGTTTATATGAGGTGGATGTATCCATTTGAAAGATACATGAAAAAGCTGAAAAATTATGTTAGAAATAAGGCTAGGCCCGAAGGTTCCATTGCGGAGGGGTATGTCGCAGATGAAGCCTTAACTTTCTGTTCAAGGTATCTTGACGGTGTACCGACGAGATTTAATCGGCCGGACAGAAACGAAGATGCCCCAGTTCCCACACGTGAGTTTTATGTCTTCCAATCGCTATGCACACCTATCAGCAAGGGGGTTGATAAAAAAATGGATGGTGTGCTTTGGGCAAATCTAAATTGGTTTGTTCTTAACAACAGCTCTGAGATCGAAGAATACAAAGAGTAAGTATTTTCTATTTCGGGTTGTGTTTTCGTAAGTTATCTTTATAGTGATTATTATTAACGCAAGTAACATTATTTATAGTGAATTTATTACTCAAATGCCGCATGGAACTGACTTGGAAGCAAATTTTCCTAACTGGTTTAAACAGAAGGTAAACTCATTTGTGTATAAAACCGATTATACAAACCGATCATACAAATTTTTCTAATTTTCTCTTATTTCAAATAGATCAACCGTCGGCGAGTAAATGATGAATCTAGTGTTAGTTCTCAGTTATTTGCTTTAGCAAATGGACCACGACATGCAAACTCTTACACCGCTTGTATAGTTAACGGTGTGAGATTTGTAGTTCATAGCCGAGACGTACGCCGTACAACTCAAAATAGCGGCATCTCAACAACTGGTCAAGATGGAACAAAGTATTACGGTTTGTTGGAAGAGATTCTGGAGCTAGGCTATCTAGACCGTTGTAAGGTTGTGTTGTTTCGATGTAAATGGTTTAAAACTAATAACAACAAACTTTGTGTCATTAAGAATAACATAACCAGTATTTCTACCCAAACTGAATGGTTTACAAATGATCAATACATTCTTGCAACACAAGCAGAGCAAGTTTTTTATCTTGACGAACCGTCTAAAGCCAGTCAAAGAGTTCAATCAATCAGACATTGGAAGGTCGTCCAAGAGGTGAATCATCGGAAGATTTGGGACCGAGATATTATAATGGAAAATAATGAAGCAGACTTAATTCATGGCAGCACTTCATCTGAGCTTTTGTTGTCTGCTGACTTAGATAATTTAACATATGATGGTATGAGTAGAGATGAAGCTACAGAAGTCGATGTTTCCCTTGAGCATGTCAATGTAGAGGACGAGACATATGAAGATACGGATGAGGGTGAAGACGACGATGCAGACCAAGTTGTTGACGTTTCTGATAATTCAGATGATGAATCAGACGAATTTAATAATGATTGTGGAGAAGATTCTTATCACACCGATGAATCCGATTGATTGTAATTTTTAATTTTTCTATTATGTTTGATCTATTATGTTTATTGAATTATTTTTTTCAATTATGTGTTTAGCTAATGATTCAATTACGGTATATTTGTATACTTATATAATCTTTTTTTACAGATGGCAGACGTGGCCCGGGGTCACGGTGGGGATACCTATGGTCGTGGTCCACCTGGTGGTGGTCCTCCCGATGATGATCGATCGTGGCAGCCGCCACGACAGTGCGAGGTCAGTGATGACTCCGGCAGCGGCAGCGGACGAGGTATGACCAATTTTTTATACTATTATCTTTTAAAATGAAAATATATAATTTACATAGAATTTTTATACTATTATCAATTTGCAGGACAAGGCAAGCGTGGAAAGACCACACTTCAAGGTATACGAAAGAGAAATCCACAAGGAAATTTGCTCACAATTGAATTTGAGCAAGGTACGCATGACACCTACAAACCTGTGGGTGTCAATCAGGCGACCTTTGCTTCACTGGTTGGCACAATCGTTGACAGATTTCCTCAAAACTACAAGAGCTGGAGAAAGATACCTGCGGATTTGAAGGCGACTATCTGGGATGACTTACAGGTTAAGTTTTTGATAATTAAATTCAGTGATTAAATATATATACACTAAGCTATTTGTTTTCATAATTTGCAGATGTATTTTGATATGACTCCCCACGAAGGCCTGAGGGCAGGCATTGAGAAATATGCTGCAAACCGGTATAAAGATCACAAATACCGGTTCAAGCAAAAGCATTTTAGCAAATTAGGCGGGGAGGACAGGGTTGATATTTCTGATGTTGTGCCACCTGATATGCAAGAATCTGAATGGAAAGGCTATGTGGATTACTACACTTCTCCTGAAGTCAAGGCTCGGTCTGCAACCAACAAGTCCAACAAAGGGAAGCAGACGATCAAGGGACATGGCGGTCGGACATCTTTAGCCCAATGTCATTATATGTTTGTAAGTTATTTTAATCTAATGTGTTTATAACTTGTTTTATGTGTTTGTAAGTTACTTTTATATTATTATATAACTATAAAATGTGTTTACAGCGGGAAGATGGTTCTGATGAATCTGGGAGTGCCATATTAGCATATCGTCGCTTCTATACCGATTCAAGCGGTAATTTCTATCAACCTGAACCCGCTGCATACTATGTAAGTAATGTACACGTCTTACAATTTTATAAAAATAAACTAATATATAAAATCACCATATATATAACATTGTTTATTTTTTTGTAAACTATAAAGGAGCAAATGGCCGCGCTTCAACAACAACATCCAGAAATGTCAGAGAAACAGATCATGCGTCAGGTGTGTATGGATTTGTGTATGTATATTAGAATGTATGTATATTTGTGTATGGATGTATCTGTTCCCAATTCTTATTTGTTATACAAATATATTTCTGGTTATATAAAATGGATTTATATGTATATTGTGTATGAATGTATATGAGTATTTGTGTATGAATGTGTATGTGTATATATTAGAATGTATGTATATGTGTGTATGGATGTATATATGTATTTATGTATGGATATATATGTGCATGTGTATGGATGTATATATGTATTTATGTATGGATGTATATGTATATGTGTATGAATGTATATGTGTATTTATGTATGGATGTATATGTGTATGTGTATATGTATGTTGAATTGTGATTAAAATAGATGTATATGCGTATTTGTGTATGGATGTATATGTGTATTTGTGTATGGATGTATATGTGTATTTGTGTATGGATGTATATGTGTATTTGTGTATGGATGTATGGATGTAAAATTGATGTACATGCGTATTTGTGTACAGGTGTTGGGGGAGCGGCCCGGGTGGGAACGTGGCATCGGTCCAATACCGAGCGTGCCTTCACAACCCCCACCGCCACCTCATAGAACAGATCAGCGGATGTTCTCACAATCTGAGGTTGAGGAGATAGTAGCAGCGAGACTGGCCAGAGAGCAAGAACAGATGATGGCTAATATGATGGCACAAATGCAAAGTCAAATCCAAAGCCAAGTCCAGAGCGCGTTGAGGAGAAGTGGTCATTCTCAAGAAGATGAAGAAGATGAAGATGATGAAGGTGGGTCGTCATAGGATGGTTTGATGGTATTTAGTGATTGTAATGACTATTTTAAAACATTTGTTTGTGTAACTTTTAACTTGTTAAATTGGGACAATTTTTTGTTTATATGCTATGTTTTGTGATTGATTTGATAGTTTTGATAGTGTGTAATGATTTGGAACAGCAGGTTTGGTCTGGTACCCAGAAAAATCTGGATGGATTGCTGCAAATGCAGCCAAATTATTAAAAAAAAAAAATTCTTTTTTGCGGCGATATGTCGTCGCAAAAAAGAGTAAAATACCTTGGCAAAAATCGTCGCAAAAAAGATTTTGGTCAAAAAATTTGCGGCGATATATCGCCGCAAAAAAGAAGAAATCGTCGCAAAAAATATCGTCGCAAAAGATTTATCTCAGAATTTCATTTTTTTTAAAATAAGTGGGGTCCACAAATGAAATCGTCGCAAATTTCGTCGCAAATAACATTTTGCGACAACTTTATTACGGCGACTAATTTGCGACGATATTTTCGTCGCAAATAAGATATTGCGACGAAATAACAGTTTTTTGCGACGATAGTTATCGCCGCAAAAAAGTCTTTTTCTTGTAGTGAAACCTCAAATAGTAGAGAAAGAACAACCAACTCGCAAAAAACCACAAATGCAACAAATCAGATTTAATAGGTTCTGTTAGATGAGTCCATTCTCATCATCAACAAATAGTAGGTTTAAAGCAAAGACACTGTAAAAAAGCCTCAAATGGCAAAGAAACCACAACGAACCCAAAAAAGTAACAAAAGAGCTTTAATAGGTTCTCAGATGAGGTCGACCTTATCATCATCGATGTAAAACTAGGTGCTCAAAAGAAAACCCAAGTAACGTATAACCACCAACCAACCAACAAAAACACATAAATCCAACAAATGATCAGAGACAAGCTAGTCTTACCCTAACTTTAGATGAGCTTCAACACATCATCATGGAGTTGAAACAGTGAATTAAAAACATTCATCAAGGTAGATGACTATTAGCACCAAAAGATCCCGGAAAAGACGCCACCAAACGATGCGGGAAAAGACGACGGGTGGCGTACAGGTTGGTAAACGTTAGGCGTTCCCACCGACTCTACCACCAAACATAACTAGTTGATCGGGGAATGGCCTGCTCCACCGGCGAGCCTAATCGTCTCTCAAATCTGGTTGAAATATCCCCTTCACTCTTTATATTCTGGCCAAAAAATCACACAAACCCCACTTTCTCTCTATATATTCCGGTGAAAACAGAGAACCCGCTTCTTCTCTCTCTCTCTCTATATATATATATTCTGGTGAGGAGAGGATTAAAAGCAATGAGATAGGGCCAAATACAAAAAGAGAAAGAGAACTTGTGTTATATTTAAAGGTTTCCACCTGAACTCTACTATTCAACTTGAACTCTACTATTCATTCAGTTCCGTTACTAATAGATAGGTAAATTTTAAGGAAATATTTTTGTCTTCCCAAGTCTTTATCTTGGATGTTTTGTTTTCATCAATTCTTGTAATTATCATATCACCAATATAAATAATTAGACAAGTAAGAACACAAGTGAATCTTCACAGTTGCTTTGTTTGAAACCATATTTAGCATCTTTCCCATGTGTCATTTTAAATTAAGGCTTTCATCTTAGTCTTTATTGCATCTTTCCACTTCTTTTATCTTAAAGCTTATTCCAACATGGTTGGGGATTTCTTTCACGTATAGTGAGGACTCAAATGCTTTTGCTTCTTTTGATAGATTTCATATGGCTATGTTTTCATAGGATACCTTGCGCCTAGATTTTCTTTTCCTCGTGAGTACCGTTTAGGAGGGATCCTTCTATTCACCCTTAGAGGAAGCACATATCATTTGGCTGTTTCAACTTGTACTAGTTTCTCTTCATGTTTAATTTTGTTTCACCTATTTCTGTTTCTTGTACGTACACAGTTAACATAATTAGAAGTACAAGGTATACCATTACTTTGTTCATGGGTTTAAGAATAACTTACCTCAGGCATCATGTTAGGAGGATTTCCGTTGGTGACACTGATTGATGGATCCGCAGATTGTGAAGAACTTGGTCAATCGTTTTAGGTACTTTGAGATATTTCTTCTAGTAATGACTCATTTTGGTTACTACGAAGCTTTATTCTGATAACTGTATCCAGCTTAACTAACTTAGTGTATCACCGTACATATTTTCCTCCTAACCATTATGTTGGGAGTTATAAAAATATATTGTTATAAGGAAGTCACGGTTCATTGTAGTGAACATGTGATGTCTTCATGGAGTATAACACTGTTTTTTTTATTGACTCCTTATCCCAAAAACACACTTTTCTGCATAGGGCTCAGGTTTTCTTTGATTTTTTAGGTATGCGAACAACCACAGAGCAAACTAACATCTATAATTGAAGAGCTTAAGAGGGAGGGAGTTTGGTGAAATTGAGTTAAGGTTTTAATTAGGGTTTTTAGTTGAAGGGCTATTAATAAGGTATGTGGCAATAGCAAGAGCTTCGCACCATAATGATGTAGGAACTTTGGACACGATAAGTAAGGCCCAAGTGATCTCCAAAAGTATCTGATATTTCTGTTTAACCGCGCCATTTTGTTCAGGAGTATGAAAACATGATGTTTGATAAATTATTCCTTTTAATTGACAAAATTGTTTCATGTGATTACAAGTGTCAGTAGCGGAACGTTTTGACCGAAGCGAATCCTTCGAAATAGCCAAGCCAGGGACATCCGTGCTAAGAAGAAGATCCCCCTTTGTTTTTGGATCGAAGGATTTTTGTAGATTCTAAAACTGGTTTTGAACATGTCTAAAAAGTGAACTTTTCAAAAGATTTAGTGTTTTAGTAAGTATATCTATGTCATGAGAGTACAATCATTAACAAAGTCTCATAAGCCCCCCCCCCCCCCCCCCCCCCCCCAAAAAAAAAAAAAAAAACTAGTTTTGTTGCCCATATGTTAGAGTGAACTAATGAAAAGAAACTTTAAACCTAGTGTTATTTGGTTTATAGGTGTGCCTATGACTTTTTCGCAAAACACATATTTCATAATCTAAAATACTTATAGAAGGAAATTTATCTGGAAATAAGAGATGCAAGTAACCAACGCTAGGCACCTTATTCTTTTGTGCCAAAGCCACGTTTCTCTATTAGTACTCCTATGAGCCAACATCATAATCACTTGATGAGTCACCACATCCGCATAGTACAATCCCTAGCAATCAATGGCACGCCTAATAATCATTTTTGTCATGACGTCCTATAAGATATAAAGAGTGAGGTGCATAAGAACTGTATAATTTAACTCTTTTGTTAGATGGCTGATTCATAAGAGCTTATGTGATAGAAAAGGTACGTAGAGGTAGGTAGATATTTTCAACGTTGGTAAGTTTCAACGGTTCCCACTCATTTGACTATGATAGTTTCCGCATTTGCAATTTCAATATAGGTTTTTAATGGTTTAGACATTGTTTTTAAATCAAATAGTTCAAATGTTATGGTGTTTATGGCACCACAATCAAGTATTTAAGACTTATCACATTTGTTATAACTCTATGGCACCATGTTTTTCCATTAGTACTCCTATGAGCCAACATCACAATCGCTTGATGAGTCACCTAATCCGTATGATACAATCCTTAGCATTCAGTGGCACGCCTAATAATCATTCATGTTATGATGTCTTGTAACATATAAAGAGTTGGGTGCATAGGAACCGAAAATTTAATTCTTTTGTTAGGTGGCTAATTGGTAAGAGCTTATGTGACAGAGAAGGTATGTAGAGATAGGTAGATATTTTTAACATTGGTGAAATTTCAATTGTTTCTCCTCCTTTGTTGTAATACTTTCCAAATTTGCAATTTCAATATGTGTTTTTAATGGTTTTGACATTGTTTATCTTTGCCATAATAGCATTTTCAAAAAAAATTGTGTCATTCCCAAGTTTATTTTCACAAGGTAACCTCCCATGACCCGCTCTCGACTTTTGATGGTTTATTTTGTTAATTTAAAAAATAAAAGGGTATAATTGAGTAGGTCAAGAAATTCGTGTGAAAAGAATTTAATTTCAATATTGTAAAGGCATTAGAGGTGTAATTAATGAAATTATAAGGGTGGGTAATGGAATGGCTTGAGTTATATAACTTAAACCCTCTTCATGAACAACCATCGTCACTTACCCAATCCTTGCTTCTCCATGGACTTTGTTGTGGTTGTCACCGTCTCTATCGATAGCATTGATATTGCCTCAGCCGCTGCTAGTATGATTGTCAACCTAAAACCAATAAAATAGTATTAGTAAATAGTAATTCTCTATCACTACAAGAAAAGCTGGAAATAGCGGCGACATCATTAGCGGCGACAAGGCCTTTAGCGGCGACACCATTAGCGGCGACACCAATAGCGGCGACCTGTCGCCGCTAATGAGTGACGATCCACCGTTCGTTAAATGAACCACATCTAACCGTTTAAAAACACTTTGATCTGACGGCTCATGTTTAATCGTACGTTAGGTATTAGCGGCGACGCCTTTAGCGGCGACATGTCGCCGCTAATACCTTTTCAGCTATACGCGGGTTTTGCAGCCATTTTGCTCACTTTCCCTCCACCCCTTTCAGCTTAGCCCTCCGGCGATCGACCTACCCCTTCACCCCTCTCCGGCGACCACCTACTCCGACCACCTCCGGCGACCACCTCCTCCGGCCACCTCCTCATCCACCACCTCCTCCCTACACACCACCACCTACACCCGAGCGCAGCCACCACCCCCCATCACCACCTACGGCCGGCCACCCACAAACCAAGATCCGACCACCGTCGCCGCTTTTGCTCGTGTTCCGTCGCCGCTACTGCAAAAGATTCTACATTCGGTATTTTTTTATTTTTTTTATTTTTTTTTTTTTTGTTTTATAAATGTAAATGCTTTAGGTTGTGATTGGGTTTATTGTTAAAACCACATTAGGATGAGATAACATATATGGATGATTTAAGTTTTGATTAGTTGATATATATATTTGTTAAAACTACGTTAAAGATGTAGATAGTTAAGTTTTGAACTAATTAGATTAGGATTAAAAGTAATATTTGTTGAAACTATATTTAGAATAAGAAACTAAATTTGTTGATATATTCTTTAAGTTTTGTTTAGTATTTGAACTATATGTATTTAGGAATTTTGTTATTAGTTGGTTATAATTAATTGAAAGTATAGAAAACGTGTATTAGAAATGGACAAATTAGTTGTACTAAATTAATTGATAAAATTATTTGTTTGATTATTATTATTTTGGATGAGATAACATATATTTTATGATTTAAGTGTTGATTAGTTGATATATATATTTGTTAAAATTATATTAACGATGTAAATGGTTAACTTTTAAACTATTTAGATTAGGATTAGAAGTAATATTTCTTGTTAGGATGAGAAACTAAATTTGTTGATATATACTTTTAGTTTTGCTTAATATTTGAACTATTTAGATTAACGATGTAAATGGTTAACTTATAATTACGTATGATGAATAACAAGAATAAATTGACTTTTAATCGCTGTTCATTATTAGAAATTGGCTTCTAATCCCCATGATTATATTACTCCATTTAAATTGTAAATTATATTGTAGTGCTGTAATCATGTCTGTCGATAAAAGTTGGATTCTTAATCCGAACCGTAGATTGCCCGAGTATCAGCAAGGACTCAGCTCTTTTATCGATATGAGTGAAAAATATATCGACAAATATGGCCTGATTAGATGCCCGTGTAGGAAATGTCAGAATACTCAATTATTAGGATGGGTTAAAATGAAATATCATTTAGAAATATGGGGCATGTGTCGGACGTACAAGGATTGGATCTATCATGGTTAAAGTTTAATTCCTGAAGTTGTGGTTGTAAATGATGTTGAGCCAATAAACGAAATGGCTGACGTTATCGAAGACGTTATGGAAGAGAGTAGTGGTGTGCGTGATGATTTTGAGGACTTGTTAGAGGAAGTTCAATCAGAATTATATCCTGGTTGTACTAAGTTTTCTTCTCTTGACTTTTTAGCAAAGCTTATGAATATTAAGGTGAAAAATAAATGGACCAATAGCTCATTTGATGAGCTCCTTGAGTTGTTGCAGTCTTCACATCCGGAAGGTAACAAAATTCCCTCTTCTCACTATGTAGCCAAGAAGACATTAAAGAAGATCGGTTTAGGGTATGAGTCGATACACGTGTGCAAATATGATTGTGCTCTTTTCTGGGCAGAAAATCTATTGTTACAAAATTGTCCAGTTTGTAATGAGAGTCGGTGGGTCGATACAAATACAAAGGGCAAAAAGTTACCTCACAAGGTGTTACGATGGTTTCCTTTAACCCCCAGGCTACGCCGCTTGTATTCTTCAAGGCACACTGCAAAAGATATGATTTGGCATAATATCGGACGATCAGAAGATGGTACGATGCGTCATCCTGTTGATGGTTCTTCATGGAAAGATTTTGATATAAAGTACCCTACCTTCTCGAGAGAACCCCGAAACGTCCGCCTAGGACTTGCAGCTGACGGTTTCAATCCATTTGGTAACATGAGTTCGGCTCATAGCACGTGGCCTGTTATACTCACGACATACAATCTACCTCCATGGTTATGCATGAAGGAGTCGTCATTCATGTTGTCATTGTTGATTCCTGGTCCTAAATCCCCCGGGAAGGACATGGATGTTTTTCTTAGGCCATTGGTGGATGAGCTTAAGCAGTTGTGGGTGTCGGGCGTACGTACTAAAGACATGGTGACAAACACATTTTTCACAATGAGGGCGGCTTTGTTATGGACTATAAACGACTTTCCGGCTCATAGTAGTCTATCAGGTTGGAGCGGGCAGGGCTACAAAGCATGCCCGACTTGTAACGAAGACACTCCTTCGATGCGTGTCACAAATCAAGTCGTTTATGTTGGTCACCGTCGGTTTTTAGATGCAAACCATGAATGGAGAACAAATTTGGACTTCAACGGGGAACCCGAGATAAGATCCCCTCCGAAACAATTTAGTGACACTGACATAGAAACTCAATTTAGTCGGCTCCGCCACCGTTTACCGGGGAAACATCCTGATTTTGGAGGTGTTAAATCAAAGCGGGAGAAGTATGAGTTAAATTGGTCCAAACGAAGCATATTTTTTGAACTTGAGTATTGGTCTTCTCTACAGCTAAAACACAACTTAGATGTGATGCATATAGAGAAAAATGTGTGTGATAGTTTGCTAGGTACTCTTCTAATGAATGAAAAGAGCAAAGATACACCAAATGCACGGGTTGACTTGAAAAATCTAAATATTCGGAGTAGGCAATGGTTAGAGAAAAAAAATGGCAAGTGGTATAGCCCCCACCCGAAATACTCATTGAAGACTAGTGATCGAAAGTTATTTTGTGAGTTTATAAAAAATGTAAAACTGCCTGATGGGTTCGGATCTAATATCAGCAAGAGAGTGATAGATAATAATACTAACATTACTGGGTTGAAATCTCATGACTGTCATATTCTCATGCAACGGTTGATACCGATTGGTGTTAGAGGTTTTTTGGCCAAAGATACTTATACACCAATAGTTGATTTGTGTACGTTTTTTAAGCAACTTTGCTCCAGAACACTATTAATTGACGATATGAAGAAAACTAAGGAGGCGATTATTATAATATTGTGCAAGTTAGAATTGATCTATCCTCCAGCGTTTTTTGACATTATGGTTCATTTGGTTTTGTATTTACCTGATGAAGCGATTCGTGGTGGTCCAGTGTGTATGAGATGGATGTATCCGTTTGAAAGGTATATGAAAAAACTAAAAAATTATGTCAGAAACAAGGCAAGACCAGAAGGTTGTATAGCTGAAGGTTATGTTGCTGAAGAAGCTTTATCATTTTGTTCGAGGTACCTTCGAGATGTTGAGACTCAGTTCAATCGCCCTGATAGAAATGAGGATATCATTATTGAAAAGAGAAAGATATTTGCATTTGAGTCAAAATGTCATCCGGCTAGCGCAAAAAAGATGAAATATCTTTCTCCTAGCGAAAAACTGAAGCTAGAATGGTTTGTCCTCGATAGTTGTCAAGAAGTTAGAGACTATATGAAGTAAGAGTTCCTATCTTTAAGTTTTAAAGATTACTTAAATATATTTCGTTTCTCACCTGTTATATATTTTGTCAACAATATAGTGAATTCAAATCTGAACGCCCACATGAGGATGTCATAATCAAATTTCCATCATGGTTTTTAGAGAAGGTATTCCGTGTATAAAAATGTATTAGGTTTATATTTGTTAGGTAATTTATATTTAACACATTATTTTCTTAGGTTTATTCGATGAAAATACAAAATTCTTCAGATTTTCACTCAGAGTTGTATGCTCTTTCAATGGGTGCGGATGTAAAAGCCTATAACTACACTGCTTGCATAGTCAACGGTGTTAGGTTTATGGTACTTGCACGTGACGCGTAACGCACAACACAAAACTCAGGTGTTTTAGTGGAGGGTGAGAATGGTGAGAAATATTATGGCCAAGTTGAAGAGATTATTGAGTTGTGCTATGCAAATGGGTATTCAACAGTCCTAATTCATTGCAAATGGTTCGATACTCGAAGGGGTGTTTCATACGACAATAATATCACCAGTATCAACACCGAACGTGAATTGGACAAAGACGATCAACTTATATTTGCTTCCCAAGCTAAACAAGTATTCTACATCCGAGAACCTTCTCAGAGAAACCAAAGCAATAATCACCGGTGGGTCGTCGAGAATGTTAATCATCGTAAAATTTGGGATCGACCGCCATCCAATGATGAACTCGTGGAAAACATTCAAAACGTTGATAATGAATTAATAGAAGATCTTGACGTCGTTCATAATCATTCTTCATCTAATAATGTACTTTTCATTGACTTCACCCAATACTTTCAAAATGTTGATAATGTCACCGATGGCGAAATTGCAAGTGAAGTTAATCCACCAAATGTTACTGCTAATGTGATGTCTGAGGACGAGGGTGATTATGATGAAGAGGATTTTGATTATGACACTGAGGGGTCTTACAGCGAGACTGAAGTATATGAGGGAGACTCCGATTAAGTATATATTTAATCTAAAACTTTGTAGACATGATATCTTGTTGTAGTTGAAAACTTTATTCTTATTTTAATTTTGATGTTTTATATCTTCTATTTTTTACAGACATGATATCTTTTTGGATTGTTTTGATACATCTCATGGCTGATGTAATGAGCCATGGAGGTGATGGCGCGGGGGATCCACCGATTCCTCCTTTTGGTGGGCCCGGAAGCCATCAGTTGGATGGTAAGTATTATATTTTCATGTTTATTTATTTATTATTAATATATATTGTAAGTATTGCTTTTTTAATATAAATGCAGGCTCGCCTTCCCAGAAAAGAAGAGGGAAGGCCAAAAATAAAAAGTTACAGCATGAGTTAGAAAAGAAAGGAGGACCTTTATCTCTTTCTTTTGATAGAGCTGCTACATATAGCCCAGTCGGTGAACTTAACGATATATTTGTTCGTGAGGTTGGGATATACATGGAGGCCAATTATCCCTTTAATGTTCGTTCGTGGACTGATCTTTCTGATGCTCAGAAGAATGCGTTGGATGAGCATATGGCGGTAACTTTTTTATGTTTTATGTTTATTGTTCGGTATTTATTTAACTAACTTCATTTTGTTTTAACTTAAATGTAGCGACGCTTTGATTTTGATGAGATTTTGCGAGATCGTGAACGCGCTCAGATTGAGGGTGGCATTCGTTCCGTATATCTCAAACGATTCAGAGATCGAAAAACGTTGCCAAAAGACACTTTGATCGTGTTGGAGGATATGAAGATGTGGAACAAGCAAGGCTCAACCCTCCAAAGGGAATGAATCATGAAAATTGGAGCAAAACAATTGATTTTTTCTTAAGTGACGGACACAGAAAAGCCTCATCATCAAACAAAGCAAACCGACAACAACAACAATACACTAATCGTGGTGGGACTGCCTCGTATAGTAGTTATTGTTACAAGAAGGTAATGATTTAATTATTTGTATACGTATTGTAGATAAGTATTTATTTAATATATGATATGCTTTTAAATGTTAATCAGAATAAGAGCAGACTTGAGGCATTTCAGAATGCTCATACCAGTAAAGATGGGAGCTTTGACACGGAGATTGCTGAGCAACAATGCGTAAGTTTTATATAAAGTAGAGTTTTGAAATATTAAAGATGAAGCCTTTGTGTATATATATATATTAAATGACTTCTTGTTAATTAATATAGAATCAGCTCAAAGGACGGTTTGATAAGCTAAGTCAATCCCAAAACGAAGGAAATAGTTCATCACTGAACGAGGTTGAAGTTTTTGAGTCGGTGTTGGGAGAACGCCGCGGGCATATTAGAGGGATTGGGCGTAAACCGTCTTCATCTGCAGGGTCGACTTCGTTTGTTCCTGATCAGGAACAAACACCTCAGACATTATCAGAGATATTAAAGTTTTATACGTTTTATCTTGAAGTTGTTAAATGTATCATTGTTGGTTTATCTTAAACGGGTCAAAATGGGTAAATTTAAGTAGAATTATGTACATTATGGTTGAAATGGGTCAAAATGATACAAACACACTTGATATAGTTAAAACGGGTCAAAATGGGTAAATTTAAGTTGAATTATGTATATTATGGTTGAAATGGGTCAAAATGATACAAACACACTTGATATAGTTAAAACGGGTCAAAATGGGTAAATTTAAGTTGAATTATGTACATTATGGTTTAAATGGGTCAAAATGATACAAACACACTTGATATAGTTAAAACGGGTCAAAATGGGTAAATTTAAGTTGAATTATGTACATTATGGTTGAAATGGGTCAAAATGATACAAACACACTTGATATAGTTAAAACGGGTTAAAATGGGTAAATTTAAGTTGAATTATGTACATTATGGTTGAAATGGGTCAAAATAATACAAACACACTTGATATAGTTAAAACGGGTCAAAATGGGTAAATTTAAGTTGAATTATGTACATTATGGTTGAAATGGGTCAAAATAATACAAATACACTTGATATAGTTAAAACGGGTCAAAATGGGTAAATTTAAGTTGAATTATGTACATTATGGTTGAAATGGGTCAAAATGATACAAACACACCTGATATAGTTAAAACCCTATTAATTTGACTTAAAACGGGTCAAAATGGGTAAATTTAAGTTGAATTATGTACATTATGGTTGAAATGGGTCAAAATGATACAAACACACTTGATATAGTTAAAACGGGTCAAAATGGGTAAATTTAAGTTGAATTATGTACATTATGGTTGAAATGGGTCAAAATGATACAAACACACTTGATATAGTTAAAACGGGTCAAAATGGGTAAATTTAAGTTGAATTATGTAAATTATGGTTGAAATGGGTCAAAATGATACAAACACACTTGATATAGTTAAAACGGGTCAAAATGGATAAATTTAAGTTGAATTATGTACATTATGGTTGAAATGGGTCAAAATGATACAAACACACTTGATATAGTTAAAACGGGTCAAAATGGGTAAATTTAAGTTGAATTATGTACATTATGGTTGAAATGGGTCAAAATGATACAAAGACACTTGATATAGTTAAAACGGGTCAAAATGAGTAAATTTAAGTTGAATTATGTACATTATGGTTGAAATGGGTCAAAATGATACAAACACACCTGATATAGTTAAAACCCTATTAATTTGACTTAAAACGGGTCAAAATGGGTAAATTTAAGTTGAATTATGTACATTATGGTTGAAATGGGTCAAAATGATACAAACACACTTGATATAGTTAAAACCCTATTAATTTGAGTTAAAACGGGTCAAAATGGTAAATTTAAGTTGAATTATGTACATTATGGTTGAAATGGGTGATACAAACACACTTCAAGGTGTTGGTGTATCATTATATACTTAAAGTTATACTAAGAAGCAAACACCACAACTTATAATGTATGTTTTGTTTTGTAGGCACAAATCGCAAGTTTGTTTCAAAATGCAAACTTTATGTCACAAATGACGCAACTTATTGCCTCCCAAAAAGGTACACAACAAGTTGATGAAGATGATGATTCGGACGAGGACAATGAATAGGATAGCGGTTGTTTAAGTAGTTTAAGTTTGTTTTGTCGGGCGTACGTACTAAACAATTTGTATGTTTATGTTATTTGTGTTCTTAAACTCGTATTGTACTTCTTAATACTTATGTTATTTGTAGTGTTGGGAAATCTGGAAATTTGGTTTTATTTACAGGTTTTTTCGGTTTATAAAAATAAAAATTAAAAAAATAAAAAGAAAATTAAAATGAAAAATTGACTTTTAGCGGCGACACGTGTCACCGCTAAAAGCCTTTCCCGGAATTTTTTATTTGAATTTATAGCGGCGATATTGTCGCCGCAAATGATGGAATTAGCGGCGACATCTTTAGCGGCGACTCTTTAGCGGCGATATTTTCCACATTAGCGACGAATCATTAGCGGCGACTTATTAGCGGCGACATGTCGCCGCTAATACTAATAGCGGCGACAAAGGTCATCAATAGCGGCGACAAAGGTCGCCGCTAATAAGCTTATTCCTTGTAGTGACTTCTCTATTTTCTAACTCTAGACGTAGGGTACAAATAACCCATACATTACCGGTACTCGAATCCGGAGACCCGGCCCATGCGGGCGCGACGGGTAAGCCAACATGACATGTACCCCGCCTTTAATTACATCGGGATCACCCCCAGTCATAACCAATAATTAACAGGCGGGGAACATAAAATGTAACATATTCTTAGGGGAATAATCTTCGTCAATCAGCAGACGGTTATACAAAGCAAATGCTATAAATACCAGGTAAGGAAGATTGAGGTCCTCACGAAAGAATACACACAAAAACTCTCTCTTTATTTACCCTATAACATATTTCCGATCAACCGATTCTTACTCTCACGCCGAAATCAAAATTCAACGCAGACCGGAATCATACGGAGTTGGACTATGTATTTACATTAACTAAAACCAATAAAATGCTATTAGGAATTCTTTATTTCTCTTGCTCGATCCGACCACATTGTCACATTTATATTTTATTATTAAAAAAACCCGAGAATAATTTATTATTTCTTCTAGCTTCTCTGTCCACTCGATTGCCAAATGCCCCCATAGTTAACCTTAATTACCATTACCAAAAATATCAAAAATCAAATAACAACATTTCGATCGAAACTTGAAAGTTATAGATCAACATTTAGCTTAGTAAATCCCTCGTAAGTTCAATTCAAAAACTCAAATTTAACCATGTTTATACGAAGAACACGAATGATGTCACATCCCGGCGGAAGCGTGAAATGATGTTTATACGAAGAACACGAATGATGTCACATCCCGGCGGAAGCGTGAAATGCGGTTTGGGTGTGACTTGCTTTATCAGAGTACATTAATTATAGCAGAACAAATATTAAATACACTAGCTTTAGTGAACCCGTGTATTACACGGGTTGAATAAATAAATTAAAAGAACCTTCTAATTCCACACTAAAAATGCATAATCTATATCTTAATAGACTTGATTAAAGAGTTCTACCTAAATAAAAAATAATATAATAAAACTGGATAAAAAGAAAACATAAAAAAACGTTATCTAATAAATTAAAGAAATCACTTATATAGAATAAAATAAAATATTTCTAACAAAATAAGAACACGTTTCAAAAATTAGTTAAAAATATCTTAAATTTTGGAAAAAATTAATTTTGTTTATGGTAACAAATAAAAAAGAAAAAGAGACGGTAATGAAATAAAAGACAATTGAAATTACTGATGTCTAATTTAAATACCTTTTTTAATAGTATTTTATTTTAATATCTAAAAGCAATTCTTTGTTTTTACTAATAGTAGTTTCTATATAAAAAAACGTATAAAACATTATAATTGGTGTGCCTTTTAGTTGAACTATACAATCTTAAAGTAAACATTTATCTTCGAATCATGATTCGTTTTGTCTTTTAAAAATAAAGATTTGATAAGAAGATAATTTCAAAAATTAACCAATAGAGTTTGCTAGGAGTAAAGTAAGAGATATATGTTTTTTAGTTTAATATTGGAAGGTTTTAATTTATATCCGTTTAATTTTGGATGGAATTATATTTGGAAACAAAACGTGTATTTAAAAAAATTAATACAAAAATGATAGATTGAATTTTTTGGGCGGGAAAAAAATATTTTTTGTTAAATGTTAAGACAAGAAAGTAGGATATGCTTAAAACAAGAAAGTAGGACATGCATTTATTCATAATATTCGTGATTACATCTTATACATAAATTCCAAAATTAGATATAATCTTTTTACTACATCATTAAACTACTGCATGTCTTCAGATACGGTGGAAGTGTGCATCAACATACACACTACCATCAACGATGTTGACAGTTAACGTGACACAAACCCTTCCTACCACTTCTCCCCAACGATTGTGCACTTCAAAGCTAATGTCAAAAGTGTTACTCATTGTTTCCTGAAAAAGTACACTAAACCAGTTAACAAAAATGTTGGTGAGAACATAGGTTTAATCCAGATAAATATTTTGTTGATGTATCAATTACAACCAAACCTGCTCACAACATAATCATACTGTCACGAAATAATTCACAAAATCAGATAATATTACATCCAAACCCCCATTCGATTAGATGTAGGAAAATAGTAGCAACCCTCATCCGGTTGGTACAAATATTCTCCTAAGTAGCGCTACTAATATTATCGGACGGTTCCTCATCCGAACTAATGGTTGTATCGCAAATGACAGTAAGCAACAAAAATATTTTCAAAACAATACATCAACCCAAACAGTATACTTTTTCCCCCAAAACTTTGTTGAATACCAAATGGTTGAAAAATGGGGCTATGAACTCACCGTGCTTCTCACTTGAACCTAACAAAACAGTTCATAGTGTCAGACAATATTTTCTATAGAATTTTTAGAACCTCAGATGTAAGTATCTTTTGAAGTTCTATCAATAATGTTACCACAAAAATTTCCCACAAATTATTTATACCTAATTGGTCCAAATTCCACATAAATTACCAAAAATACCTACTGCTGTCCAAAAATCATTAAAAATTCATAGACATTTTCCCAAAAAGTTAGTAACATCTCATAATTTTTATAGCATCCAAATCTTAACAGATTTTTTTCTGTAAATTTCATAATATTCCCATAATTGGTTAAAAATAGCTTCTGTCCATCATAAATTCCCAAAATTTTACAAAAAACTTATTATACAAAAAAAATCATATAATTATCTCAAAGTCCAAATCGTAACATACCAGTTTTTATAATTTTTACAATAATTGCAATATTTAGTAAAAATACTTATACTACTCCAAAAATTATGAAAATTTTATATTCTGTAGTCTCTGATTTAATATTGCAGCTATGATTTTATCAAAATTTATTATTTAGGTTAAGTATTTATTCTGATTTATTTACTTCAGAACCTATAAAAATTCATATCTTAATCATAACAAGGAATAAAATTCTGAACTAATTCCAGAGGCTTTTATACCTCAAAAGAATCATCCTGTGAATTTATCAGAATTTTCCCGCAATTATTTCTATTTTTGATATTTTCTTCTATTTCTCATTTATAAAATAATTTATATAAATTATTTCTTTATCAAAACTTTGTCAAAACTTCCAGTTCAATATTTCAGTATAAAAATGAGAATTTCTCAATGTTTATTCCTACAATTGCAGTTACTTACTATTTATTTAATTTTTCTTAAACATTTACAAGGTTTAATCATTGCAAATTCCAAATATATCTTTTTATCATAAGTTTCTGAGTTCTTGTAAACCTCTACTTGTGATTAATGAACTAAAAATACTTTCAAAGTTAGTTTTGGGTGTTTGAACACCAAAACTAATATATATATATGTGTGTTTTTGTAACATATATGTAACATGAAGTTTAAAATATTTGTAACCTTTATGGTTGAGGATCTTGATGATGTTCTTGTTTCTTGAACTTGAAAGAAAAGCCGTGACTGGTGATGATGGTGTGGGTATATGGTTATGGGTGATGGAGGTGTCGTGTGATGGTTGTTACGGTTGATGGTGATGGTGTGGTAGGATTGTTGGTTTGTTATGTGAAAACCGAGAGAAGAGAGACCATAGATGATGATATGCAGTTGCTAGAAGATACCGAGAGGCAGTGGAAGAAGGTTGGAGGTTCTTGAGCATGCTTGGCCGAGAGTGTTGTATGGTATGTGGTTTGAGTTGTGTTGAATTGATTTTCGACTGAAGGCTACAAATAACCGGGACTTGGAGGTGGTTTAATGGAACTATAATGTGAAAGCAAAGTTGCTTAGTCAAGAGGAAGGTGTAGGTGGCAACTTTAGGAACATTCATGGTGTGAATGTGAGGTGGCTTATGGTGGACTTCTTTAGGTGATGTGATGGCAAGTTGGTGGTGTGTGAAAGCAAGGAAAACCAAGGCAAGGTGGCGGTTTGAGTAAGGTGGCCGAGAGATTGCTTCAAAGTTTATCACCTCCATTTTGTCATCATGCTTCATTAATGTGTTGACTCTAAGAAGTTTAGCAAGCTATCTATGTTGTTGGGTTCAATGAACCGAGGCTTACAGGGTAGATGTGGGTATATGTGGCGGTTTGGAGAGTGTGAAAACAAGAAAAGAAAACCGAGGGCATGGTTGTGGTGTAGTAGCTAGTTTTCGGGTGGTAGTATAAGGTGGTGGTTTTCGAGGTAGAGTGGTTTAGAAGGTGTTTAACCGAGGGTGTAAGGAAAGTGATTTAGTTTTAGTGTTTAGTTAAGGTTTTATGAACTTGATTATATTGGTTTCGGTTTCATTATGATGTATATACATATATATAACAAACACCCGTATACATACTTTACAAAACATGTACACTTGATGTTCTTTAATGTGCATATATATATATGTGTGTATTTATAATATAGTCATGTCCAATAGAGTACGTATATGTACATATAATAAGTAATTATATATATATATACACCTATTAATCGTACACATATATATAAGCATTCCAAAGAATTTTCCATGTATTTAAACATGCATACGTAAAAGTTTGTATTTATACACACTTAGGTGTGAATTTTGGGTATATTTACGTACATGCATACGTAAATTACCACTATATAAACATGCATGCAAACATGCACATGTATATCTGCAGGATCGGATTTCGGTTGGTCTTTCTCTCAACTCACTGTGAATCAACACTCGGCAAGCAGTCTATGAAGAGTTGATCACAATATAACAAGTAACAAGCAGTAAGAAAACTTAACAGCAGATAAATTTTCAAGGTACTTTTATATATTGCTTCTCAACTCAAAGGATTACAAGACACTTGGACTCAAATCACTTACATAAAGAGTTACAGGGAGAAGATATATATAATACTACCTACAGCCGGATATACTTTGATACCAGCTGGACACCTCTAACCTTACATCTATACTACAAGACTCTAGGTGAGGTCTTTCAGACATTTTGTCTGAAAGTTGGTAGTCAGGACATGTCCCTGACTTACCTTTTGTCACCAACTAAAGTTGGTAACATGTACTAACATAAAAAGGTGAACAGTAGAATAAAGTATGGTCAACAACATGGCTCTTTAGGAAGATGCCATGCTGTATCAGAGGTCTGCAGCGGACTGTCAGGGACCATACTTTTATCTGCTGGACATAGCAATGTCTTCCGAAGGATAAAGTGCTTCGGAAGAATAATTTCTTCCGAAGGCACTTATACTTCGGAAGACTGCTTCTTCCGAGGCTTGGAGTCTTCTTTGTCTTCGGAAGCAGACTTTGTCTTCGGAAGCTCTTTCATCAGACTTTGTCTTCGGAAGCTCTTTCAGACTTTGTCTTCGGAAGCTCTTTCATCAGACTTTGTCTTCGGAAGCTCTTTCAGACTTTGTCTTCGGAAGCTCTTTCAGACTTTGTCTTCGGAAGCTCTTTCAGACTTTGTCTTCGGAAGCTCTTTCAGACTTTGTCTTCGGAAGATGTCTTCAGCTGTTGTTCCTTAGACTCTCGGAAGATCTCTTGCTTGGCTTCGGAAGCCCTTTAATGTAGTACCAAAAGTGACTATGAAGTGAATTTGGTTGCACCAGCCTTATCATGATCCAACAAACTCCCCCTAGGCTGATGCTACCAAAACTTCACTTCCCTCTTCTTCTCAAAGTTCTCAGCACCAAGGCGAGCAGGTGTTTATCAGTATCTTCATTCTTTCCTGCTGTGATGCTGAGAATCTTGTACAAATCTTTAGTGGACAGAACCTCTACTCTGTCACCTTGGATTATGTGTACCCTCTGTTGTGGCCCTCTGAAAAGAGTTAGTTGATGGGAAGTATAGTCATATTCCCATCGAACTATTGGTTCCAATTCAGGACCTTCCACCATCTGTAGAAAGGCTGTGCCTTTGGTGGTTGATCTTTCCTTGTCTTCCACTCTTTTCAGCTTCAACTCTTCTTCAATCTTGGCTCTTCTATTTCGTTCAGCCAAGTGGAGACCACTGATATGGTTTCTTATGTGTGCAGCAGTCTCAGAGTTGGAGGGATTGGAGAATGGCTTCTCTGCAAGCTCAGCAAGATCAAATCTACTGAGATGCAGTAGAGAAGTGGCATTGAGCCTGTTGGTTTCACCATTCTCCCTTTCCACAACAAAGTTGTGAGAAGGTTCATCGAACCTCCACTGGATTATTGCATTTCTAGGTCCAGGAGATTGACCAGAAATCCTGTCCTCTTTCCTGGTATCCAGCAGAGTCACCAGTCTTCTTCTTAGCCTCTTCTCCTCAGCATTGAGGGTATCGGAGTTGAGACCAAGAAGTCTTGCAGCCTGGCCCAAGGTATCTCTAGGCAATTCAAGAAATTGACCTAGGGTGAGGGAGCTTGAAGAGTTATCAACATAGGTGATGTTGATAACCTCTCCCTCATAGGAGATGCTGCTCAAGGTAGTGCAGTTGATGAGCCTCGTCTTGAACTCCTTTATTTCCTCAAAGGAGAGATGTTTAGGAGGCTGAGGGGATGGTTTTGGTTGTTGTTGGGTAGGCTTAGGTTTAGTGGTTTTGGGTTGAGTCTTGGGTTTTAGGATGGGTAGTTTGGGTGGTTGAGGTGATGTGGTAGGTTTGGGTAGAGTTGTGGGTTGAGGGGTGAAGGTTTCATCAGTAGGTTCGGGTTTAATGGGAAAAGGGGTTGGTTCTGGTGTGGGTTGTGGCTGTGGTTGAGTGGCTGGGGTTGAGACCGTTCCCTTTACCCTCCTATACATCTCCCTTCTCTTCCCCAAGCGGATGTCAGCCTTTATTTCACTGACTATCCGCTGGAGTGTCCTTTCGGACATAGGTCCCACCTGCCTACCAGAGAAGCCATGAGCCCGGAGGTAGTCCTTCATCCAGGCTTTGTCAGTTGACTTCTTGGCAGCAGTGACCTCCTTCTCTTCCTCCCTCTTCCTCTTCACCTTCAACTTCTCCCTAGCAGCCTTCTTCCTTTCCTTCTCCATTTGATCCTCCTCTTTGTTGTGGAGCAGCAGGATCATATCATCATCATGTGGAGACAGTTCAGGAAGACTGAAGCCTCTTGAGAGGAGGAACTTGATCCTAGCCTCTCTCATCCTCAGGGCTGCCTCCCTCTGCTCTTGTTCTTCCCTCTCCAAGGCCAACCTGGCTTCCCTTTCTTGTTGTAGCCTGGTTGACCTTTCCAAAGTCACCAACTCTTCTAATGGTAGCAGGAGTATTTCCTCATTGGCAGCTCCTAGATTGATGAGCTGGTCAATGAGTGCTGTTCTTCTCCTCTGGTTGATTTCTTCCTGATTGGCTGCAGCTGCCTTAGAACTAGCAGCTAACAGCTTCTCAGTAGGAAACCGACCTTTCTTTTTGGCCTTCTCAATCTTCTCCTCCTCCTGAAGCTCTTCCGCAGTCAATTTTCTTTTGCCTTTGTCTTTGATTGTGCTTGACTGTGGTGGTTCTTGGATGGAGGGATGTGATTGAGAGAGAAGTTCAGCTGGTGCTTGGGTTGGAGGTATTTCAGAAATGTCCTCCCTGCTCACCTCAGATGCAATTTCAACAATGACATCTGTGATGGTCAGTTCCTCAGACATCTGAAATAAGCCTTCCGCAGCTTCTATTTCGGCCTCGGAAGACTTGTCTTGTTCTTCCGAGGCTTCCATGTAAGCTTCGGAAGCCTCAGCTAGAGCTTCGGAAGATGAGACTACTACAGATTCTGTCCCATCTGTTTCAGTTGCTGGGCCATCAGTCCCCATTTCCCCTTCGAAGCTAATCTCAGGTTCCATGAAGACCTTAGGTTGACCAACTTCCTCCACAGTGGTAGAAGGTGCAGTCAGTCTTTGAAGCTCCTCAGCCCCAAAGTATGCAAGTGTGGTGTCGGGGCTGGGCTGTTCTAGGGATGATCTCAATACAAACTGTGTGAACAGTCTGCAGAGATCTTGAAGCATCCTTGAGTCAATCTCCAGAAAGGATTGAGATGACTCAGGTAGTGTAATGATTTGTTGGGTGGAAATGAGTTGGGTCTGTGGTTCCATAGGTGTTTGTCTCTGAACTTTCTCCCCCTTTTTGGTAGCATCATCTTGAGAGCTAGATGAGCTAGAGGAAGAAGTCATTGAGACCTGGATTGGTACATGCCTAACAGACCTCTCCGTCTGTTTCTCAGCTAGTTTAGCCTTGAGAGAGTTAATCTCAAGTTGCTGAGTGGCAGTCCTTGATTCTAAGATCTTCACCTGTGATTCCAGGTTGGAGACCTTAGAAAGCAAGTACTGAAGTGTTAGTTGCATACTTCCCTCATCTTCATAGGAAGAATCACGGGGAGATGAGATAACATACCTAGTATGCTCACTCTCACCACCAGATGTGGTTTCTTGGCACCCTGGTTTCCTTTGCTCAGAGTCATCTCTTTCAGAGATGTCAATAGGCAAAGTTGTCGTAGACTCAGTCCTAATTATGTTACCACTGTCCTGAGAGCTCAATGAGAGACTCTGAGTAGTGGCAGCTGAGTCTACATGAGTCCCCTCCACATCAGTGGGACTCACCTCAGTAGCAGGCTTCTGATGGGGGCTAGAGACAAGGGATCCCTCTTGGCTCTGTTGATCTCTCAGTGGGTGTTGTAGATCAACTTCATGGCCATGGAGAGATGTAATCTCTTCATCAGTTCGGAGTAAAAGGTCAGTGAAAGAGAGGGTGGTTAGTCCTACTGACCCGGGACCTTGATCAATGTCTACAGGCATTGAGCCTATGGTGGGGCTGTCCCTAGAAAGCTGCACAGGGGAGTGTAGAGACTCACCCTGTGGGCTAAAGGCTTGGGGTTCGGGCTCAGGGGTTTGAGACTGAGGAGGCTCAAAACCCACATTGAGGTCAATTGTGAAGGATGGTGTGACCTCGGACTGAGTGGGAGCCCATGATTCCACTCTAGTCCTTTCGGTGTGAACAGGAGGAGCTTGTTCAATCAGAGTAGATTGAACAAGGGTTCGTTTAGGGCGTCTCTGATATGTGGCTTTGATGGGTAAAGAGGCTTTGGGTATTGTGGTGGATGTTGCTGGTGTGGGTTCATCACCTGGGGAGAACAGGGATGTCACCAGGAGCTATGCGCTCAGTCATCTCTGGAGGTAATGGAGTGTACCGTCCAGTGAAGTTGGTGGACATCTTCTTCAGTGTCTTGAAGATGGTAGGCCTCATGTGTGGAACAGGAAGAGCAGCTGCGCAGACAAGCTTGCTTGGTTCCATCTCACAGTTGATTATGTGTTGAAGAAATCGGGGATACATGAAGAATGTATCCCTGCTGAGATTGGCGATTAGGTTGTTCAACACGAATCGTGAGTAGTTGAATCTGAGGCCTCTCACCAACCCATGAACTAGGCATCCTAGTTCATATGGGATTTGATCCCAACCCCCTGATTTTTGGAGAGGCAGTGCAAAACAATGTGCAGCAGGAACTTCCAATGGTAAGAGAAGTTGAACTTGTATACTGTGGACCTGCTGACATCGCCTCCATATCCCATGAGGATATAGGTGCCTTCCAAGTCTTCCTTGGGGAACTCAGTAGGAGCCCCATCATCGTGAAGCTCGAGATGCTCCCTGATGATCTGTTCATTGATGACCAACTCTTGGCCACAAACTCTGGTTCTCAGGACTCGAACCCCATTCAGCACTATAGTTTCTCCGTTGCTCCAAAATTCTGACATATGGTTGGAGTATACGGTTGGGTTAACTGTGAGTGCAGTGAGGTAGGTGGATTTGGTGAGAAAGGTGATGATTTGGGTGAAGTCGGCATCCCTTGACGAGTCAAGTAATGCGACTTGATTGTGCTGAGGGTTTAGCGCCATTGGAGAGAAGGTAAGCTTGAAATTTTGAGTGAAATTTAGGGTTTTACAGTGAAGGGAACAGTTAGGGCTGTAAAGTGGTAAAAGAAGATGAAATTGATAAGTCAAGATTATTTAAAAGGGGTGAATAGTAGTATGGTGGAGGTAATAGGGTAACTGTTTTGGGGTTACTGTGGGTGGTATGGTGGTTTACGGCGGAGAAATGATGTTGGCGGCAAGGATAATTTTAAATAATCTGACATTATCAACAAAATCTTTACTTTTTACAGAGTGGGGCCCAAAAGATATCCGTTACATATAAAAACCTTTACTTCCGAGGTAAAACATTTCCGAAGGTATTTTCTTCCGAGGGCAATTTCTCTTCCGAAGCATGATATTGCTTCCGAAGGTAAAATTGTCCTTTGAAGGCACTTTATCTTCCGAAGCAAGACATTGCTTCCGAAGGTAAAGCTGTCTTTCCGAATGGAGAGTTGTATAAGTTTCGGAAGTAGATCTGATATAAAATCAATCGCTTCTTCCGAGACCAAAAACTCTTCCGAGAAGAAAATTTCCATTGAGGAATTTAGCTTCGGAAGATATTCAAGAATATCTTCCGAGAGTTAGTTCCTCTTCGGAAGGAATTTACACTTGGAATAGTTTAAAGATCTTTTGTAACAGGGCTTAAATTGTATTGACACAAGACATTACTCATTTAAAAAGGTCTTCAAAAGAGGTAGTTATTCAATGTTTATCATCCCAATTGCTGATATGAGATACTTAAATCTTTGTTCATCAAATGCCTTTGTGAACAAATCAGCATATTGTTCATTTGAGTCAACTTTGATTAACTTTATCAGTTGTTTCTCATGAATATCTCTAATGAAATGATACCTGATATCAATGTGTTTTGTCTTGGAGTGCTTCACCGGATTCTCAGTAATGGAGATAGCACTGTTGTTGTCAATATGGATAGGAGTAGTCATGAAGTTGAACCCATAGTCTAACATCTGATTTTGAATCCATAGCAGTTGAGCACAGCAGCTAGCAGCAGCAATGTATTCAGCTTCAGCAGTTGATGTAGAGACACAGGATTGTTTCTTGCATGCCATGAGATAATCCTTCCACCAAGAAATTGACATCCTCCTGATGTTGATTTCTTGTCAATGTTGCAGCCACCATAGTCACTGTCAGAGTATCCATAGAGATTGAAATCACTATTTCTTGGATACCAGAGACCTAGTTTAGGTGCTCCTTTGAGGTATCTGAGGATTCTCTTTGCAGCAGCCAGGTGAGACACCTTTGGAGCAGCCTGATATCTTGCACAATGCATGTGGCAAACATGATATCTGGTCAACTTGCAGTGAGATACATCAGAGAACCAATAATTGCTCTATACTGATGTTGATCAGTATCCTCCCCCTCAAGGTCAGGGCAAAGATTATGGTTTCTGGGCATGGGTGTCTTGGCTGGTTTACAGTCCTTCATTTCAAATCTTTCTAAGATGTCTGATACATACTTAGATTGACTTATGAAGAACCCTTCCTTCATCTGTTTCACCTGGATTCCTAGGAAAAAGTCCATTTTTCCCATGGAACTCATCTCAAACTTCTGCTTCATAATGCTTTCAAAGTCTTTGCACATTTGGTCGTTTGAAGAACCAAATATGATGTCATCAACATAGACTTGTACAAGCAAAATGTCTTCTCCACTATTTCTGATGAAAGAGTCTTGTCAATGGTACCTCTAGTGTATCCATTCTTCAGGAGAAACTGAGACAAGGTCTCATACCACAGCCTAGGTGCTTGGTGCAGCCCATATAGAGCTTTGTCCAGCTTGCACACATAGTTGGGGTGTTGTGGGTCTTCAAATCCTGGAGGTTGAGACACATAGATTTCCCTATCTATATCCCCATATAGAAAAGCACACTTGACATCAAGTTGGTAGACTGTGAAGTTCTTGGATGCAGCACAAGCAAGGAAGATCCTAACTGCCTCAAGTCTTGCAACAGGTGCAAAGACATCAGTATAATCAATTCCTTCCTCCTGGGTGTATCCTTGAACTACTAGCCTTGCCTTGTTCTTGATAATCAAGCCTCTATCATCTTTCTTGTTCCTGAATACCCATTTAGTGCCTATGGGTACTTGACCAGATGGTAGTGGGCATAGATTCCAGACCTTTTGTCTTTTGAATTGAAGCAGCTCCTCCTGCATCGATTCAACCCAACTACTATCCTTTAAGGCATCTTCTACCTTCTTTGGTTCCATCTGAGACAGGAAGCATGAGTACAAGCAGACATTCCCATGATGAGTTTGTCCTCTTGTTCTCACACCTTCAGAGACATTCCCTATGATGTTCTCAGTTGGATGAGTGTTGTGAATCCTAAGACGAGGAATCACTTCCAATTGCAGAGATAAGTCTAGGTTAGACATATTCTGATCAGGAATTGGATCACTCTGTCCAACTGCTGTTTCAGAGTCATTCAATGAGGACTGATTGAATGATTGAGAAACATCATCAATGGTTGGTTGTGAAGTAGTATTAACAGTTGCCTGTTCCTTCAGAATACCACTTCCCTCAACCTGGTGTTGTAGTGGATCACCTGAGGAACTTTGAGGTTGATCAAGTGATTCACTTGTTGAAGCTTCACTATTTCTGGAGATAGTTACACTGTCAGATCTGTGAATAGTTGAAGCTTGTTGCCCTTCAGCTCTTGGAGAATTTGGAATAGGTCTGGGAAGCTCATATAGTTGACCTGCATCAGCATCAGCATCGCTTTGAGCACCTGTTCCAGCTGAAACATTCTCACAAGATGGTTTAGAATAGTTTGGAAACAATTCTAAATCAAAAATATACTCAGGTCCATTCCCCCTAACACAAGGAGTGTGCTCATTAACAACTATGTTGGATGACTCCTCAAATTGTTGATTCTTAATATTGTATACTCTATAAGCTTTAGAGCTAGAAGAGTATCAATAAAGATAGCATCATCCGACTTCTCAGCAACTTTGCCAAGTTGTCCTTTGTGTTAAGTATGGTACACCTGCAGCCAAAGGACCTTAGAAAGCCAATGAACGGTGGCCTCTTGTTCCATAACTCATAAGGGGTTTTTCCATGGGGCTTAACTACAAGAACCCTGTTCTGCACATAGCATGTAGTGCTGACTGCCTCTGCCCAGAATGTTAGAGGCAGCTTTGAATCAGCTAACATGGTCCAGCAGCCTTAATAAGTGTCCTGTTTCCTCCTCTCAGCAACACCATTTTGTTGAGGAGTTCTGGGAGCACTATATTGTCTGGAAATCCCTTTTGAGTCACAGAATGAGTCAAGAACGAAGTTCTTAACTCAGTCCCTTTGATCACTTCTAATAATCTTAACCTTGTGATCAATTTGATTTTCTATTTTAAGAATAAAAGATTTTAAAGTTTCAGCAGTTTCATCTTTACTTCTTAAAAGAATACCCATGTAAATCTTGTAAAATCATCAACGATCACAAGGCAGTATGATTTCCCTCCAATGCTCATTATACTTGTGGGACCAAAAAGATCCATGTGCAATAAGTGTAATGGAGTAGTGATAGAGTTAACATATTTGGATTTATGAATGATCTGTGTTGTTTCCCTTTCAGGCATGCAACACAGTTATCTTTGCAGAAAATTCCTTTTAGGCAAACCATGTACCAAGTTATTTTTAGACAATTTATTCATTGTTTTAAAATTCACATGACACGTCGTTATGCCATAGTGTTGACTCATCACTATCAGCTTTGGAAAGAAAGCATGATACTTCACCCATAGGAGAAGCATTGTTCATATCCAGCTTGTACATATCCCCTTTTCCTGGAGATCTGAGAAGCACCAATTCCGGAGGAATTGTTATCCCCTGGTTTGAGGATAATGCACTCATGTTCTGTGAAAAGCATCTGATGCTTCTGATCACAGAATTGAGAAACACTTAACAGATTGTGTTTCAAGCTGTTTGACAAAGTGAACTTTGTCAATGTTTTATTT
>CM044006.1:50393673-50453673 GCA_024085815.1 Flaveria linearis
CTGCAGCCCAAACCTCTTCTTCAACAATGACCTCTATTGAACCCCACTGCATATCTTTTGGTTCAATTATGTCACTATCTTTGGAGAGCCCGAGACCTGCAGGCTTGGGCTTCCAAACAAACTAACCATCTCATCTTATGTGCAGGGACATCCATTTGACAGAACAACAATATCTGGATTGTAGATAGTGGATGCTCCAGGCACATGACAGGGAACAGATCTCTCCTTCAACAATTCCAGAACTTTGATGGAGGGCCTGTCCAATTTGGAGGTGAGGCCGGAGGATATATTTCTGGCAGAGGAAGTATATCCAATGGCAGAATAAACATTGACAAAGTTCACTTTGTCAAACAGCTTGAACACAATCTGTTAAGTGTTTCTCAATTCTGTGATCAGAAGCATCAGATGCTTTTCACAGAACATGAGTGCATTATCCTCAAACCAGGGATGACAATTCCTCCGGAATTGGTGCTTCTCAGATCTCCCAGGAAAGGGGATATGTACAAGCTGGATATGAACAATGCTTCTCCTATGGGTGAAGTATCATGCTTTCTTTCCAAAGCTGATAGTGATGAGTCAACACTATGGCATAAACGCATGTGTCATGTGAATTTTAAAACAATGAATAAATTGTCTAAAAATAACTTGGTACATGGTTTGCCTAAAAAGGAATTTTTCTGCAAAGATAACTGTGTTGCATGCCTGAAAGGGAAACAACACAGATCATCTCATAAATCCAAATGTGTTAACTCTATCACTACTCCATTACACTTATTGCACATGGATCTTTTTGGTCCCACAAGTATAATGAGCATTGGAAGGAAATCATACTGCCTTGTGATCGTTGATGATTTTACAAGATTTACATGGGTATTCTTTTTAAGAAGTAAAGATGAAACTGCCGAAACTTTAAAATCTTTTATTCTTAAAATAGAAAATCAAATTGATCACAAGGTTAAGATTATTAGAAGTGATCAAGGGACTGAGTTTAAGAACTTCGTTCTTGACTCATTCTGTGACTCAAAAGGGATTGCCAGACAATATAGTGCTCCCAGAACTCCTCAACAAATGGTGTTGCTGAAAGGAGGAACAGGACACTTATTGAGGCTGCTCGGACCATGTTAGCTGATTCAAAGCTGCCTCTAACATTCTGGGCAGAGGCAGTCAGCACTGCATGCTATGTGCAGAACAGGGTTCTTGTAGTTAAGCCCCATGGAAAAACCCCTTATGAGTTATGGAACAAGAGGCCACCGTTCATTGGCTTTCTAAGGTCCTTTGGCTGCAGGTGTACCATACTTAACACAAAGGACAACTTGGCAAAGTTTGCTGAGAAGTCGGATGATGCTATCTTTATTGGATACTCTTCTAGCTCCAAAGCTTATAGAGTATACAATATTAAGAATCAACAATTTGAGGAGTCATCCAACATAGTTGTTAATGAGCACACTCCTTGTGTTAGGGGGAATGGACCTGAGTATATTTTTGATTTAGAATTGTTTCCAAACTATTCTAAACCATCTTGTGAGAATGTTTCAGCTGGAACAGGTGCTCAAGTGATGCTGATGCTGATGCAGGTCAACTATATGAGCTTCCCAGACCTATTCCAAATTCTCCAAGAGCTGAAGGGCAACAAGCTTCAACTATTCACAGATCTGACAGTGTAACTATCTCCAGAAATAGTGAAGCTTCAACAAGTGAATCACTTGATCAACCTCAAAGTTCCTCAGGTGATCCACTACAACACCAGGTTGAGGGAAGTGGTATTCTGAAGGAACAGGCAACTGTTAATACTACTTCACAACCAACCGTTGATGATGTTTCTCAATCATTCAATCAGTCCTCATTGAATGACTCTGAAACAGCAGTTGGACAGAGTGATCCAGTTCCTGATCAGAATATGTCTAACCTAGACTTATCTCTGCAATTGGAAGTGATTCCTCGTCTTAGGATTCACAACACTCATCCAACTGAGAACATCATAGGAAATGTCTCTGAGGGTGTGAGAACAAGAGGACAAACTCATCATGGGAATGTCTGCTTGTACTCATGCTTCCTGTCTCAGATGGAACCAAAGAAGGTAGAAGATGCCTTAAAGGATAGTAGTTGGGTTGAATCGATGCAGGAGGAGCTGCTTCAATTCAAAAGACAAAAGGTCTGGAATCTATGCCCACTACCATCTGGTCAAGTACCCATAGGCACTAAATGGGTATTCAGGAACAAGAAAGATGATAGAGGCTTGATTATCAAGAACAAGGCAAGGCTAGTAGTTCAAGGATACACCCAGGAGGAAGGAATTGATTATACTGATGTCTTTGCACCTGTTGCAAGACTTGAGGCAGTTAGGATCTTCCTTGCTTATGCTGCATCCAAGAACTTCACAGTCTACCAACTTGATGTCAAGTGTGCTTTTCTATATGGGGATATAGATAGGGAAATCTATGTGTGTCAACCTCCAGGATTTGAAGACCCACAGCACCCCAACTATGTGTGCAAGCTGGATAAAGCTCTATATGGGCTGCACCAAGCACCTAGGCTGTGGTATGAGACCTTGTCTTAGTTTCTCCTGAAGAATGGATACACTAGAGGTACCATTGACAAGACTCTTTTCATCAAAAAGAGTGGAGAAGACATTTTGCTTGTACAAGTCTATGTTGATGACATCATATTTGGTTCCTCAAACGACCAAATGTGCAAAGACTTTGAAAGCATTATGAAGCAGAAGTTGAGATGAGTTCCATGGGAAGAATGGACTTTTTCTTAGGAATCCAGGTGAAACAGATGAAGGAAGGGTTCTTCATAAGTCAATCTAAGTATGTCTCAGACATCTTAGAAAGATTTGAAATGAAAGACTGTAAACCAGCCAAGACACCCATACCCAGAAACCATAATCTTTGCCCTGACCTTGAGGGGGAGGATACTGATCAACATCAGTATAGAGCAATTATTGGTTCTCTAATGTATCTCACTGCAAGTAGACCAGATATCATGTTTGCCACATGCATTTGTGCAAGATATCAGGCTGCTCCGAAGGTGTCTCACCTAGCTGCTGCAAAGAGAATCCTCAGATACCTCAAAGGAGCACCTAAACTAGGTCTCTGGTATCCAAGAAATAGTGATTTCAATCTCTATGGATACTCTGACAGTGACTATGGTGGCTGCAACATTGACAAGAAATCAACATCAGGAGGATGTCAATTTCTTGGTGGAAGGATTATCTCATGGCAATGCAAGAAACAATCCTGTGTCTCTACATCAACTGCTGAAGCTGAATACATTGCTGCTGCTAGCTGCTGTGCTCAACTGCTATGGATTCAAAATCAGATGTTAGACTATGGGTTCAACTTCATGACTACTCCTATCCATATTGACAACAACAGTGCTATCTCCATTACTAAGAATCCGGTGAAGCACTCCAAGACAAAACACATTGATATCAGGTATCATTTCATTAGAGATATTCATGAGAAACAACTGATAAAGTTAATCAAAGTTGACTCAAATGAACAATATGCTGATTTGTTCACAAAGGCATTTGATGAACAAAGATTTAAGTATCTCATATCAGCAATTGGGATGATAAATTGAATAACTACCTCTTTTGAAGACCTTTTTAAATGAGTAATGTCTTGTGTCAATACAATTTAAGCCCTGTTACAAAAGATCTTTAAACTATTCCAAGTGTAAATTCCTTCCGAAGAGGAACTACCTCTTGGAAGATATTCTTGAATATCTTCCGAAGCTAAATTCCTCAATGGAAATTTTCTTCTCGGAAGAGTTTTTGGTCTCGGAAGAAGCGATTGATTTTATATCAGATCTACTTCCGAAACTTATACAACTCTCCATTCGGAAAGACAGCTTTACCTTCGGAAGCAATGCCTTGCTTCGGAGGATAAAGTGCCTTCAAAGGACAATTTTACCTTCGGAAGCAATATCATGCTTCGGAAGAGAAATTGCCCTCGGAAGAAAATACCTTCGGAAATGTTTTACCCTCGGAAGTAAAGGTTTTTATATGTAACGGATATCTTTTGGGCCCCACTCCGTAAAAAGTAAAGATTTTGTTGTTAATGTCAGATTATTTAAAATTATCCTTGCCGCCAACATCATTTCTCCGCCGTAAACCACCATACCACCCACAGTAACCCCAAAACAGTTACCCTATTACCACCACCATACCACTATTCACCCCTTTTTTAAATAATCTTGACTTATCAATTTCTTCTTCTTTTACCACTTTACAGCCCAAATTGTTCCCTTCACTGTCAAACCATAAATTTCACTCAAAATTTCAAGCTTACCTTTTCTCCAATGGCGCTAAACCCTCAGCACAACCAAGTCGCATTACTTGACTCGTCAAGGGATGCTGACTTCACCCAAATCATCACCTTTCTCACCGAATCCACCTATCTTACTGCACTCACAGTTAACCCAACCGTATACTCCAACCATATGTCAGAATTTTGGAGCAACGGAGAAACTACAGTGCTGAATGGGGTTCGAGTCCTGAGAACCAGAGTTTGTGGCCAAGAGTTGGTCATCAATGAACAGATCATCAGGGAGCATCTCGAGCTTCACGATGATGGGGCTCCTACTGAGTTCCCCAAGGAAGACTTGGAAGGCACCTATATCCTCATGGGATATGGAGGCGATGTTAGCAGGTCCACAGTATACAAGTTCAACTTCTCTTACCATTGGAAGTTCCTGCTGCACATTGTTTTGCACTGCCTCTCCAATAAGTCAGGGGGTTGGGATCAAATCCCATATGAACTAGGATGCCTAGTTCATGGGTTGGTGAGAGGCCTCAGATTTAACTACTCACGATTCGTGTTGAACAACCTAATCGCCAATCTCAGCAGGGATACATTCTTCATGTATCCCCGATTTCTTCAACACATAATCAACTGTGAGATGGAACCAAGCAAGCTTGTCTGCGCAGCTGCTCTTCCTGTTCCACACATGAGGCCTACCATCTTCAAGACACTAAAGAAGATGTCCACCAACTTCACTGGACGGTACACTCCATTACCTCCAGAGATGACTGAGCGCATAGCTCCTGGTGACATCCCTGTTCTCCCCACAGGTGATGAACCCACATCAGCAACATCCACCACAATACCAAAACCTTCTTTACCCATCAAAGCCATATATCAGAGACGCCCCAAACGAACCCTTGTTCAATCTACTCTGATTGAACAAGCTCCTTCTGTTCACACCCAAAGGACTAGAGTGGAATCATAGGCTCCCACTCAGTCCGAGGTCACACCATCCTTCACATTTGACCTCAATGTGGGTTTTGAGCCTCCTCAGTCTCAAACCCCTGAGCCCGAACCCCAAGCCTTTAGCCCATAGGGTGAGTCTCTACACTCCCCTGTGCAGCTTTCTAGGGACAGCCCCACCATAGGCTCAATGCCTGTAGACATTGATCAAGGTCCCGGGTCAGTAGGACTAACCACCCTCTCTTTCACTGACCTTTTACTCCGAACTGATGAAGAGATTACATCTCTCCATGGCCATGAAGTTGATCTACAACACCCACTAAGAGATCAACAGGGCCAAGAGGGATCCCTTGTCTCTAGCCCCCATCAGAAGCCTGCTACTGAGGTGAGTCCCACTGATGTGGAGGGGACTCATGTAGACTCAGCTGCCACTACTCAGAGTCTCTCATTGAGCTCTCAGGACAGTGGTAACATCATTAGGACTGAGTCTACGGCAACTTTGCCCATTGACATCTCTAAAAGAGATGACTCTGAGCAAAGGAAACCAGGGTGCCAAGAAACCACATCTGGTGGTGAGAGTGAGCATACTAGGTATGTTATCTCATCTCCCCATGATTCTTCTCATGAAGATGAGGGAAGTATGCAACTAACACTTCAGTACTTGCTTTCTAAGGTCTCCAACCTGGAATCACAGGTGAAGATCTTAGAATCAAGGACTGCCACTCAGCAACTTGAGATTAACTCTCTCAAGGCTAAACTAGCTGAGAAACAGACGGAGAGGTCTGTTAGGCATGTACCAATCCAGGTCTCAATGACTTCTTCCTCTAGCTCATCTAGCTCTCAAGATGATGCTACCAAAAAGGGGGAGAAAGTTCAGAGACAAACACCTATGGAACCACAGATCCAACTCATTTCCACCCAACAAATCATTACACTACCTGAGTCATCTCAATCCTTTCTGGAGATTGACTCAAGGATGCTTCAAGATCTCTACAGACTGTTCACATAATTTGTATTGAGATCATCCCTAGAACAGCCCAGCCCCGACACCACACTTGCATACTTTGGGGCTGAGGAGCTTCAAAGACTGACTCCACCTTCTACCACTGTGGAGGAAGTTGGTCAACCTAAGGTCTTCATGGAACCTGAGATTAGCTTCGAAGGGAAATGGGGACTGATGGCCCAGCAACTAAAACAGATGGGACAGAATCTGTAGCAGTCTCATCTTCCGAAGCTCTAGCTGAGGCTTCCGAAGCTTACATGGAAGCCTCGGAAGAACAAGACAAGTCTTCCGAGGCCGAAATAGAAGCTGCGGAAGGCTTATTTCAGATGTCTGAGGAACTGACCATCACAGATGTCATTGTTGAAATTGCATCTGAGGTGAGCAGGGAGGACATTTCTGAAATACCTCCAACCCAAGCACCAGCTGAACTTCTCTCTCAATCACAGCCCTCCATCCAAGAACCACCACAGTCAAGCACAATCAAAGACAAAGGCAAAAGAAAATTGACTGCGGAAGAGCTTCAGGAGGAGGAGAAAATTGAGAAGGCCAAAAAGAAAGGTCGGTTTCCTACTGAGAAGCTGTTAGCTGCTAGTTCTAAAGCAGCTGCAGCCAATCAGGAAGAAATCAACCAGAGGAGAAGAACAGCACTCATTGACCAGCTCATCAATCTAGGAGCTGCCAATGAGGAAATACTCCTGCTACCATTAGAGGAGTTGGTGACTTTGGAGAGGTCAACCAGGCTACAACAAGAAAGGGAAGCCAGGTTGGCCTTGGAGAAGGAAGAACAAGAGCAGAGGGAGGCAGCCCTGAAGCTGAGAAAGGCTAGGATCAAGTTCCTTCTCTCAAGAGGCTTCAGTCTTCCTGAACTGTCTCCACATGATGATGATATGATCCTGCTGCTCCACAACAAAGAGCAGGATCAAATGGAGAAGGAAAGGAAGAAGGCTGCTAGGGAGAAGCTGAAGGTGAAGAGGAAGAGGGAGGAAGAGAAGGAGGTCACTGCTGCCAAGAAGTCAACTGACAAAGCCTGGATGAAGGACTACCTCCGGGCTCATGGCTTCTCTGGTAGGCAGGTGGGACCTATGTCCGAAAGGACACTCCAGCGGATAGTCAGTGAAATAAAGGCTGACATCCGTTTGGGGAAAAGGAAGGAGATGTACAGGAGGATGAAGGGAATGGTTTTCACCCCAGCCACTCAACCACAGCCACAACCCACACCAGAACCAATCCCTTTTCCCATTAAACCCGAACCCACTGATGAAACCTTCACCCCTCAACCCACAACTCTACCCAAACCTACCACATCACCTCAACCACCCAAACTACCCATCCTAAAACCCAAGACTCAACCCAAAACCACTAAACCTAAGCCTACCCAACAACAACCAAGATCATCCCCTCAGCCTCCTAAACATCTCTCCTTTGATGAGATTAAGGAGTTCAAGACAAGGCTCATCAATTGCACTACCTTGAGCAGTATCTCCTGTGAGGGAGAGCTTATCAACATCACCTATGTTGATAATTCTTCAAGCTCCCTCACCCTAGGCCAATTTCTTGAATTGCCTAGAGACACCTTGGGCCAGGCTGCAAGACTTCTTGGTCTCAACTCCGATACCCTCAATGCTGAGGAGAAGAGACTAAGAAGAAGACTGGTGACTCTGCTTGATACCAGGAAAGAGGACAGGATTTCTGGTCAATCTCCTGGACCTAGAAATGCAATAATCCAGTGGAGGTTCGATGAACCTTCTCACAACTTTGTTGTGGAAAGGGAGAATGGTGAAACCAACAGGCTCAATGCCACTTCTCTACTGCATCTCAGCAGATTTGATCTTGCTGAGCTTGCAGAGAAGCCATTCTCCAATCCCTCCAACTCTGAGACTGCTGCACACATCAGAAACCATATCAGCGGTCTCCACTTGGCTGAACGAAGTAGAAGAGCCAAGATTGAAGAAGAGTTGAAGCTGAAAAAGGTGGAAGACAAGGAAAGATCAACCACCAAAGGCACAGCCTTTCTACAGATGGTGGAAGGTCCTGAATTGGAACCAATAGTTCGATGGGAATATGACTATACTTCCCATCAACTAACACTTTTCAGAGGGCCACAACAGAGGGTACACATAATCCAAGGTGACAGAGTAGAGGTTCTGTCCACCAAAGATTTGTACAAGATTCTCAGCATCACAGCAGGAAAGAATGAAGACACTGATAAACACCTGCTTTCCTTGGTGCTGAGAGCTTTGAGAAGAAGAGAGAAGTGAAGTTTTGGTAGCATCAGCCTAGGGGGAGTTTGTTGGATCATGATAAGGCTGGTGCAACCAAATTCACTTCATAGTCAACTTTTTGGTACTACATTAAAGGGCTTCCGAAGCCAAGCAAGAGATCTTCCGAGAGTCTAAGGAACAACAGCTGAAGTCAACTGCTGAAGACAACAGCTGAAGCCAGCAGCTGAAGACTATCTTCCGAAGACAAAGTCTGAAAGCTTCCGAAGACAAAGTCTGATGAAAGAGCTGAAGACAAAGTCTGAGCTTCCGAAGACAAAGTCTGATGAAAGAGCTGAAGACAAAGTCTGAGCTTCCGAAGACAAAGAAGACTCCAAGCTTCGAAAGAAGCAGTCTTCCGAAGTATAAGTGCCTTCGGAAGAAGTTATCCTTCCGAAGCACTTTATCCTTCGGAAGACATTGCTGTGTCCAGCAGATAAAAGTATGGTCCCTGACAGTCCGCTGCAGACCTCTGATACAGCATGGCATCTTCCTAAAGAGCCATGTTGTTGACCATACTTTATTCTACTGTTCACCTTTTTATGATAGTACATGTTACCAACTTTAGTTGGTGACAAAAGGTAAGTCAGGGACATGTCCTGACTACCAACTCTCAGGCACAATGTCTGAAAGACCTCACCTAGAGTCTTGTAGTATAGATGTAAGGTTAGAGGTGTCCAGCTGGTATCAAAGTATATCCGGCTGTAGGTAGTATTATATATCTTCTCCCTGTAACTCTTTATGTAAGTGATTTGAGTCCAAGTGTCTTGTAATCCTTTGAGTTGAGAAGCAATATATAAAAGTACCTTGAAAATTTATCTGCTGTTAGATTTTCTTACTGCTTGTTACTTGTTATATTGTGATCAACTCTTCATAGACTGCTTGCCGAGTGTTGATTCACAGTGAGTTGAGAGAAAGACCACCCGAAATCCAATCCTGCAGCCTTCACCACCTTTTCTTCCGAAGTAGTCTTCTTCTGAGATGGTTTCAAGGGAGCCTTCTTGTTCTTCCGAACCTTAGAAGGTTTGGCTTCCGAAGCCATTTTCCCTTCGGAAGAAGCAGTTTCTTCCGAAAGCAACTTGGCTTCCGAGACCAACTTTCCCTTTTTCATCATTTGGACCTTTTGAAGTGGTCCAACTGAGAAACCTTCTCTGACTACTTCTTTTCTAACATTATTTGCATAATGTGTGCTTGCTGGATTGTAGTAACAATCTTTAGCCATGTGGTTGTGCAGACCACACATTATGCATGCAATGTTAGTCTTCTGGGAACTTGCAGGTTGCTGTTTCTTGGGTTTCTTCTCTTCATCAGCAACTTTCCCTTTCGACTTCTGATCCTTCAGTGGGACAGGAGTGCTGGTACTACACTCCTTTCCTGAATCAGGAGTACCTACCACTTGAAACCCGGCAGAAATGAAGACACCCTTTTGCTTAGGGTCAAACTTAAGCTTGGACTCTGCAACCTTCTTAGCAGTCCTTCTAGCAGCTTTAGCTCTGCTTCTTCTTGCCTTGGTGGTCAGGATTTGGTCATCACAGGTGGAGATGGGTGTATCCTCCTGTTTCTCCCCTGTGGAGGCCACTATTTTTACTTCATCCTCTAGTTCCAATGGAGAAGGGTCAGCAGTTGGAACCTCTTGCTCTTCAGTACCACATCTAGGTAGTCTGATAGACTCATAAGAGTGTGGTGGAGCTATTTCACTGGTTCCCAACCCTTCTTTGTTTTGATAAAACATTTTGGAATGAGAGGTTGATGCAAGAATAGTTTGGAAGCTTTGCTCAGTAATAGCTTGCTTCCTGGCCTGAGCCTCAGCTGTGACTAACTGGGCTTGAACTTCAGAAAGTTTGGAGATCAGATCTTTGATTTGAGTCTTGTAGTTAGTCTTTTCATGTTTCAAAAGAGACACAGTTTTCTCCAACTCATCAATTTTCCTTTGATAGTCAGATTCAGCTCTTTTAAAGTCAGATTTTAGCACATTTAAAGACTCAACCTCAGATCTGATTTCCGAAATGTAATCCTTAAACAATTTAACTTTAGCAATACAGGCAGCAGTACAAAGATGTTCATATACCTGATCATCATCTGTTCCGGCCATGAGTGCTTGAGCGGGAGTCACATCCTGTACCATGAAGCTCCAGTCAACTTCCTGAGCAACAGCAGCTGTTTCAGTTGACTTTTCTTCATGCTTGGGAGCAGTGGGATGTGTGGAGGCCTGTGGGGTTCCCGGGTTGTTCTTAGGAGCCTTGCATTCCCTAGCAAAGTGACCAAGTTGGTTGCAGTTGTAACACCTTGCTTTGCTCTTATCAAACCCAAACTTGCTGTTGACTGGGTTTTGAGGGAATTGCCTTCCAGTTCTCTTGAAGAACTTCTTCGCTCTGTAAGTTAAAAGAGCCATCTGCTGGACAATGTCCATGTACTCCACATCATCTGGATTGAAGCACTCAAGATCATCAAAGCAGTATTGAAAATCACCAGAGTGTCCACTTCCAGAGACAAAGGCACAACTATCCTGAAAGGAGTTGTGTTGAACCTTTTGAGACTTTGGAGTCTCAGGTAGAGTGATGAAGGGTCCAGTATGTGAGTTGTCAGGGTAGCATAGCAACTGATGTTGTGGTTCCATGCTTTCCCTTTCAACCACATGAAGGGCTGAACTCTGTTGGTTATTGGAGTGGTCAGAGGAGTTCTGCATGTTCATCTCCATCTGAAATGCACTTAGGATACCATACAACTCTGTGAGAGAGAGAGTCTTAAGGTCCGAAGTTCTCTTGATGACAACACAGTAGTGAGTCCATAGCTTAGGAAGAGAGGACATGAACTTCCTAACTATGTCTCTGTTCTCAAGAGCTACTCCAATATCTGCCAGAGTATCTACTAGCTCAACATACCTGAAGTATTGTTGAGTCAAGGTCTCACCAGCCTTGAAAGTAAAGTTCTCAAACTGCTGCTTCAAGAGATCTTTCTTGTTCTCTTGAGTTTCCTTGGATCCCTCATACATCAGCTTCAAAGCTTCTTATAAATCTTTAGCTGTCTTGCACTTCTTGAAGCGTCTGTAGACGGAGTTGGGGAGAGCAGTTTGGAGACAAGTCATAGCCCTTTAATCTAGCTCTATTCTCTTCCTATCTTCCTCTGAGTAATCATCAACATCTTTTGGAATGATGCGATTACCAGTGGCAGATGTAGTGCTTGGTATGAAAGGACCATTGACAATGGAGTCCCACATCCTTGAGTCTTGACACTTGATGAAGCCTTCCATCCTGATACACCATGTGTCAAAGTCTTCAGGGGTGATCATAGGGGACTTGGTCAAGGTACCAGTTTCCATATCAGCCTTGGAGAGAGCAGCCATTTGAGTGAGTGGATTGTGGTGAGGAGTGAAAAACAGGTTGATTAGGATGGTAAGATCTCACAATCAAGAGCCTGGTGCTCTGATACCAATTGCAGGATCGGATTTCGGGTGGTCTTTCTCTCAACTCACTGTGAATCAACACTCGGCAAGCAGTCTATGAAGAGTTGATCACAATATAACAAGTAACAAGCAGTAAGAAAACTTAACAGCAGATAAAATTTCAAGGTACTTTTATATATTGCTTCTCAACTCAAAGGATTACAAGACACTTGGACTCAAATCACTTACATAAAGAGTTACAGGGAGAAGATATATATAATACTACCTACAGCCGGATATACTTTGATACCAGCTGGACACCTCTAACCTTACATCTATACTACAAGACTCTAGGTGAGGTCTTTCAGACATTTTGTCTGAAAGTTGGTAGTCAGGACATGTCCCTGACTTACCTTTTGTCACCAACTAAAGTTGGTAACATGTACTAACATAAAAAGGTGAACAGTAGAATAAAGTATGGTCAACAACATGGCTCTTTAGGAAGATGCCATGCTGTATCAGAGGTCTGCAGCGGACTGTCAGGGACCATACTTTTATCTGCTGGACATAGCAATGTCTTCCGAAGGATAAAGTGCTTCGGAAGAATAATTTCTTCCGAAGGCACTTATACTTCGGAAGACTGCTTCTTCCGAGGCTTGGAGTCTTCTTTGTCTTCGGAAGCAGACTTTGTCTTCGGAAGCTCTTTCATCAGACTTTGTCTTCGGAAGCTCTTTCAGACTTTGTCTTCGGAAGCTCTTTCATCAGACTTTGTCTTCGGAAGCTCTTTCAGACTTTGTCTTCGGAAGCTCTTTCAGACTTTGTCTTCGGAAGCTCTTTCAGACTTTGTATTCGGAAGCTCTTTCAGACTTTGTCTTCGGAAGATGTCTTCAGCTGTTGTTCCTTAGACTCTCGGAAGATCTCTTGCTTGGCTTCGGAAGCCCTTTAATGTAGTACCAAAAGTGACTATGAAGTGAATTTGGTTGCACCAGCCTTATCATGATCCAACAATATCCATCATGTATACATACTAAACAATATATTAATCGTGATCGTAACTTAATATATTAAAATTTTTTGACGTAATATAATAAAATAATTTTTAGGGTTGTCACAAATGAATGAAAAGGATCATATCGACATATTATTGAAGTTCACATTAATAACATCGTAAATACATAGAAAAGGATTGTATTTTTTTTTCACCTAGTTGGCATCCAAGTTCGGTATACCATAAGCTTCACTAATGAAAAACTACTGTAGATCTAATTTCTAATTGTTATTATATACATTATAAACTTATTAGGAAGAGTACTAATATTTAATTTAATTTAATTTTGTAATAATATTAAATCCCATCAGAGTTATCTACCGTTTGTAGTCGTTTGTATGACTTTTAACCCCATCAGAGTGGTATCAAAGCCATTGGCTCTTGTTACTGGGTTAAGACTAGTTTGAACGATGGAAGATAACACAAGTAAGATTGTGAATTTAAATGGTTCTAATTATTACGTTTGGAAAGGCAAGATAGAAGATACTTTAAAAAATTAGTTTCACTCATTAGTGAATGCTGATATGACTGAGTTATGGCATAAGAGACTTAATCATATGACTGAATAGGATGTTTTTACTGTTGAAGAAAAAGGTCTTGCTCGGTGTTCATAAAGTTTATTTGAAGACGTGTTCATATTGTCCGGAAAGAAAGCGAAATAGAGTTTCCTTTAAAACTCATCCTCCTTTTCAAAAAAATGTATATTTTATTTGGTGCATTCAGATGTGTGTGGTCCTTTGAAGACTAGATCACTTGGGGGATGATTATACTTTGTCACATTCATCGATGATCATTCAAGAAAGTAGTGGATCTATACTTTGAAATTTAAAGAACAAGTATTATACGTGTTTAAGCAGTTTTAGGACTTAGTTGAGAGATAAACTGGGAAGAAGCTCAAGTGTATTCAGACTGATAATGTAGGTGAATACATTGGTTCTTTTGATGCTTACTTTATAGAGAAACATATATGACAACAAAGACACCTACAAAGACACCACAATTGAATGGTTTAGCAGAACGGATAAATAGAATATTGGTTGAAAAGGTTTAGATGTTTGCTCTCACATGCTGCGTTATTTGCTTCTTTTTAGGATGGAGCTTTAAATACCACAGTACATGTTATTAATATTACTCCTTGTGTTTCTTTTTCTTTTGATGTTCCTAACATGATTTGAAGTGGCAAAGATGTTTTATACCATCATTTATGGGTCTTTGGATGCAAGGAATTTGTGCATATACCTAAAGATAAAAGATCAAAGCTTTATATATTTCTTGGTTATAAGGAAAATGAGTTTGGGTACATGTTATATGATCCAGGTCTGAAGAAACTCATAAGGAGTTATAATGTTATGTTTATGAAAGTTCAAAGTTTGAAAGACGTTAAGAAGACAAAAATATTTCTCAATGCATTAATGATCTTACTGATTCTAATATGATTTCTCCTCAGCACTTAAGCCACATAACGGAGATGATAATCATTATGATCAGCATGACACTAATAATGTTGATGTTATAGAGCATTCTGAGTTGAATGAGAATTCTTATTCAGAGTTACACGTTCTAGAAATGACAGCTTTTGTCACCCTTAGGCAGTCTATGGGAGATCGTCATCTTTCTACTTGTTATTTTGCTGATGGGGAAACCCGGGTGCTATGCAAAAGCTATGGAAGATGAACATAAAAGGGTCTGGGTTGAAGCTATGCAAGATGAGATGAATTCTTTGTATGAGAATAATGTGTTTTAGTTGGTGAAGTTGCCTAAAGGAAAAAGAGCTATGCAAAAGTAAGTGGGTTTATAAGTGAGGATTGAAGAATGCACCTCAAAGCCTATGTATAAAGATAGGTTGGTGGTCAAATGGTTTAGTCGTAGAAAAGGTATTGATTTTGATGATATTTTCTCTCTAGTCGTGAAGATGAGCTCTATTCAACTGATTCTTGGGTTGGCTGCTATCCTTGATCTTGAGGTTAAGCAGATGGATGTCAGGATAGCATTTCTTTATTGTAATTTGGATAAAGAAATCTATATGGTGAAAACTAAAGGTTTTTATATTAAGGGTAAATAATATTGTGTTTGTAAGCTTTAGAAAAGTCTTTATGTGTTAAAGCAAGCACCAAGACAATGGTACAAGAAGTTTGAATCTGTCATAGGGGAGCAAGGCTATCAAAAGACTTCTCCCGATCACTATGTTTTCTTTCAGAAGTTTGTATACAATGATTTTATATCTTTTTGCTTTATGTTGACGACATGTTGATCATTGGTAAGAATGCAAGGAGAACTATGAAGCTGATAAAAGAATTGAGTAAATCATTTTCTATGAAAGACTTGAGGCCAGCTAAAAAATTCTAGGCATTTGGATTTGTAGAGATAGAGCTTCAAAGAAGCTGCACACGTCACAAGAGTAATACATTGAGAAGGGTTTTTGTAGATTCAGCATGGCAAAAGCTAAAGCTATGAGTTCATATCTTACTCCTAACTTTAAGCTAAGTGATAAAGATTACCTATCTTCTTGTTAGGAAATTGAAGAAAATAATGGAGTTTTCTATGCCTCGGAAGTTGAAAGTTTGATAATGCCACGGTATGTACAAGAGCTTATATTGCCCATGTTGTAGGGTGTTGTTAGTCGGTTTCTGTCAAATCTAGGTAAGAAGAATTGGGAAGTTGTTAAGTGAATTCTTAGATATCTACGTGGTACTTCCAAACGGATATAACATTTGGAAATAGGGAGGCGAGGATTGTTGGTATACAAATTTTGATTTGTATAGAAACAAAGACAACATGAGGTTCACTTCTGGATATTTGATGACTTTTACAGGAGGAGCTATGTCATGACAGACAAGATTGAAAAAATGTGTTGATTTGTCTACCACTGAAACAGAGTATATGGTAGCAACAGAATCATGCAAAGAACTAATGTGGTTAAAAAGAACTATATAAAAGCTTGACTTTATGAAACAACGCTACTAGGGGTGTTTATCGGATCGGATATCAGATTATTTGGATTTGAAAATTTCATGATGTTCGAAATCCAGTCCGTTTTGAATAATGATATCTATATTCGATCCAAATCTATACAAATTCAATTCAGATCGATTCGGATACATTTGAATAATCCAAATTTATCCAAATAAGCCAAACAATATTTTTTTCCCTTTGTGATAATCAATGTGCTATTCACCTTGCTAAGAATTATGTTTTCATAAGAGAATAAAACATATTAAGGTGAAGATCATTGTATTGAAGACGCTCTTGAAAACAATTTATTTGAACTTGATAAAGTTCATACCAATGATAGTGGTTTCAATGTTTTAAGTAAAACTTTAGAAAGGAAGAAGTTGAAGATTTGTTTCTCTGTCACCAAGATGGCGAACTCTTCCTCATATGCCAACATAGAGGAGATTTATTGGTCAATTTTTGGCCAATAGGGAGAGCCCAATTTTTGAGCTCATTTTCTTTACTTAATTTAAATAGAGGAATCAAAAGTTAAAAAGATCCGAAGATGGAACACTTGAAGCACTCAACAAAAGAAGAAAGCATAGAGAAGACAAGAAAAAGGGTAATTCCCATCGTTTTGAGACCTACATGCAGAGATTGGTTAACTCCTAGAGATTGAACCGTTGGATCATTGTTAAATTTAGATAAAATCTTTAAAACACCTGGGCGACCTTATCCAACCATGGGTTTGTTCTAATCTTGTCTAGAAGTCGGATTTGAAGACCCTATTCGAAGTTGTAGATTTGGGTGACATTTCTCCTTTTGTACCTTTGTTTGATTCCATATGCTTGATGTTAGTTGATTCCAAGTATATGATATTTGTTCTATGCCTTTAATATGCTCTTTGTGTGGTTTAGAGGTTGAGGATTAGGTCGTCTTTTGGCCAGTGTGTGTTCACCACAACCATTTTATCGGAAGTGTGTGCTTAGCGTATCCTAAATTTATTTATGAGAAGAGCAAAGCATCTTAGGATATAGTCTTCAAATAATCAACCTTTTCAATTTCTTAATGGTCCTCATTGTCACTATCATTGATATCTTTAACAATTTTTCTGAAACCATTAATGTAGTAGTAGTATTCGTTGGTTCTTTCTTTTAGTTGATGATTTATCTTTTAATCCTTGAGCTAGATGCATTGTCTTTATTTTGTCACTCTTTTTGAAATCAGTTATAAGATTCTTCATTAATTGGGAAGGGAGTGTATAAACTTGTTAACAAGAAAATAATTTCTCAGTCACCTGGGACGATCTAACAACTTAAAAAAATAAGATAGGGCTTAGACTCACCTATTCTAATACGCCACCAAACAATAAAATTGATTATATAGTTCATTCTTAGTCTAAGCCAGTAGGTTAAAGTCCACTCAAATATATATATATATATATATATATATATATATATATATATATATATATATATATATATATATATATATATTTTGTTTTTGACGTGAGCCCTTCTTTAAAGTCCACTCAAAAATATTTTTTTTTATCAAAGCACTCAAATTAGTTTGTCTTTATAACTCATACTCCATGAATAATTTTACTAATTAATTTTGTAAAGTTTAAAGTACTTATATTTTTAGTTTCTCATTCATCAATCTTTAGATTATTTTTTTAACACTCATCTGATACTTACAATTTATTTACAATCTCTTTGTTGTTTTAACCTTTTCACTTATAGCTTTTAAAATTTGGTGTTTTATAAAAGTTCAAATGTTATTATGACGTAATTATTTTAAGTTTCAATGTAAAACTTCATATAATAACAAGTTGTACGTAATAATACAAGTCACGAAACACATGCGTACAAGTCGTTAAAGCTGATCACATAACGTGCTTATTTTCATTGTTTCGACGTGATTTCAGTCGCAGGATAATTCCTAATTTCCAAGTCACTGAAATCGAGTCTTACAAATTTCAATAGGCCCGCTGCCTCGCGCGGCTTTGTTATGTTGGAAATTTTAGTGAAAAATATGGTTTTTCACTTCTTCTCAACATTAATAATTATTTATATTTGTTAATACAATAATTATTTATTAGTGAGTTTGTATCCTTCTATGCGAGAGGATCACAACGATCAAACTGTCTCCAAAACAGAGTTAAGATAAATAAGATATCGATACTCAAAGTTGATAGAATATGTGAAAGTGATTGGTTTTGTCCCATATTAGTTGTGTAATATATACAAATCTTGAAGTGGTAGAGTATATAAGAGGTTTTTTGTCCCGCATTGAAAAATAATAAGACCTTTGGAATGAATTTATTAATAATTACTATGTAAAAGATTAACTTGTGTTAATGACGAGACATTTGGTATAACGTTATTAATAAGAGCTTTGGTATATCTTTGTGAAAGTATTAAATGAGCATACAATATATATATATATACAAGGATATCTTCCTTCTTGTTTTTTGATAGAAGTTTGCTAATTCACAAAAACTAGACTGCTCAAACCAAAAGTAGAATGCCCCTACTTTTATCTTCACCATTCAACCTTTTCGTTTGTTTATTCTGCATACAAAGATGCTGTGAAAAAACTCTTCAGTTTCAAGATTCTAGTGATGGAAGTTCTCTATGAAAACTACAGTTTGATATGGTTTCAACTCATGTGAACTTTATTATTACTTACATTCGGTTTGTATGTGGTATTGCAATTTTGTGTTTTTTTATAAAAATATGATTATTATTTTATTAAATGTTAACAAAAGTGAACCCATATCCTACATGTCACTAGTTTGTTTTAGTTTTACATTTGGTTCTTTTTATTTGATTTGCAAATTGTTAATTGTTTATTTGTTTTAGCTTTTTTACTTGTTATAGTTTATTACAATATAGAATTATTGAATCAATTACGATTTGCTTTGAATAACTGATTTAGGAATAATCAACTAGTACTTGTGCTTCAAAACGGATTGAGAGTTTTCAATGATGAAGTTTAAAAATGCCTCCGTTTTATTTTCGCTTTAAACCTCTAAAAACGTTGACTCGCCCATGATCATCTGAGACCATTTACTAGAGAGTGGAGTCAGGTGTTTCTTTGGGTAAGAGTTTCTCCTTTATAAGCGAAGAAAACTAATTTCATCAGTTACATGAAGTTTATTGTTTTCTCCGACTTCTTATGTACCCTCATCTACGACGCTGAGAGTGTCCGATGTCTCTTTTGCAAAGTTGCAGTTCTTAACAGGGTGGTAGACGTCGTTTGACAAAACTTTCTTCATAGCCGATATTATGATATATATCAGTTGAGATCAGAGTAGAAAGAGTGCTGGATGCTCTTATGGTAAGTTTGTTCGAGTAAATAACCAACTAAAGTAAATTAATTTGAAAACTCTGATGGATCTCACTTGATAATCCAGGCACTGTATTACAAGATATGTAGATTCTGTTTTCTGTAAAAAAAAAAAAAAAAAAAAAAAAAAACTCTTTAATTTGACTATTATTTCTCGTCTCTAACTTGTTATATCATTGTTTTTTAATGAATATTAGCATATCATAGAAGAGTCTTGATTTCTTTGAATTCAAGACTTGTGTTTATAGAGATATTTGTTGTTATAAATCTAAGTGAAAAACAATCGTAAATATCTGATATTATGATACTAGGATTGCTATTGAAATCAAATATAAACATTAGTTACGGGTGTCATTGTTCAAATTGTTAATTTTAATTATTATCGACCAATAAAAGGAACTATTCGTATGATCGTATCTACTACCAAGCGACAAACGTCAAATGTTACTTCAGTTCAATAAGATTGTAAAATAACATAACTTAATGAACTAATGTTACCTTCAAGCTCCAATAAAACCGATTCAAATAATAATAATCTACAAGTGGAAGAGAAACATACGCGAGAGATCTTATTTGCTTCCAACCAAATCATACATTTTTAATGAAATATTCTTTTTTAATCATCAATAAAACTCCAGAAAATGTTACTACTAACAACACAAACAACATAACCATCAGATATTTCTCAAAAGCTTAATCCTTGTACTTCATGTCGGCCAATGAGAACCCAGGCATGTCAAACGAGCCAGAAAACTTCTCGACATCAGCCTTAAGTTGTTCGATTTCCTTGTTGTTGATCAAACCCTTGTTGAAATCCTTCAACAGTTTCCCAAATTGCTTCTGGATGTTCAAAGTGATCTGAATTGCGCGGTGAAGAAACTCGCCAATTTGTTCAAAGTCCTTCTCAACCAAACCCCTTGATGTCATTGCAGGTGTACCTGATCAAACACCCATATGATCCATTCAAAAACATCATCCAAAACACTCAATAAATAAAGAATTACATATATGTAACAAGATCATACCAATGCGAACACCTCCAGGAGCCAAAGCACTGCTGTCACCAAACACAGCATTCTTGTTGACAGTAATGTTAGCAAGATCACAAAGCTTCTCGACCTTGTTTCCTGCAAAAGAAAGCAACCAAATTTATGAATCTTTATGATACAATGTTGGGATGCGAACCATATGACCATCATGAGCCATGATCAATGAGCCATGAGCACTAACCGGTCAAGCCAAGAGGACGAAGATCCCACAAAACAAGATGGTTTTCAGTTCCACCAGTGACAAGCTTGTAGTCCTTGCTCATCAAGTAGTTACCAAGTGCAACCGCATTGGCTCTAACTTGCTTAGCATATGCCTTGAACCCAGGTGACATAGCTTGCTTCAATGCAACGGCTAATGCACCGATCTGGTGGTTGTGTGGGCCACCTTGAAGGGCTGGGAAAACAGAGAAATTAATCTTGTCCTCAAAGTCATAAACCGCATCCTCTGGTTGACCCTTCTTCGGGGGTTTAGGACCTTTGCGGTAGAAGATCATACCGGCTCTGGGTCCCCTAAGACTCTTGTGAGTGGTGGTTGTCACTACATCACAGTACTCAAATGGATCTGCAGCTTCCTATTAAAGCCAAACGAATCCTAATTAAAGATCCAGCATACAATTTTCAAATCTTTAATAAAGTTAGCAACTTCACAAAAATTCAACCGTTACATCCTCTAGATCTACAGATCTGTATCAAACTAAAACCCTATTGTAGATCATGTAACATTTCAATCAGCATTGTAACATGCAAAACTATATGTTCTATTGCTAATTCAGATCAAACTAACCTTCAAATGCTGATCTAAAACTCAAACCCACATCAAATCAAGACCATAATTTCATTTTAATAACAGATCAGGGGAACAAATAAGCAAACCTGAGCAGCAACAAGCCCACTGATATGCGCCATATCACAAAGCATCAAAGCACCACATTTATCAGCAATAGATCTAATCCTCTTATAATCCCAATCCCTAGGGTACGCACTCCCACCACAAATGATCAATTTGGGTCTAAAATCCAAGGCCTTCTCCTCCATCTTCTCGTAATCAATATACCCAGTGGTCGAATTCACCTTATATGGCAAACTCTCGAAGTAAATCGAAGTGGCCGAGATCTTCTTCCCACCGGAGGTATAATACCCATGAGTCAAATGCCCACCCGACGGCAAATCAAGCCCCATGATCCGGTCATGCGGGTTCAACAACGCCGTATAAGCGGCGAAATTGGCGGGAGAACCGGAGTATGGCTGAACATTGACGCCCCATTTGGTGGGATCTAAGCGGTAGGCTTGAAGGGCGCGACTGCGGCAGAGGTTCTCGATCTCGTCGATGAACTCGTTGCCGCCGTAGTAGCGGTTGCCAGGCATGCCTTCGGAGTATTTGTTAGTGAGGGGGCTGCCGAGGGCTTGGATGACGGCGAAAGAGGTGAAGTTTTCGGAGGCTATGAGCTCGATGCCGCGGCACTGGCGGCGTTTTTCCTTTTCGATGAGGTCGAAGATCTCGGGGTCGGCGGCGTCGAGGGCAGTGTTGCCCCACACATTGACGGGATCCATGGCGGAGAACGGTGGTGGTTGTGGTGGTGATTGGGGTTTGGGGTTTGGTGTTGGTGGTGGTACGAGTGTTGTTGAAGGGGTGAGGGGGTTTTAATAGGCGAATGGAGGTTTGGGGGAGTGCAGATTTAGTCCTTGAGGTTTGGGGTGGTGCAGATTTAGTCCTTGAGGTTTGGGGTGGTGCAGATTTAGTCCTTGAGGTTTGAGTGCTTTTTTTGTTTTTGTCACTTGGTTTATTTTGTGTGCTTGGGTTGTGGCTTTAGCCTTTATGGGGTTGGTCATGGTGTGGTGAGACACTGAAGTTTGTTTCTTTAGTAATGGTTGACTTAATTTACTGTACTTTAAGTTCGTGAAAGAAACTAAATAAAAGTCGGGTTTTTGAAGTTTTTAAATAGAATGAAGTGAAAAAAGGGAAAATGAGCATTTTAATAAACTTTTGTTCTAATTATATATATTATTAATTACTAACATTTTTATGCATCAAGTGTTGTACTTTATGTTTAATGGGTTGTACTTTTGTTTTTTGTTTTTTTTTAATTTTTATTTTAACCCTAATACTTTTACATATTTTAGAATTTAAACTCTACAATTTTTCACTTTCAACTTTATCCCCTATACTTTTTATATTTTGTAATTTTTCGTTTTACGAATTTTACGAGTTAACACACCGCAACGTGCGCGTCAGATTCTACGCTTATATTTTCCCTTTAGCGGTTTCGTCACAACGCGTGGGTATTAGATCAAATTAGTTATTAATGTTTTACATTTCACGTGCGTGATTTAACTATTTTACGTTTACTTTCCGTGTAGTTTTATAATTTTTCGTTTTTATTTCTTTTTTAAATACGAGATTTTTTTATGTTGGTGGTCGTTGACGGTGATATGAAATTGATGTTACTTGGCATGGTTTTACCATCGCCGCCACAACGCGGGGTCCTTAATGCTAGTTTTTCTCTAAAAATAAACATGTTTGAAGACAAAGTAATCCGACTTCATTTCTCCTAATAATCTTTAATTTTAGGGTTTTCTTTACCCGTGAAAACACGAAACTATATAGCATTTTTTTTTCTTGCTTTTGTAATTTAATTTTGTTTCTTTTCTTTCGTTTATTCACTCGAGAACACAAGTTAAAGTTACAATCGTTGTTTTACCAAAATAGAAATTTGAGTTATCAACTAAAATTAGTTTGAAATTATTTAATGGTTTTCATTCGAATCCGACTCTTATAATACAATTTACAAGTATAAAACTTATATAATTTTACGGGCCTAAGCAGTAAATGTTACAGGCTTGATTTCAGTTACTTGTTTCATTTCTAGGAAGTGAATTAGAGACATTATGATGTCATTTTAAGGTTGGTTTCGATCACTACAAGTTGAGACGCTTTCTCAATGGTTGGTGGGGGTAGGAGTGGGTTGGTGAAAAGGGCACAATAGTCTTTCTATCTCATCAGCCTTTTGGCTGTTGCTTGTGTGTGGCTCAACTAGTTGTGATATTAAATGACTATAAAGTTAACATTTGGGGTTGTTATTATGCATTTCCGATTTTGCCACTCAACAACTCTCTAATCCATCTTAATTAATATCGTATTTCCATTTTGACCATACATTTAAACTTAAATAAATAAACTAATATCATTTACATTACCTCATGATTATGATCGGTCGTTTTTTACTTTCCAACGACGAAAAACAGTATGCATACAAATATAAGAAAAAAAAGGTTACAAATTACATGGGCAAGTTGAGTTTACTAATAAGGTTTATATGATTGTAATTAGATTAGATGAATTGATTATGATACAAATAATTAGGTTTAAGTGGGTGTTTGGGAGTGTTTTTTTATTACGTTTTAACTTTTAAAAAATTAAAAAAATCATTTTATAGTGTTTGACAATGTGATTGTTACGATAAAATAGGTTAATAAGTCACTCCATACTAACTTATTAACTTATTGAAAAAGTCAATAAGTCAATAAGTTGCTTTTGAAAAGCAAAGTCAAACACCCCCTAAGTATTTGTGTTGGTTATTATATACAATGGTGTATCAATAAGACAACTAAGACTTTATTAAGAGTTTTTTATGGATTTGTTTGTGCGTTGAAAGCCCTCTGATTGTAGTGTAAATCACTCAAATTAAAATGATGATTGTTCATTAGTTTAAGCATGGCAAAACAGGCTAGTCGGGTTAAGTAGTGGGTCACATCAAATTCAGATCAAAAGCGGTTTAAATTAAAATAGACTCAAATTAAGACGGATCATAAAGATCATAATTATCATAATGAGTTCATTAGCCATATTCATTTTCAAGGCGGCTAGCAGTGACAGAACCCAAAGGTGGGGGTGTGGTAGTGGTCAATGTATTGATCTTGTCATGGTGTGCAATGGCAGTGAAGGAGTCGATAATGGCAATGGTTATTGTAACACCCCAGCCCGACAAGGCTGACGTGTCACTATCACGGATATCAAATCAAAAACCAATCCATGATATTACAGAAACGGTCAGACGAAATAACCTCAAACACACTAAATAATCCGAAAGAACATAATTAAGATGTTCAATACATTAATTAAAGTAACAGATAATCTTGGTCTTCAATTCACTCTTCACTGGTTTCCCGGATTACCCTGCTGACCTGACGTGCATGAAAACAAAAGCACGCCTGAGCATAACGCTCAGTGAACGGAATAGCGGATAACAAAAATAAACAGACATGTTGATAAACAAAGAATCGGCAGATATCAAAAATAAACAGACATGGTGATAATCAAAGAATCGGCAGATATCGAAAATAAACAGACATGGTGATAATCAAAGAATCGGCAGATATCAAAAATAAACAGACATGTGATAATCAAGGAATTGGCAGATATCAAAAATAAACAGACATGGTGATAACGGAGAATCAAAGATCATAAGATATATATATATCAAATAGAACATACGTCATAAGACATATATCAGATAGAACATACCCCGAGCTAATAATCATATCATATAATAACTGAACAGGGGGAAAACAGGTAGCGAGCCTGTGAACCAATATGAAATGGAGTATGGGCAGACATACAAACCATTCACCAGAGTCCTGAATGGAATGGTGTGTAACCATCCATCAGGAAATAACAGAACTAGCCTAGGATCGATCCATACGCCTCTGAGGAAATAATAATATAACAAGTCATAATTTCAGAGTCCTCTTTAGAGACGCCGTGATCTCAGCTCACCGCCACGGTTGGTGCCACGTTATCGATGCCGCAATAACGCGTCTTGGTCACCCCCAAGATAGGGAGAGCTCGGGTAACAAATTCAGAAATATATAGTAGTCAAGCTATTTATAACAGAATCAAAAGCAAATTATCTATGTATGACAGGAATCAAAACTAGAAATGAACGGAAATCAAATACGAGACAGAAATCAGGAATCTGTACTGCAAAGTAACGGAACCAAAAGTAAATACTTATGATAACAAGGAAACAGAATCCGTACTACAAGGTAACGGAAAATATTATTTATACTAAGATATAAAGAATTAGGAATCCGTACCTTATCCACGAATGACAATAATCAGAAACAAAGTCTAGGCTCGGTTAACGCCGCTAGAACCTACGATAACGTAACGCAAATTATAGTTTGGATAATTCCAGTTCTGCCCTTGTCTTTTCGCACTCGTTAAAAATACTAAACGATATTTAAAAATTCTGAAAATCTCCAGTTTACTAGATCAGTGATTTCTAAAAAACTTTCATTTAGAAAAGTTTCTGATTTGGATTACCGAAATATGAGAAAAACGTGGATCTTTACAGCTGCGCAGAACTGCTAGCTGTTACGAAAACGACTGTTTGGAGGTCTAAACGAATGAGTTTTTCGATGTTTTATATAAACAGATTCGTCTTTCGACGAACTTCGTCATGGACATAAGATTTAACAGATTTGAATCTGTTATGAAGAAGTTATAGCCTCTGTAAGTTGGCTGTAAAATACGGGCCTAAATCATCTATTTACAGTTTATTTTTAAACAAAATAAACTATTTATAAAATTTGTTAATAATTTATGAAATTACAAAATCTTTATAATTCCACAATTTTCACGATTGATCCATAATTATAGATAATACAATGTCCAATAATAAAATAATAATTTGAATTATTATTTAGAGTCCATTTTTATAAAAATGGCTATTTATAACATATAAACCATATTTTATAAATAAGTATAAATCATAACTTAAACAATACTAAGCGAAAGGAAACGTTTAGACTAATTATAATTTATAAATTATTATTTAAAATCTATTCTTTTTAAAGAATTATTCGAAAACTTTCTTTATTAAAATGTTTTATTACAAAGATATTTATTTAAGGGCTAAAAGCTTTGTATATTTATTATATAAATTTCTGTAATTTGTTTAGGGCTAAAAGCCTTTAAAAAAAACATGGAGGTGCCCGGGGTTGAACCCGGGACCTTCCATTCACATTCCCACACACATACCACTGAACCAGGCTTACAGCCGCGGTTATTACCCGGCTTTTAATTCTTATAAACACAATTTAAGCGAATCCCCCAATTCGCCATGAACCCTAGTTCCAATTCAATCCAATTGACCATCGATTCGATTATGTTAACTGTATTAAGCTTAGGGCTTTTGTTCATCAATCAAAATCGAGCTAATAGGTGTGTTCAATTACTTGTTAATCAATCCCGAATCCAAAATCCCCAATTACAAACCGTATGAACCCTAGAAACAATTTTGATTCAATTGAACATAAAATCGATGTTAATAGCCAAATCAATGTTGGGGCTTTCATTCCTAGACTAAAATCGAGTATGTAGGTGTTCTCAATTACCTGATTTGGAGTTCGATTGATGATAACCCACGAAGAACAGGTCGCGTCTGCTGTGAAGATCGATTGCTATCCAAACGATGATGATAATCCAATTAATTGTACAAGCAGCTTATAGGGGATCCACTGATGAAAAGCCCTCTATCAATTTCAAGATAGAGAGGTTGAATTGAGGTTTTCAAACGAGTTGCAGGTTCACGATGAGGGAAGGATCGAACGAGGTGTTTGTGTGTTTTTCAGACGGATTTTAGTGTGTAGATAGATTAGGAATGATTATATGATTGATTTGGTAACTTTAATTCAATTATTGTTAAGTTTCGAGTGGGTTTTTGAATTGTATCGTGAGGTGTAAAGTGGATTCGATTTGTGGTGGTTGTGAGCTGTAATTCCGGATGATAATGCTCAATTATATCGCGTATTGTAGTGGGAATCTTTGTCACGATCGCATTGGTGTAAATTGGAGACAAAACCGCGGCTTAAAACCGGGTTTTTGTGTCTCGCCGGAGCCGCCGGACCTTGGCCGGAAAAACCCGCCGGAATCGCGGGTAGGGGGAGAGAGAAACAGATTCGAGTTTTTTTAATTTTACACAACTAGTCCCTGTGGTTTTCTTCCTTTATTATTTCATGACCAAAATATGAATTCCAAGTTTTAAAAATGACCACTAGCCCCCTGGACTTATTAAACCAAAAATTTTTAATTATTTCTAAGTTAATAAACTTTAATAATTATTATTATTATTATTATTATTATTATTATATTACTATTATTTATTACGGGTATTATAATTCTACCCCCCTTAAAATAATTTCGTCCACGAAATTGTTAGGTATAGATCGAAACAAGATATGACATAACGAACACGGAGTAGTAGAAATCAAAAGTGAACGAAATCCCTCATAATTATTCAATAGCTGAAACAGAATCGATTCGGCAGATAAAATCGTATAGGAGATGACTAATGTGATGTTCAAGAAACAGATAATTGATAACTTCATAACTGATAACAGAAACATATAGAAGATAATAACTAAGAGGTAAATAGATATGGATATTGAGAACGGATTTCATCTTCTATCTCCCATGTAGCTTCACGTTCGGAATGATTTTTCCATAATACCTTAACGAAAGGAATAGTTTTCTTACGCATAATGCGTTCTTGTCGGTCAAGTATGGCCTCGGGTTCCTCTTCGAACGATAAGTCTTCACGAATTAGATGAAGCGGATAGTTAACCACGTGAATAGGGTGATAATTGTACCCCCTTAAAAGAGATACATGGAAGACATTATGCACATGTGACGGTTGAGGTGGTAAAGCCAAACGATACGAAACCTCACCAACTCTTTCCAGGATTTCAAAGGGTCCGATAAACCGTGGACTAAGTTTCCCTTTTAGACCAAAACGTCGCACGCCTTTGCAAGGCGAAACCTTCAGGAACACTTTGTCACCGATTTTAAACTCCAAAAGTCGACGGTGTCGGTCTGCATAACTTTTCTGTCTACTTTGAGCTTCCTTTAACTTTTCTCTAGCAATAGCAACTTTCTCATTTATGATTTGAACTAACTCTGGTCCTTCGATGACTCTTTCACCGACCTCTTCCCAACAAATAGGTGCTCTACACTTACGACCATACAGTAATTCGAAAAGTGCCATGCCAATGCTAGCTTGCCAACTATTGTTGTAAGCAAACTCGACCAAACACAAGTACTCATCCCAGTTCCCAGTCCACTCTAAAGCACAAGCTCGAAGCATGTCCTCAAGTGTCTGAATAGTACGCTCCGACTGACCGTCAGTCTGAGGATGAAACGCCGTACTAAACCTCAACTTGGTACCCCATGCAGCTTGCAAACCCTTCCAAAAACGAGAAGTGAACCTCGGGTCTCGATCAGACATGATAGACACCGGAGTGCCATGAAGTCTAACAATCTCTTGTGTGAACACTTCAGATAGTTTGCTAACCGGAAATCCTTGCTGAATTGGGAGAAAGTGAGCCGACTTTGACACTCTGTCAACTACAACCCATATTGCATCATTCTTCTTAAATGTCCTTGGCAACCCTGTCACAAAATCCATGGAAATATCATCCCATTTCCATACAGGAATAGGTAGTGGCTGAAGCAGTCCACTAGCTCTTTGATGCTCAATCTTAACCTGCTGACAGGTAAGACAACGACTAACATACTTAGCCACATCTTCTTTCATTCCATTCCACCAGAAATTCTGACGAAGATCACGATACATCTTAGTAGATCCTGGATGGATAGAGAACGGAGAACTATGTGCCTCAGCTAATAACGATTCTCGAAGAGAAGGATCATTAGGCACACATAAACGTTTACCACACCAGATTACTCCATGCTCATCTACTCTGAATTCTGATTGTTTACTAATCTCCACATTCTGTAAGATTGCCCAGAGTTCACCATCGTCTTTCTGTACGTTCTTAATCCAGACTATTAAGTCTGATTCAATCTGAAGACTAGCGAGATATCCGTCACTCTTGCCAATATGTAGGCCAATACCCAATTTATCAAGATCGGTAATGTTCTGAGGCTGTAGCTGTAGGGAGGCTACTGTTCCTGACCTCTTCCTGCTAAGAGCATCAGCTACCACATTGGCCTTTCCCGGATGATATTGAATATTAGCATCATAATCTTTTAACAACTCTAACCATCTTCTCTGCCTCATGTTTAGTTCTTTTTGTGTGAAGATGTATTTCAAGCTCTTGTGATCAGTAAAAATATCACAAGTCTCTCCGTAAAGATAGTGACGCCATATTTGCAGCGCGAAAATAACAGCAGCGAGTTCAAGATCATGCGTAGGATAATTAACCTCATAAGGTTTCAACTGCCGCGAAGCATAAGCAATGACCTTACCATGCTGCATTAGCACACATCCGAGTCCCTTTTAGAGGCATCGCTGTAAATCTGATATCCACCCGTGCCCGATGGAAGTGTAAGAATCGGGGCAGACACCAATCTCTTCTTAAGCTCTTCGAAGCTTTTCTCCCGCTCATCATTCCAAGAGTACTTAACCCCTTTTCTTAGAAGTTGCGTAAGGGGTAAAGCAATAACAGAGAACCCTTCGACAAATTTGCGATAGTAACCAGCAAGACCAAGAAAACTCCGGACCTCTGTGGCTGAAGTTGGTCTTGGCCATTTAGTGATTGCCTCTATCTTTGCTGGATCCACCATAATACCATCTGCAGAGACCACATGACCCAGAAAGGCTACTTGACTCAACCAAAATTCACATTTTGAAAACTTAGCATAAAGCTTCTTTTTACGCAGAGTTTCAAGCACGATACGAAGATGGTCTTCATGTTCCTCCTTACTCTTAGAATAGATAAGAATGTCATCTATAAACACGATGACGAACTTATCCAGATAGTCATGGAAAACTCGGTTCATTAGGTCCATGAAAACAGCTGGGGCATTCGTTAACGCGAACGGCATAACCAAGAATTCATAGTGACCATATCGCGTACGGAAGGCAGATTTAGGGACATCAGAATCTTTGATCTTTAGCTGATGGTAACCAGACCTCAGATCGATTTTAGAGAAACACTTTGCACCCTGAAGCTGATCAAATAAATCATCAATACGAGGCAGAGGGTAACGATTACGGATAGTGATCTTGTTGAGTTCTCTGTGGTCAATGCAGAGTCTCAAAGAACCATCTTTCTTCTTCACGAATAGGACCGGTGCACCCCAAGGTGAGACACTTGGTCTAATAAATCCAAGATCTAATAACTCCTGTAATTGCTCCTTCAGTTCTTTGAGTTCAAGTGGTGCCATACGGTAAGGTGCCTTGGAAATGGGTTCAGCACCAGGAATAAGATCAATAGTGAATTCCACCTCGCGGTCTGGTGGAAGTCCAGGTAGCTCCTTAGGAAACACATCGAGAAAATCACAAACAACCGGATAATCAGAAATACTAGGCTCTTCAGGAGATAAAATTTTAACTGAAGCAAGGAATCCTGCAGCGCCGTGCAGTAGGGATTTACGAGCCTTAAGTGCTGAAATTATTTGAAGAGTTTTTCGAGGTTTAGTCCCCTGATAAATGAGTTCAGGATGATGGGGATCTCCAAACAGAATGCGACGAGTCTGACACTCAATTGTAACATGATGCCGAGTTAACCAGTCCATTCCCAAGATGATATCAAAATCTTCCATTTGCATGGGCAACAGATCCGCTGTAAGAATGAGCGATTCAACTCGGATCGGACAATCCTCATACACATGAGAGATTGTAACAGAGTTTCCCATAGGAGTCATAATATTCAAAGTATTTTCTAATAATGTTGGGCTCATCGTTAGATGTTTAAGAAAAGATTGAGAAACTATGGAGTGTGTTGCTCCAGTATCAAATAAGACTTGAACTTCACAAGTTCCTAACATGAGAGTACCAGAAACAGTACCTAAAGAATTTATGTTACCATGGCACACTTAGTAATATATAACAAGCATAATTTACATGGTAAGACTACTAGATTATTCAGATACGATAGATTCACATATGGGAGGAATATCAAGAGTCATACCTGGTGTGTTTGCTGCATCCTTTGCGTTCAGAGCAAACACTCGTCCTCCATTAGTAGGTTGTTTTGCACTATTTCCAGCCTTCCCTTTGTTATCAGGATACGGACAGTCTTTCAGTACATGGCCGGTCTTTCCACATCTAAAACAGGCTCCTGAAGCTCGACGACAAACACCAAAATGACGTTTTCCACATGTAGTGCATACCGGGACTTGCTCTAGACCTTGGTTTTCGGCAGGTTTAGGATTCTGCTGTTTTTGTTTCCATTGATTACCTTGACGGTTATTATTTCTGTTGAATTGGGCTTTTCGATCACCTGTATTGTACTTGTCGTTCGAAGATTGCCCAGACGGTGCGGTATGGTTCCCTTCACGATTTCTCTTACGGCTCTCCTCAGCTTTAGTGTTAGGTCTAGATTGTATAGGGCTAGATCAATTTTGTATAGGCTTAGTACTTGAAAATCAAGTCTTGTAATTAATATTTGTAACAGTCAAAATATATATATATGTGTTTTGAATCTATAGGATAACCCCACATATATGTGTGTTGATTTGTGACTTGACAGGGAAAAACAATATACTTGGATGGATTCATGGAATTGACCAAGTGTATGAAACATCTACGGATGAACAATTTTGTTAATCCGTAGATATGTTTCATACAAGACCAAATGACCAAGTGTAAGTTTCTACGGATGATCAAGTTTCATGAAGGGAAGACTCCTACGGAAGAAGGATTCCTACGGAAGAACAACATTCCTACGGAAGAGCAAATCATCTACGGAAGAACAAAAGATCTGCGGAAGGCAAGACTCCTGCGGAAGATCATTATACTTGTGCGATTACAAACTCCAAGAAGTCAAACAAGTCAACACGATCAACAACAGATCCCGAGAGATCCGGTGTTTCCTTAGCCGACTCAAACATCTATAAATATGAGTCCTAGGTTTCACATCTCGGCGAACACAATCAATCATTATTACGGCTGTCAAGTTACATCATTGTGCAACCCTAATCACCGTCTCATCAACATCAACATTATTTGATACACTGTATTCGATTGTTTATAGTATTCATTATTATTCTTTTGTAATCATTACATTATAGTTAATGAATCACTTTTGAATAATTATTGATTTCGCATTCATGTGTTTCTGTGGTTGTGTTCATAATTAATCATCAAACCAATTAAACGTCAATTAGTGATAATTCCGCGATCATTAAATTGATTTATTTTAACACTGATAATTCCTGAATTGAGATCCTTGGATTCACAGGTGGTATCAGAGCCATTGGTGCTCATTGATCTAGATCAATTGATCTATCAGTATTAAAATTGTTTAATTGATTTTCAAACAATTATATCAACGACTGGTCATTCAGCAAACATTCTCTTATTGCTTGTATGATTTAGATCTATATTCAAATTCATTGAATACCAGATCTGCGTCTTTGATAGACTTGTCAACTTAAGCATTTAACTTTTAAATCCATCTTTTGTAGTTAAACATGAGTACTTTTGGAGGAGGATCTTATCAACCACCAAAGTTGGAAACAAAAGCTGATTTTAAATCCTGGAAGATCAAGTTCAGGAATCATGTGAACTACACAGATTCTGACTTGTGGGAGTCCATCACACAAGGTCCTTATATTCCACCCACTCTTGGGCCGGATTATAATGACAAAAATCAGCCAATTAGCACTAAGGACTTGCCACCTGATGATGTCAAGAAGGTCAAAGTTGATATTAAAGCATACAGCTTGCTTAGTATGGCTTTGCCTGAAGAAATCTTGATCAGGTGCGAGAACTATAAAACAGCAAATTCCCTGTGGAAGATACTTCACACTCTGTGTGAAGGGAGTGACGAGATCAGAAGCATAAGGAAAGACACCCTTAGATCACAATATGAAACTTTTCATCATATTGAGGGTGAGTCAATTCCTCAGCAACTCCATAGATTTATGCAACTTGTTACTGAGATGAACATCTTGGAGTTAAAATATACAACTGAGGAACTGAACAAGAAGATGCTCCACACTTTACCTGAAAGTTGGAAGCAAACAGTCTCTATGTTCAAGAACACCATAGATCTCAATACAACTGGTCTAGATACTTTGGTTGCTAAAGTTGAAGCACTTGAACTGGATGAACAGTCAAGAAACAAGAGTGTGAGAACTCATGTCTCACCTTATCACTTCAAGGAAACCAAGAATGCTGGAAGTGCATTTATCTCTAATAATGAAAGTGATAACTCTTGTACTTTGAGTGATGATGAAGAGGAAGTAAGCTTTTATGCGTCCAAACCCACTAAGAAATCATCTCAAAGTAAAAATCAAAAGGAAAAGGCTAAATCTACAGAGAAAAGAGAGACATCAGCAACAGCAAACTCAGAACCAATAACTGTGATATTGGATTCTGAAGAACAAAAAGCAGCCTTTGCAGCTTTTAGTTCTAGCTTTCAAGCATATCTTGGAAGTTCCCTTACATCAGCTAACATCTGTCAGCAAGACTTGGAGGAACTCCCTCCTGATGTAGTAGAAGAGATGGATCTACAATGGCAGATGGCGATGATTGCTTACAGAGCCAAGCAATATCTTCGAAGAAATAAAAATCTGGCAGCAGCAAGCAAAACATCAAAGATTGGAGTTTATAAGTCAAAAGTCAGATGTTTTAAGTGCAATCTCTATGGTCACTTTTCTAGAGAATGCAACCAACAATCAACTCCACAGTATCAGCAGCAGCAGCAACAAAATCAGCAGCAACAACAATATCAGAATCAGCAGCCAACCTCTCAAAGATCTGTGCATAGACAACCTCAGCTCCATCCCCACCAGCCACAAATACATCAGCAGGACCAAGCAACTCTAAGGAGACAGGGCTGATCATACTTCAGGATGGAACATGCGACTGGAGTCTATATGAGAAGGAAGTAATAGAGGAGAATCAAGCACTGATGGCGCATATGGAAAACAAAGTTCCTCCTATGGCCAGAGAGGTAAAAGACAGGTTATGTTCATCAACATGTGTTGAGGAAATTGAACGATATAGAGTCCATGCTCAACAATTGGCTGATAAAGTAAAAGAAACTATGGTTTTAAATGAATCACACTTAAGAGAACAAAAACTATATCAAATCAAAATAAGTTCTTTACAAAAAGATTTAGAAAAATATGTTTCTGAAAACTACAGTCTAAAAGCCCAAGTTGAGCATCTGACCACTTCCTTAACAAAATCCATGGCTGATCATGCAACCACTGAAGTGAAACTTCAGAAGTTTCAATTATCATCTCAGCAATATGAGAAGTTGCTAAATTCTCATATTGAATCAAAGAACAGGTCCGGGTTGGGTTATAATGCTGTTGCACCACCTATTAATGACAACTACACACCTTTACCTGAAACAATGACTAACAATTTGTCAAATCATTTTGTGAAAAGCATCAAAATTGACATCAAAGATAGTCAAATAAACAACAATAAAACTGAGATGAGTGAAACTGAATCTACTGAATCAGAATCAATTAAACATAATGAATCAGATTTTGATAACTATGATGACCTGGATGATTCTGATGAACATGATACTGATCAACTGAACATTGGTAAGAATGTTCAAGTTGAAACTGACCTTCCGCGGGTACTTGAAGAAGCAAAGCTGCAATATCCTCCAAAGCAACGGAACATGCTGAAGACTATCTGCAAGAGGATTGCTGAATTAAATGAAGGACTTCAAGAACTGCACCTTCACAAAGTTGATAGCTGCGGATCAAGTTCTGAGATACCTTTGTCTTCAGAGAAAGGTAAGAAACAACAAACTTCAACAAAGCAAAAGAAAAATTCAAGTGTTGAAGATCAGAGGAAAAACAAATCTGAAGAATCCGTAGAACATCTGCGGAAAGCAAAAACTGTCAAGTCCGTAGATCATCTGCGGAAGACAAAAATCTCTGAATCCGCAGAAAAGCAAAGGAAGAGAGAAGCTGATCCTGCGGACAAGGTAAAAAGAGAGCCCCACACACATGCAAAGAAAAGGGAAAATATGAAGCAACAAATGACAGCCAAAGGCAAACAAGCAACAACTGATGATGCTCCAAACAAAAACAAGAAGAAATCAACTGATGCTTCAGCAAATGAGAAAAAGAACAATAAAAAGAAGGCTGAATCTGAAGAAAATTCAGAAAAATATTGCAAATGGTGTGATATGAAGAATCACAATACTGATGAATGCTATTTCAGCAGCTATTGTTTCATTTGCAATATGAACAATCACATGACTGATGATTGTTTCTTCAACAAACACTGTGCCATATGTGACAAAAATAACCATTCCACTCAGGAATGTTATTTTAATAAGAAGAACAAGAAAAAGAGCAAAAAGAAGTCACAAGATACATCATCTGAATCAGATTCTCAAGCCTCAGAAAGTGACAAAGAGACAAAGATTCAGAAAGAACAACAAAAGTCAAAGAAAAGACCCTCTGCTGCGGACAAGACTTTGAAGAAGAAAGCACCAATACAGTCCAAGACACCTCACAAAAAGGTGGATTTGACAGATAAACGAAGTGAAGTAGCTGATGGTTTCTTTGATAACTTTGCTAAAGGAACTCCTGTGTCTCAATCAAAGCTGAAAGATGAAGAAACTTTCAAAACTACAGGATCCTCTCCAAAGTTAAAATACCAACCAAAACAAGTCACTTTGAAGAAAGAATCAGAGAAGCATGAAGGCATCCAGAAACCTGACTCATCTTCAACAGAATCATCCTCACAACCAGCAAAACAAAAAGAAACAACTAATAATGAAACTTCAAGATTAATTCATGAAGGAGTAACTATTGTTGACACATCTGGCAAATCCAAGACAATTAAGCCTTGGATTGTCAATTCTAACTAATTTCTTTTTGTGTGCAGGAACAATCATGGAGAGCTGACAACAAGTGGTATGTTGACAGTGGTTGTTCCAGACATATGACAGGCAACTGTGCACTTCTCCATGACTTCAAACATAAACATGCCTCTTATGTGGCATTTGGTGGGGATAAGAAGGGAGGTAAAATTGTTGGTGAGGGAATGGTAACTAATGGTGTTTTAACATTTGAAAAAGTAAATTACTGTGAAAATTTGCAGTATAATTTACTTAGTGTTTCCCAAATTTGTGATCAAAATTATTTAACTCTATTTGATAACACTAACTGTTACATTCTTAAGCCAGGGTTTACAGTTCCAGCAGACTGGATACTTCTTAAAGCATCAAGAAAAGGCAACACATATATCTTGGATATAACAACACAACACTCACAAAACATGAGACATGCCTGCTGTCCAAATCTTCCGAAGATGAATCTCAATTATGGCATAGAAGGCTTGTCCATTCCAACATGAAGAACATGAATAAATTGGTGAAAAATGACTTAGTCATTGGATTACCTAAGAAAGAATTTATTGTTCTAATCACTGTTCTTCATGTTATAAAGGAAAACAACACAGAGTGTCTCATAAATCCAAAACAATCAACACTAACACTACACCACTCAAATTGCTTCACATGGATCTCTTTGGTCCAACCAATGTGCTGAGCATTGGAAAAAGGCAATATTGTTTGGTGATAGTTGATGATTTCACTAGATTTACATGGGTCTTTTTCTTAAAACATAAGAGTGAAACATCTGAAACATTAATGGACTTTGTGATCAAGATTGAGAATCAACTTGATTTAAAAGTTAAAATTTTTAGGAGTGACAATGGAACTGAATTTGTTAATGCTGATTTGGATTCTTTTTGCAGGACTAAAGGAATAGCTAGACAATTCAGTGCCCCAAGAACTCCACAACAAAATGGAGTGGCTGAAAGGAGAACTAGAACACTGATAGAAGCAGCCAGAACAATGCTAGCTGATTCTCAGTTGCCCATTACATTCTGGGCAGAAGCTGTGAATACAGCTTGCAATGTTCAAAATAGAACTTTGATAGTCAAAGAACATAATAAAACACCTTATGAACTCTTATTTAAAAGAAAACCTTTTATAGGATATCTTAGAGCTTTTGGGTGTCATGTGTCCGTTTTAAATACTAAAGAACAATTGGGAAAATTTTCTGAAAAAGCCTATGATGGTTTCTTTGTTGGATATTCATCCACTTCTAAATCATATAGGATGTACATTCCAGAACATAACATAGTTGAAGAGACTCCCAATGTTTCTTTTGATGAATCCATGTTTACTACCAATGTAAAAGGATCATCTTGGTTATTTGATATAGATGCATTAACTGAATCATTTAACACTAGTTATCTGATCAACGCAGGTGCTGCGGATACATGTTATCCCTTTGTGCCCCCAAGTGTGAATGAAGTGCCTTTAACAGCTGACCCACCAAGAGCACAAGTGTCACCTGGACCACAGCAAAGATCAAGTCAGCAGCATGAAGCTACTTCTGGAGAAGCAAACTCTTCATCCCCAGCACATGTAAATTCATCAGCAGATGTTCCCTCATCCGTAGATATAAATACTGGTGCAACTACTGTTGCTAGAGATGGAGAGGAGGTAGTCATTCAACAACCATTGCCAGCTGACCTACATTGTTCATCCGTGGATGGTGATGTATCTCCTACGGAAGTACAAAATGCCTCCGTCGATGCTGCAGTTCCTCCTACGGAAGAACAAAATACTGCTTCCGTAGAACCTCCTGCGGAAGAACAAAATGCTGCTTCCGTAGAACTTCCTGCGGAAGAAGACAAAGCAGCCAATCAAACACAAGCTGATCCGAACGACCATGAGCCTTTTGATTATTTCATCGACTCAACTACTCAGCTGACACCATCTGCTTCAATGGGTTTCACAAACTTAGACTCCACAGTTCAAGTTGATGCTGTCTCAACAAGCAGAGTACACAAGTCTCATCCAACAGACAATATCATTGGGGACCTGCATGCTAGAACCACAAGGAGCAAAGGAGGTGTGGCAAACATTTGTTTGTTCACCTGCTTTTTGTCCCAAACAGTTCCTGCAAACATTACAGCTGCACTAAAAGACAACAGCTGGATTGAGGCTATGCAAGAAGAGTTACAACAATTCAGAAAACAGAAAGTGTGGACTCTTGTAGATTTGCCTACGGGTCAACATCCAATTGGCACAAGATGACTTTTCAAGAACAAGCTGGATGACAGAGGTATCATAGTGAGAAACAAGGCCAGACTTATTGCTCAAGGATATACTCAGGAAGAGGGAATAGACTATGATGAAGTCTTTGCACCAGTTGCAAGGATTGAAGCTATACGAGTCTTCCTCGCTTATGCAGCATTCAAGAAGTTCATAGTCTATCAGATGGATGTGAAGTGTGCTTTCCTTTATGGGAAAATTGATGAAGAAGTCTATGTGGCTCAACCCCCTGGATTTGAAGACCCTGATTATCCACATAGAGTATACAAGCTTGACAAGGCTTTGTATGGTCTTCATCAAGCACCCAGAAAGTGGTATGATACACTATCATCCTTCCTGCTGAAGAATGGGTACAAGAGAGGCACTATTGATCAGACACTCTTCCTCAAACAAGAACATCAAGATCTTTTGGTAGTTCAAATATATGTTGATGACATCATATTTGGATCAACCAACAAGAAGCTGTGTTAAAGCTTTGAAGACTTAATGAAATCTGAATTTCAGATGAGCTCCATGGGAGAATTGACTTTCTTCCTTGGCTTACAAGTTCATCAGAAATCAGATGGCATTTTCATCAATCAAGAAAAGTACATTCATCAAATTTTGAAGAAGTACAATCTTGCTGATTCCACTTCTTGCAAGACACCTGCCTCAACAATAGACAAGATTGTGCCTGACCCTGCTGGCAAATCCGTAGATCAAAGATTGTACAGATCAATGATCGGTTCTTTAATGTATTTAACTGCCAGTAGACCTGACATAATGTTTGCTGTTTGTGTTTGTGCCAGGTACCAATCTGACCCAAAGGAGTCCCATCTGAATGCTGTGAAGAGGATTTTCAGATATCTGAAAGGCAAACCTGCATTGGGACTTTGGTATCCCAAAGATGGAGACTTTAGCCTATACTCCTATTCAGATAGTGACTATGGAGGGTGCAACAACAACAGAAAATCCACAACTGGTGGATGTCAATTTTTAGGACCACGACTTGTTTCATTGCAGTGCAAGAAGCAAACAAATGTATCTGTATCCACAGCTGAAGCAGAGTACATAGCTGCTTCAACAGGTTGCTCTCACGTACTTTGGTTGCAAAACCAATTACTTGATTATGGTTACAATTTCCTTCATACACCAATTCATATTGATAATTCAGCTGCTATGTTCATAACTGCTAACCCAGTTCAACATAGTAAAACAAAACATATTGAAATCAGATACCATTTTCTGAGAGATTGCTCTGAAAAGGGTCTAATCAAGTTAGTCAAAGTAGACACAACCAATCAGCTTGCTGATTTGTTTACTAGAGCATTTGATTCTGTTAGATTTAATTTTCTGATAGAATCTTTACGGATGATTAACTTAGAATAAATCAACAAAAGCATATGATTGACTTTGTGCAGAGTAATCGTTAAGGATAACTTAAGTGTCTGATAGAACATCTATACATGCATTATATATGGGAAATGATAGTAGACTATACTTGGCTATTAAACAAAACCTCAATCTGACTTATATCATACTGATATGTGAGTAGGTTCAACTTGAGTGGAAACAAAGCTAAGAGCATGCCAAACTAAAAGCATGAGGTAACTGTCTGTGAGGATTCCATTTGAGAATCAAGAAGGTATGTTCTCTCCTGATGTGATCAAATCACTTACACAAGCACACTATGTAAAATACTTTATAATATTCTATCTTTGCAAAGTCATATTCCCTCTGTTTTGTGTGAACAAAGATCTGGGAATGTGATTAACAAGTGTGATCTTCATTCTCCCTCTGTTTTGTGTAAACAAAGACCTGGGTTAAAGTTCACCTCTGTTTTATGAAAGTAAAGACCTGGTGACTATGAAGATCATATTTCAGCTCTAACAAGGAATCACTTGTGATCCATTGTACATCAAGTCAAAGAGCTTCAACATCAAAGCATTCATGAGACTGTAATTTGTCTCAAGATAGAACTTATAACCTAATGTACATAGTCATTAAGTGTGAAATGTAGTGATTTGCCTCACCTACGGAAGACATACTCTAATGATAATTGAATGTGGGACTCATGATCGCTACTGATTAACAAACTTCACAACATGATAAATCGCATGCCTAGTTGAAACAATACTCATGTTTGAATTTAAGTGGATCTATATATTTGCAATCAGGTATGTGTTGAATCAACTAATCACCATCAGCAGAAGCCAATTTATAGTATGATCCCTCTATATATATATATGCATGCATGTAATAGTTTGTCAGATGTTTAATTGTTATCTCAACTGACTTTCTCTCATTTAGACTGTCATATGCCTGTCATGCCTGTTTACAACTTAAATTTATGATAAATGTAACTGTCTCACATTAATCACAAATTTAGGGGGAGTAGTTCATGCATGAAAAATAATAAAAGCTGATAATTGATCTGAATTACTTTGAAGGAATTGGAACTTGAGCACTAACTTGAATGCAGGATACAGGAAACTTGCTTCCCTGTACTTAATTGCCATGCAAATAAAGTCAACAATGTCCAACATCAACATTTGATTCTACTCAGTAGATATCATACATTTAAAGTTTTCAAACTTTAAGTTCCGCAGAAGTTTCAGTAATACTTCTCATCCGTAGAAGTAACAGTGAAATTTCTGCATCCGCAGAAGTCACAGTAATACCTCTCATCCGAAGGAAGTATTATGTGATTTCTGATTCAGCAGTTCTGATTCAGCAGCAAAACAAAACAAATGCATTATTTGAACTTTTACATCCGATGTAAGGTTCCGCAGATGTTGACATCCGCAGAAGTTAAGGTTCCGCAGATGTTGACATCCGCAGAAGTTAAGGTTCCGCAGATGTTGACATCCGCAGATGTCAAGGTTCCGCAGATGTTCTGCGGAAGAGATAATGCATACTAAACACTTGGTATGCGGATGGGAATGGATGGAAGTGGGCCCAACATAATTAATAAAAGAACATAATTAATAAAAGAAATTAATATGTTCCCCTATAAATAAGGTTTCTGATATTTTACAGAGCACTTTCACTTTTAACCTAGAAAATCGCCCATTTTCCCTCTTTTTCAAATTTCAAAATATCCGTTTCCAAGAACACATCATCAATATTATCCTGTAATAAATTACTGTTATCGCAAAGGTAAATCATGTCTTAAACATCAGTACGAAACTGTTTAATCGGTTATTGACATTCAAACGATTCAACTGCATGGTTTCTAACTTGATTTTCTTTGCAGATGGCAAATAGATTTGCTAAAGAACACAATGTGTGCGCGTTCTTGAACACTGATGATCCAGCAGCGGAAGGATGTCGAGATATCATAAGATATCTCCGATGATCCAGGCTCTTCTACGCCTTGACGGCTGAGCCTGTGATCCATCAGGCGCACATTATTGATTTCTGGAACTCAGCACGAGTTGAAGAACAAGACGAATAGGAGGTGATAGTGGCTGAGGTTTTGAGTCAGCGTCTTCGATTCAATGAAAGCACCTTACGAAGATGTCTGGAACTGGGAGATAGAGAAACAGGGCACCCCGATGTATTCGAGAATGAATACATTGAAAAAGTATTCAACCTAATGGGATATGATGGTGACTACGAGAAAGGGGAAATCAAGAAGGGTAGACTGTGCAAACCGTACAGATTCTTGTGTCACACCTACCTAAAGTGCATGTCGAACAGGAAGTCGGGGCTAGACAGATTCTCTCGGCACATTTCATCCGGAATTATTGGAGTATTCGAGGGGAGAATCTATAATTACGCCAAATACATCTTCAATTGTCTGATTGAGCAAGTCAAACTGCAAAAGAATGACAAGATGTTCATGTTCCCGAGATTCATTCAACTGGTGATTAACTCAGAGCTTCCAAGGTTGAGCAGAGTTGGAGAAGTGTTTGTACAAGCACACCTGAGCAAATCAGTGTTGAACAAACTTAGTGGGAAGTATGAGGGTCCGGATATGCCAATGTTCGCACATGTTATAGACCCTCAAGCAGACCTGCCACAAGAGTTGGCATGGGCAGATGAAGCAGAATCATCTGCTGATTCTGCACAATCTTCTCACTCACCACACCAAACACCACAACACCAACAACAATCACCACTCCAAACACCACCACTACAACATCAATCACCCAGCCAATCACCCTCTCAACAACCACAATCACCAGCAAGCCTAAACACCCAACCAATCTCCCCAATTCACCACCATCAATCACATGTACTAATATCATCATCATCCTCTTAGTCATCATCTCATCACACTCAACCACTCTCTCCACAACAAATCCAATCCCCCGTACAACCACCACTAGAATCTCCAAAACATCAATCACCGGAAAGTGCTGGGACTGAACCTTTTGAGGTAACTAAGTCTGTACACTCCGTACACTCAGGAGACACAGAAATATTATCTGAAGCCAGCACTGTTCCTTTCTCACCAACACACACAGAAGAACAACCTTCATCAGCACATACCGAGCCCATACCTTCATTGAAAGATGAACAACTTGCTGATGAACACGGGGAAGTTCAAGAATCTGCTCAGGATGTCACTGCATACCATGAAGATGACTTAAGTGATAGTGACATTCCTGTGAGCAAAAGCTTTCTGGTTGCTAAGTACAACAAGTTGTTACTTAAAACCAATAAGCGAAAACAAAGAATTCTGGAGCTGCAAGGTGTAATTCAAGAAAAGGATGAAGAACTGATGAAGAAGGATGCCAGTCTAAAAAGACTCAGAGAAGATGCACTATGCAACAATGAAATTATTGATGCATTGTTTCAAACAAAACGAGAGTTAGAGGCATCTTTAAAACTTGAGCAAAATGAAAAGGCTGAGCAAATAAAGCAAAAGGATCTAGAGATAGAAAGCCTGAAAAGAAAACTCTCTGATCTGAAAACAAAAGTGGATTCAAGAACTGAGCCAGCAAAACAGTCGGGTAGAGCTACTAAGCCACTGATCTCATACACCCGAAAAAGAAAATACTTTGGAGCTACTCTAAAGAAACCTGAAGAAGAAAGCTCCCCAAAGAAACCAAAACTTCCATCTCCTGCACCTACACCTTCAGTAGAAGTGTCTGCTGTGAAGGTATCCTCCGGAGAAGAAGATGACAGTGAGAAAGAGTGGGAGGAACTAACGAGAATGGAGTTCCCCACCGGTGATAAGGGTGGAAAGGCCGATGACCTTCTAACAACCGCTGATATCATGGAAGAGAGGCCTGATTCCAGCATGTTTATGACCCTCATCAACCATGGTTTTCCGTATGACATGGTTGAGAGGATGAACACATCAGAAATGACCAATGCACTGAAAGAATTTGAGTTTGCCAGGTTCATAATCCCAAACTGTGATTATGAAGCCTTTACTACATTTCAATCATTGGAGAAAATCAAGAAGGATTTGGGCCACTGTGACACAGCTAAACTCACCAAGTATAATATGACTTGCTGGTTACAGGGGCACAACTACAAGCCGCATGAACTTAAAGGTAGAACTACTGGAGAGTTGCGGAGGATGATGGAGCATGTAATGAAGGTGGAATTGGAAACAGGTGTAAAATTCAGAACAACAGCTCCTCATCCTACTGATGACAAACAAAGCAAATCATCTGCTGATCCAATCACTGTGGAACCCAAGGATCAGCATAAAGCTAAGGATAAGCTCATCAGGGAACCAAGGGAAGTCATTCTAGGCAAAGTATGGCCCCTTGGTACCACTGTCAGAGAAATCACTGATCAGAAGTCCACTCTGATTCAGTTGATTGATCACCTCACAACTCCCAACTCAGCTGAAGAAAATAAATAATGGCATGGAAATATGATCAGGAGTGGGATTGTGCAGTGATTAAAAGGACATCAGGAAGAGTTGAATACTTCCGTGATGTGTTTTCAGTGCTCTGCCTTCCTGAGAATGATTTAAAGGACCTGCAAAGCCTTACTTTGATAAATTATCCAATACATCCAAGGGGCAGGGACTTCTCAAGCAGAGTGGGTCAACTGAAAACAAGGTTCAAAGATGATGTGATCATAGGAGCTAAAAGAGATGATGATGCTCACAAACGAAGAACTCAAGGGCAGAAAAGATCCAAGTCCAATGCCTCTGACTCAGTAGATGATGAATTTCTGAAGAGGGTTGGATATAACAACAGAACATCAGCAGCCATCAAACGCATTGAAGGAACTCAATACACACTCCCTATCACTGAGTGGGGATATGTAGAGAGGACAAGAGAGCTGGTGCTGATGAGAACTGCAGAGAACAAACGCGCAGAAAATATCAGGATCTTTGATCCTGCGGAAATCAAGTTGCTTCATCCAAGCTACACTTCTTACCTTCATGACAAATTCTTTCCGAAGCTGAGTGATGAAGCAGCTCAAAATGATCTGTTCCTGCATGTACACATGATCCAAGTCATAGACAAACTTCATGCAAAGGCCTACAAACGACGCAGACACAATGCAGGCTTGCTGAAGGGCACAGAATATGATGAAGTTACAGAACTTTGCCTCTCCGAACAAGATGAACTTGAAGTAGTGAAGAATGATCGAGTATTGGAGACTCTCACTACAGAAGAGGATGTTCTGGGACTTGGCTACGAGACTCTGAAGAAGATCAGCAAAATGGAGATTAAATACAAGTATGATGATCAAAAGGCAGCTGTATCTTACTTCTACAACAAAATTATATCAAGAGTCAAGGAGCTAGCAGTGTTGAAAGACTGATTACAAGGAGCTAAGCCTAAGGGGGAGTATTGTTAGGTCTAGATTGTATAGGGCTAGATCAATTTTGTATAGGCTTAGTACTTGAAAATCAAGTCTTGTAATTAATATTTGTAACAGTCAAAATATATATATGTGTGTTTGAATCTATAGGATAACCCCATATATATGTGTGTTGATTTGTGACTTGACAGGGAAAAACAATATACTTGGATGGATTCATGGAATTGACCAAGTGTATGAAACATCTACGGATAAACAATTTTGTTAATCCGTAGATATGTTTCATACAAGACCAAATGACCAAGTGTAAGTTTCTGCGGATGATCAAGTTTCATGAAGGGAAGACTCCTACGGAAGAAGGATTTCCTACGGAAGAACAACATTCCTACGGAAGAGCAAATCATCTACGGAAGAACAAAAGATCTGCGGAAGGCAAGACTCCTGCGGAAGATCATTATACTTGTGCGATTACAAACTCCAAGAAGTCAAACAAGTCAACATGATCAACAACAGATCCCGAGAGATCCGGTGTTTCCTTAGCCGACTCAAACATCTATAAATATGAGTCCTAGGTTTCACATCTCGGCGAACACAATCAATCATTATTACGGCTGTCAAGTTACATCATTGTGCAACCCTAATCGCCGTCTCATCAACATCAACATTATTTGATACACTGTATTCGATTGTTTATAGTATTCATTATTATTCTTTTGTAATCATTACATTATAGTTAATGAATCACTTTTGAATAATTATTGATTTCGCATTCATGTGTTTCTGTGGTTGTGTTCATAATTAATCATCAAACCAATTAAACGTCAATTAGTGATAATTCCGCGATCATTAAATTGATTTATTTTAATACTGATAATTCCTGAATTGAGATCCTTGGATTCACACTAACCTCTTTTGTTTTCCATGTCAAGTGTTTTCACAGCATCAGCTACTTCATTGATATTGTTAAACCTCTGAGTCACTATCCATCTCCGAGTTCTTTCATGAACAGCCATTTCAACTTTTCTGCTTGGACCTCTGGGCTACCTGCAGCTTCCCCAAGAAAACTAGCCAGCCTACAGAATCTTGCCATGAATTCTTGCCAAGGTTCACCATCTCGTTGCTCAATAGATGCATATTCCCGTGCATACTCACTTCGTTCCACCTCAGAGAAATACTTTCGGAAGAATATTGTGCGGAAATCGGCCCAAGGAAGGGTAGCAACATAACCCTCTCCACCATGTGCAAGTTTTACCCCTTCCCACCAAACTAGAGCATCATCCTCCAGTTTGTAAGAAGTCAACCTAGTTTTAAATAGGTCATCGACTCCTAGCACTTCAAATATCTTTTCCACATGGGCTATCCAGTTCCGAGCATCCATCGGTGTAGCAGCATCACTAAAAGATCTTGTTCTTTGCTTCATAAAGCGCTCAAGCCAAACATGAATCTCAGCCACAGGTGGTGTTGCATTTCCACCGGAAGATGGTCCAGTGTTGTTCCCGCCAGAAGGTGGCTCTGAGTTATTTCCACCGGGTGGAGGTCCTGTGTTGTTTCCCTCCGAATTTTCCTGTTGCATCTGCTGGATGACTGTTTGAGCAGTCTGAGTCATCAGATTAGGGAGTATTCCAGAAATAGCAGCGTTTACAGCATTAGCAACGAGGGTTTCAAGAAGAGTATCAGATGAGGGGCCACTCGATTTATTGCGATTGTTCACACGTCTCTTAGGAGCCATCTGAAATGAAAATATACGTGTGAACACTGGAATTTAGATTGGAAAACAAATTAGATCCTAACCCAACGTCTACCCATAACCTCACAAGTTTATTATTAATGTTTAAGTTTTCTACAGGAAAGAGCCTTGGCTCTGATACCACAACTGTAACACCCCAGCCCGACAAGGCTGACATGTCACTATCACGGATATCAAATCAAAAACCAATCCATGATATTACAGAAACGGTCAGACGAAATAACCTCAAACACACTAAATAATCCGAAAGAACATAATTAAGATGTTCAATACATTAATTAAAGTAACAGATAATCTTGGTCTTCAATTCACTCTTCACTGGTTTCCCGGATTACCCTGCTGACCTGACGTGCATGAAAACAAAAGCACGCCTGAGCATAACGCTCAGTGAACGGAATAGCGGATAACAAAAATAAACAGACATGTTGATAAACAAAGAATCGGCAGATATCAAAAATAAACAGACATGGTGATAATCAAAGAATCGGCAGATATCGAAAATAAACAGACATGGTGATAATCAAAGAATCGGCAGATATCAAAAATAAACAGACATGTGATAATCAAGGAATTGGCAGATATCAAAAATAAATAGACATGGTGATAACGGAGAATCAAAGATCATAAGATATATATATCAAATAGAACATACGTCATAAGACATATATCAGATAGAACATACCCCGAGCTAATAATCATATCATATAATAACTGAACAGGGGGAACACAGGTAGCGAGCCTGTGAACCAATGTGAAATGGAGTATGGGCAGACATACAAACCATTCACCAGAGTCCTGAATGGAATGGTGTGTAACCATCCATCAAGAAATAACAGAACTAGCCTAGGATCGATCCATACGCCTCTGAGGAAATAATAATATAACAAGTCATAATTTCAGAGTCCTCTTTAGAGACGCCGTGATCTCAGCTCACCGCCACGGTTGGTGCCACGTTATCGATGCCGCAATAACGCGTCTTGGTCACCCCCAAGATAGGGAGAGCTCGGGTAACAAATTCAGAAATATATAGTAGTCAAGCTACTTATAACAGAATCAAAAGCAAATTATCTATGTATGACAGGAATCAAAACTAGAAATGAACGGAAATCAAATACGAGACAGAAATCAGGAATCTGTACTGCAAAGTAACGGAACCAAAAGTAAATACTTATGATAACAAGGAAACAGAATCCGTACTACAAGGTAACGGAAAATATTATTTATACTAAGATATAAAGAATTAGGAATCCGTACCTTATCCACGAATGACAATAATCAGAAACAAAGTCTAGGCTCGGTTAACGTCGCTAGAACCTACGATAACGTAACGCAAATTATAGTTTGGATAATTCCAGTTCTGCCCTTGTCTTTTCGCACTCGTTAAAAATACTAAACGACATTTAAAAATTCTGAAAATCTCCAGTTTACTAGATCAGTGATTTCTAAACAACTTTCATTTAGAAAAGTTTCTGATTTGGATTACCGAAATATGAGAAAAACGTGGATCTTTACAGCTGCGCAGAACTGCTAGCTGTTACGAAAACGACTGTTTGGAGGTCTAAACGAATGAGTTTTTCGATGTTTTATATATAAACAGATTCGTCTTTCGACGAACTTCGTCATGGACATAAGATTTAACAGATTTGAATCTGTTATGAAGAAGTTATGGCCTCTGTAAGTTGGCTGTAAAATACGGGCCTAAATCATCTATTTACAGTTTATTTTTAAACAAAATAAACTATTTATAAAATTTGTTAATAATTTATGAAATTACAAAATCTTTATAATTCCACAATTTTCACGATTGATCCATAATTATAGATAATACAATGTCCAATAATAAAATAATAATTTGAATTATTATTTAGAGTCCATTTTTATAAAAATGGCTATTTATAACATATAAACCATATTTTATAAATAAGTATAAATCATAACTTAAACAATACTAAGCGAAAGGAAACGTTTAGACTAATTATAATTTATAAATTATTATTTAAAATCTATTCTTTTTAAAGAATTATTCGAAAACTTTCTTTATTAAAATGTTTTATTACAAAGATATTTATTTAACTTAACTCAGAAAAATATAGAAAATATTTAGTGACCTTTAAAAATATTTGAGGTTTACAAAATGCTTTGTATATTTATTATATAAATTTCTGTAATTTGTTTAGGGCTAAAAGCCTTTAAAAAAAACATGGAGGTGCCCGGGGTCGAACCCGGGACCTTCCATTCACATTCCCACACACATACCACTGAACCAGGCTTACAGCCGCGGTTATTACCCGGCTTTTAATTCTTATAAACACAATTTAAGCGAATCCCCCAATTCGCCATGAACCCTAGTTCCAATTCAATCCAATTGACCATCGATTCGATTATGTTAACTGTATTAAGCTTAGGGCTTTTGTTCATTAATCAAAATCGAGCTAATAGGTGTGTTCAATTACTTGTTAATCAATCCCGAATCCAAAATCCCCAATTTCAAACCGTATGAACCCTAGAAACAATTTTGATTCAATTGAACATAAAATCGATGTTAATAGCCAAATCAATGTTGGGGCTTTCATTCCTAGACTAAAATCGAGTATGTAGGTGTTCTCAATTACCTGATTTGGAGTTCGATTGATGATAACCCACGAAGAACAGGTCGCGTCTGCTGTGAAGATCGATTGCTATCCAAACGATGATGATAATCCAATTAATTGTACAAGCAGCTTATAGGGGATCCAATGATGAAAAGCCCTCTATCAATTTCAAGATAGAGAGGTTGAATTGAGGTTTTCAAATGAGTTGCAGGTTCACGATGAGGGAAGGATCGAACGAGGTGTTTGTGTGTTTTTCAGACGGATTTTAGTGTGTAGATAGATTAGGAATGATTATATGATTGATTTGGTAACTTTAATTCAATTATTGTTAAGTTTCGAGTGGGTTTTTGAATTGTATCGTGAGGTGTAAAGTGGATTCGATTTGTGGTGGTTGTGAGCTGTAATTCCGGATGATAATGCTCAATTATATCGCGTATTGTAGTGAGAATCTTTGTCACGATCGCATTGGTGTAAATTGGAGACAAAACCGCGGCTTAAAACCGGGTTTTTGTGTCTCGCCGGATCCGCCGGACCTTGGCCGGAAAAACCCGCCGGAATCGCGGGTAGGGGGAGAGAGAAACAGATTCGATTTTTTTAATTTTACACAACTAGTCCCTGTGGTTTTCTTCCTTTATTATTTCATGACCAAAATATGAATTCCAAGTTTTAAAAATGACCACTAGCCCCCTGGACTTATTAAACCAAAATTTTTTAATTATTTCTAAGTTAATAAACTTTAATAAATTATTATTATTATTATTATTATTATTACTATTATTTATTACGGGTATTATAGTTATGGTGGCAATGGTAGCGGTAGGCGGTCATGTTGGCAACGACGATGTTGATTTTGAAGGCGGCATTAGCTATGGTAATGGCAGTAATTATGGTAACTGACGACAGTAAGAATGGTGGTGGTAATTATTGCCCAGAATCAATATGAATTGAGGATCATAATATGATGAAGAATCGATTTAGGTTATGTACATGAATGTAGTGAACCAGGTGGGAAACAGAGAACATTTCCCAGGAAACAATTAGGAACACAAATTACATATAAGCACATTGTTATTCCATACATAATAACGACACACATATGGGGTATTTATATCCTTACATTGGTGGTTACAAACTACTAAAATTAACATGACTAACCATTTAATTCTTGTTAATTAGTTGACTTTTCTATTTGACTTTTATATATTTACTACTAATTAATATTAATTCAATTTGATTAAGGATTTTCTTGATTATGGCCTTCCAACATTCACTCCCCTAATCAAGATAATCCTTATAAACCATATTATCCATCCAGTTCTACGGTCCGTCTTCTCCTTCTTCAGTTGACTTCAATTCCAAATCTGACTTTGATTCTCCGAATCCTTTTATCAAGATTGAAGCGGTGTTAACGTTGTCTCTATCAAATTGAAACTGATTTGATTCATACTAAAGGGTATCTATTTCAGTAATCATTGATTGGTATCCGAATTGAATTGTAATTCTATATCTTTGGTCCTATGATCGACGATTAAATGATTTCTCTTTTTTTTCCTTGATCGCCTTTATTCTTGCCGTTGATTCTCATCTGACTTGATATAGATCATTCTGTTCCTTCTTGTATCTATCTCTCCTTCGCCTCTGCCGGAAACGAGAATTGCAAAACACTCGATTTTATTCAATGCTCTATTCTCTTTCTCTTTTCTTTAAGATGGTGATTGATTGACTGCCTTAGAATGATCCTTTCTAACCTATGCTCTAATACAATTTATTGCTCATGATCAATATGAATTGAAGATCATGATATGGAGGAGCAATCAATTTGGGTTCTACATGTAACATCCCGAGTTCCGGGGTCAAACGTAATAATTAAAATAAAAGAAATATAAACTTTACATTTTTTGTATTACTAAAAGAGTAAGAAACGAGTAAAATAACTATTTTAAATTTAAAGTTTTAGATGCATTTTAGTGTCGTAAGAGACCGTTTAAATTTATATAAATATAATAATATATTATATTTAAACGTGCTCCGTTTTTAACGAAACTTAGGTCAACTCGTAGAGAAAAATAAGCTCGTCCCAATGACGTATTCGAAGTTTTATAAGACGTTATATTTAAAAAGTTATAAGAGAAAAATGAGTTAAGCTGCTAAATTAATTATAATGATAAAATAATATAAATAATAAAAAGTGATAGAATCATGAATGCATATGTGTTTGCAACGTGTAAGTCATGTATATACGTGTTATGTATCTGTTCCATCTAATCCTCAAAGTATACATATATCTTCTTTTGAACTGACTCTTCAACTAAGTTATAAAATGTGTAAAGTTTCGCATCCATATACTGTGTTCATAACCAATGTTGTTAGGACCGGATCGGACCGGCCGGTCCGACCGGTCGGACCGCGATTCGGGGCCTGGTCCGGTCCGGTCCGGGGTGGATCGTTTTTGTGCAGTTGAACCGGCCGGTTCGAACCGAGTCGCCGGTTGGACCGGCGAACCGGGCCGGTTCCGACCGGTTTTCGCATATATTTTTTTTTTTTAATTTTAGTGGGTAAAAACGGGGTGTTAAACCATAAATTAGTACTTTGTATATACAAATATAGTTAAGTTTTATATATAACTATAAAATATATGTATAAATCATATATAAATTACTTATATTTAATTACATATATAAATATAATTAAAATATAGTTAAATCCGGTCCATCCGGTCCGACCGGTCCGACCGGTCCGACCACTAAACCAGTAAGCCGTCCGGTTCGACGTCCGATCCGGTTCTGAAAACATTGTTCATAACTTTCAAACAACTTTGAATTCATTCCACGTACGTAGTTAGTTTTTAGTATTTTAAGCTTAATTATTTAAATTATTAAGGTTTAGTATATTATTAAGAGTAGGATTTAGGGTTATAATCATGGTGGGTGTCGGGTAGCCTAACCTTGATTAGGCATGGACTGATCACCCATGCTTAAACAAGATAGCGTAAACCAATATCCAACCATTACAATAACTAGTTAGTTGTATCATTACCTAATCTAGGATTATTTAAACTATATCAGGACCTAGAGATATTACCAGATTGTACTAGAAAAAGTTATCAACTGTTGGGCAACTGCTAAACAGGTGAGTTCCTCTGAACTGTTTTTCTAAAACGGAATGTGATGTTCTGATAACTGGTAATAATTGAAGAATTGATTATCAATAGCATCTGTGATATGTGATAATGCTTGATAGGATGCTTGAGGGCTGCTTGTATGATTTTGCTTTAGCCAGTGGAGTTTGTATACATAGCCTGGTTATGTGAATTTATACTGTGCTTACTCTGTTCTTATCTGTTTGCCATGGCTGTATCTGCTTGATGCAATAGTCAATATTAATATGTTTTGAATTTTGAAGAATGTCATGTTTATGAACTCACAAGCTTTATGCTGAGTCCCAAATGTTTTTCTATTTTATGGACACACATCCTAGGTGCCAAGAGATTGCAGAAATTGGAGACTACAGACTAGTTTACGAGGAAATAGAGGTCTAGAGCGCTATTGAAGATTCGGATCTCTAATATATTTAAATTGATGTAATGGTTTTATCTAAGCATGACAAATATAATGTTTGTTTTGATGTATAATCAAAGTTAGACTTCCGCTGTGAATTTGAATTACTATGTGTTCTGTATAGCTGATGCGTAACGCTCCTCGGGGTATGCCCGGGAGGCGGGCGTTACACTACACATGAATGTAGTGAACCCGATGAGAAAACATGGAACAATCGGGAAAACAAATTACACACAACCACACTATTATTTCACAGATAATTATGACACACATATGGGGTATTTATACCCTTATATTAGTGGTTACAAACTATTAAAACTAACATAACCCTTTAATTCCCACTAATCTATATCATTTATTTTTCTGGTTGACTTTAAATTCATATTACTAACTGATATTAATCTAATTTGATTGAATATTTTCTTTATTATGATCCTCCAATAGTAATAATAAGTTATAACATCGGATATGGCGGTGATCCTCGTGGTGGCGGTGGGTGATCACGACGATCATGGTGATGTTCGTCATGGTAGTTGGTCATGGTCATCTCGGTGGTGGTGGTGGTGGTAGTGATGTCGAATATCCGATGTCAGCAACATATGCATGCTTAAAGGAGACAATGGTGGCAACTATAATTGCAGGATATGGTGGTTGTGATGGAGACAAAAACATCTAGGTGGAGATGGCATCTGGTAGCGATGATTGGTAGGTGGTGGTGACGAGCATGTAGGGCAGCGATAGTCATTATAGCGCTTACGTTAATATTGATTTGTAAAGAATTAGTGAGAGTGATCGACTTTAACACATTTGGTTGGTGGTGTTAGTTTATTAGGACCCGTTTAAAGCTAGCAAACTAGGGCACCAACAATCGTTTCATTTTTCTCAGATGACACATCAACGTCACGTCATATTTTCCTATTTTCCATAGGTTTTCCCTTTTCATAGGGTATTATCCTAGTTTTCTTTGCTTTCCATTTTTTTTCCAAATTAGTTTAGGTTTCTTAAATTTATATTTATGTTTCAATATTTATATTTAAATGTAACAAATACAAAGGAAAATAGATATAAAAAACAAAATTAATTTTAGAAAATAAGACAAAATTTTATTAAAAAAACAAAACTAGAGGTTCGTTTGGTTCAATTGATGCAAATGCTCGAAATGCCTTATAAGATTTGCTCGAATGTTATCATGGATTGTGTGTGATCGTATACGTGAAATTATATAATGTTCTTCTATGTAAGCTGGAGGTATCACCACAAGACCACTCTTCGTCTCTACGCCACTAATCGTTTATGAGTTTCTTCACAATCGTATCTATGCATGTATCCTAAAAATTAATCATAAATAAAGATAATAATATATTAAAATTTTTACATAAGTTAAAATAATAAAAATGTAAAAAAAAGAAATAGAATACATTCTTGATAATGAGACAGTGTCTTGCACTTTGTCTAATGATAAAGAAACCACCGTAGTCAAAAACTCAAATTACACTTAAGCGTATATCTATTCTCATCATTTGAGTGTGACGAATCATTAATTTTTTAATCCAATGGATTCATAATGTGTTAAATACTAGATAATTGAGAGGTTAAAGAAGAGTAGAATTAATGGGTTAAAAGAGATATGTTAGAGGGTATTTATAGTGTTCAAGGTTAAAAAAACATCATATTACTTACTGTTGCCAACGATCAAAAGGTGGCCCTCTCAACCAATGTTATCCCGGTGATTTCTCACCGAGCATGGGTCTAAAAAAACAACCAGGTTCGGGGGTGCAGAAAATGTGTCTCTGGGTTGGAAATTTATTGAACTAATGCGTCGCCCGCGCAATATGAGGACACGAATACAGCTCAAAAAATCCGGGTTCGCAGGAGGTCCTTTTTACTACTGAAATCGTTTTTGAACAACGTAGGATTTATGGACGGTTACATAAGGCGTTTCGAATGCCTTATCATTGTTATTTTGAAACCATTTTTGCTAATGATGATCATTACCGTCTAATAATGTCAATAATGATATAACCGTTCTTTGTAATGAATTGTTTTCGGTTACAAGTGTATTATTTTCGTGATTATATAGAAGCACATCAGAGAGGTCAAGACACATTGACAAACACATCAGCTCAAACTCGACAGCTTCATCAATTTCCTGCTATCTTTCAGGCAAGTGCAAAGTCCGGCAGTACGCTGATTTGAACCGGCTACAAACTCGCCCATTCTCCTTCCCTCCTTCACAATACCACATTAATGAACACCAACTGTCACGCGACACACCAAGGTAGGTAGAGCGGTGTTCCATGAGCTTATAATGGTACTCCACTGCCACATCACCTCTCTTGTGCCGGTCATCGACCCACTCCCCGGTCATCGACCCACTCCCACCCCTCTAAGTGACAAGAAGGATCCTATAGACAGATTTTGTCCACGAGAACAATACTCAACCTTTCTCTACATATAAAACTAGTAGTCATTATGTGAAATGTTAATTGTATAGAGAGTAAACGTGATAAAATGGACGGAAACTTTCACCATAATCAAATATCTTATTAGCGAATTTCTTAAAACTAGTAAATTTGATAAAAGGGAAAGGGCAAAATGTTATCGATGATACACATACAGTTGATACACAGTCTAACTGTGAATGCGTTGAAAGCTTGCGCAGGACAAGATTTTCTAATCTGAATATTTCTTTTTATGGACATATCAAGATTTATACTCATGTTGAAAAAAGCAAGGTTATATATAAATTCTATGATCCTTCCCAAAACAATGGATAAGATTTAAAAGAAATCTTCAAAAATATGAATTCTTAGTATGGCGAATTACAACCATAAAAGGTATAACTGAAAAAAAAAAAACTGCTACCGCTTGATGTTTCGGTACCATAAGCAAAAACTTCAATCCTTAGCCATATATCGATACCAAAAATACCTTTGTCTATATGTGCAATGCTAGTAGTCATTTTCTAATTACATGAAATAAAAACACTAAAAACATCAATCCTTAATTAACTTTGTATATATTTATGGACCATCAATCCTTAGAAAATGACACACAAATAAGGATCAACACTCAAACTTTGTCTATATTTACTAGTTGTCATTTTCTAATTACGTGTTAATTGTACAAACTATACTAGTGACAAAGTGAACAGAACTTTCACAAAAGCCTGATATCTTATCAACCAATATTTTAAACTAGTAAATATTACAAAAGAGAAAAGGCATAAGATTAAGGATGATACACACTTGATGCATGATCCATAGGGCCGGCCCTGAGAAACCGCATAAAAACTTTGTATTGTGGGTGAGTAGAAAAAATAAGCCCCTATGATATAAAGCGAATAACCAGCATATTAAAGTTTTTAATCCGACAATAACTGTTATACCAATAAGCAAAAGTACTATTGTAAAATAATATAATTTAGCTTCTTAAGAGAATCTTCGGATTTAGATGTGATAAATGGAAGTGAATTAAATTAGTTAAAATGTTTATGGATCGTAAGGTTTAATAGGCTATAATAATTAAATTGTTATTAGGTTTGTTAATTAGTTTGTTAATGGTCTATAATAACAAATTGAAAATTTCAAGCGCCCAAGATGATCAGACATTAGACGGTCGCCTACCCCGCCCTCTCTCAGTACCGCCCATGATGGTCCAACTACACATCACCTCTCAGAATTCTGCTAGAAACAAGATTGTAACATAGCAAGATTTATGTTCATGTTGATGGAAGTGAAATTATATATCCTTCACCTAGACAATGATTGAGATTTTAAAAAGAAATGTTTAGAAACAAATCATTTCAAAACATCAATCTTTAGCAAGACTAAATACAACCACCCATAAAAGATATAACTACCTACTACTAAAATCCAACACTGAAGCTAACGTGGCTTAGATACGACACTAACATTTTTCTATAAACGTGTAGTTTTTATGTCCATGAAGACAAGAGGATACCTTTTTATAACATTTTAATGTTTATAAAGGGGTATGTCATTTGAGAACTGCGAATCCACACGATTTTTAATCTCTTTCTCTTTTTCAATTTAATTTAACATTATTTTAAGAGAAAATAAAAAAAATAATCCCTATGATTTGATCATATTATAATTTACAAATTTATTTTCTAGATTTTAAAAATTGCAAACCTAGTTTAAACATTTGAGAGTTGGTTGCAAATTTAGTCCTCATGTTATGCGGACTAATAAGCAATTTGATAAAACCATAGGGACTAATTGTGCAATTTTACCTAAAATTAAAAAAGAAATTAAAAAATCAAATATAACTTTTAAAAATATTTAATTAAACGGATAGTTCCGGGGGTTTGTACATATTTTAAGTTTACCCCTATTTTGAAAAAAAAACTATAGATGCGGGCCTAAACTATACATAGAGTGCATGCTAACAGTACTCAACACTAACAAAGATTAAATTTCTCTGTTAAATCCTTGTGATATATCTAAAATGCCCCTCTTATAACAATTAAACACAATAAAAAAACTCGATTAATTATTAGTATATAATAAATAAAAAAAATACCTAACCCCCTCCCCACCCTATGACTCCCTCGGCCGACAACAACAGTTGCTTTCGATGGCCACCTTCTTTTCCTGTGACACTACTATCAAACATTTCCTACCAACATGACAACCTACTCCCAATGACCTGATTTACCCCTCTACATCGACTCCTCACCTTGCTCGTGGACCGGAACAACCACCATCAATCTTGTAGGGTTTAGGAGATCGAAATCAAAAGTAATGATCTTCCTATGAAATAGCACATCACAATCTAAATCTAAATCTAAATCTCCTACGGTGGTGAGCCATGGAGAAGATATGTTGAGTTGGAAGATCGATGATCAGTGGCGGTGGCTTCGAACTAGATCTGCGAGCGATGGTGGCGTTTTCAAATCATGTTGGCTGTTGCATGGATGATGAATTGATCGATGATGATAAGATGATGTACAGATCAATGATGATGAAGATGATGAACTAATTAATGATGATGAAGATGATGACGATGATGATAAAGATGATGAAGTGATATATGATGATAAAGATGATGAAAATGTCACAAAACCAATAATCAATCTCACACCCACAAAAATCAACACCAAAATCAAAATTAAACCAACCTTATTTCAATTATCAAAAGAATTCCAGGGGAGTGAACAATTGAAAACTCTCTTTTATCTAAAGTTCAAATAGATATATTAAAGGGTATCATGCATATCTACGTCTATATATACATGTATAGTGTATCTATAGTTTTAGATAGAGAAACGAAGGGTAGATTGATTTCAAATGTAGGAAAAGAAAGGTAAGGGGTTGTTTGTTTGGGTCTTAATAACCCCGGTCACACCCAAATGTCTGACTCGGTCAGACCCTGTTATTTGGTTTGATAACCACTTAATGAAAAGAAGATTGAGCTCGACAACAATGAATATCTGACCAAATTCACATCACCCACTTCTCTCGTTCAGACCATCTTCGTCACCTTCAGCATCTCGCCGGCGGCCTCTCTCGGTCTCCTCCTTCGTCCCCTTCACAGGTCTCCTCCTTCGTCCCCTTCGGCAGCCATGACAGGTCATCGATGGGTCGACCATGGATGTTCTTCGATGGGGGTTGGCCATGGCAGGTCATCGATGGGGGTCGACCATGGCAGGTTATTGAGTCAGGTTTGTGTTCGGTGACCGTCGATTGGGGGTCGGCCATGGCCGATTGGAGAAAGGCGCTGCACAAGGTTGTTCCGGCGGTGGTGGTGCTCCGTACGACGACTGCAGAGGTGTTTGAGAGGTTGTGTTGGTGCTGATTGTTATATGCCATGAATATTATGGTTTTGTGATTTCTGGTTCATGATTTTTGGTTCTTGATTCTGAAGCTGCTTGTGTGGACTGAAGAGGAGAGTTGTTGAAGAGAGTTGTTGGTAATGATAGTGGAGAGAAGGATGTGTTGGTAATGATAGAGTTGTTAGTCAACACTCAAGTTGGCTCCTTGGTCTTAAAAATATAATAAATAAAGATACCGGATTACAAAAGAAAAACAAAAGTTTATATAGTTATATTAATAAATTGTGTCATGTTTTCACACTCGATTTCACATTTTGTTATCATATTTTTCATTTTTAATTAAACGTATATGGTGGTTAAATGAACATCTTTAAATATCAATAACAATGACGATAATCGAATAAAATCACGTAAATGGTTATTTTTTTTAAGTTGATATCCAACCAAACAGACTTAAACTGGTTCAGCACTTATTGATTCAGACCTCTTATTGGTTCAGACCTCTTATTGGTTCAGAACTCTTATTGATTCAGCACTTATCTATTCAGAAGTTGTCAAACAACAGTCTTTTTTGCGATCTATGTAAGGTGGTGATGGTGGCTGGCGAAGGGTGGTGGTGACGGTATCAGAAAGTTTTTAGGGTTTCGAGACAATGATAGGGAGGGGCGTGTTGGATATTTTAATGGGTCCTAAAGGGTCTCACTATTAGTTGATTAACTTTTTAGTTATCTTTTATTTGTAAGAGGGTATTTTTGTTATTTTTAAACACTTAACATATATAAAATTTTGTTAGTGTCAGGGGTTGTTAGCGTGCATTCTATACATAGTTCAGGCATCCATCTGTAATTTTCAAAACGAGACTAAACATGAAATACGTGCAAACTCTAGAGACTGGCCGTCTAATCAACTATCCAACAAATTAAACAAAACCATAAAAATTTAAACACAAGTAAGAAAACAAATAAACATAAAAATAAAATTGAACAAATGCTTTAAAATTCAAAACAAATATTAACAAACAAAATTAAAGTTAAAAAATAAAAACCGTTTGGTTTCGTGTTTTTAATTTTTGGATTAGGTTTTTCCTAAGGTTTTTAGTTTTTATGGTTTAAGCGTTACATATGGACTTAATCAAAAAAATTAAGCATACATCTCTTTTTATTACTTTTTGTTTTATATACTTGTTTAATTTTGAATTTTATTAACTTTTTACATTCTATTTGATTTTTTTAACATCAGTTTATTTTTTTACGATTATTATATTTTTAT
>CM044006.1:50458673-50568673 GCA_024085815.1 Flaveria linearis
AGTGCTTTTTCGATGAAGGACTTTTGTCTAAAAATAAAAATTTCCAAGCTGACCTGGCAGCTCGACCCCAGCCAGGGGCTCTGCGCCTTGGATGCCGCTAGGGGCTGCCGCCCCTTGGACCCCGCTTCTCTCGGGGGCGCTGCCCCCTTGGATCCCCCGTTAGGCCTGATGACATTCAAACAAGCGTGCACTCTTATTTGAATGACACATGCAATCTCTAATTACACTAAAATATTCAACAAACCTCCCCCATTTTAGTGTAATCTTTGATTAACTAACTAATTCACAACAACTAAACAAACTAATGCATAAATGAAATATCGTGACGATTGAATTTCACATTAGTATATTACACATTTCAAATATTCTAATATTAGGGTGTTCACTTAGGATTGAACCCTTAATATCAATATTGAATACATGAAGATAATATACACATCAGTTTACATACATAAATCTTACTTGACATATTTTTTTACTAGCTTATGTCCCTATCCTTCATAAGCATATGAAAGCCAAGTCCCAGCTTCTTGAAGCAGCTAAACTTCATGCTCGTATAGGTAGATCTTTTTTCTTGCACCTGCAAATGTAATTTTTCAAAAGAACTATTAAGAAGATATACTTCAACCTTCCTTAACTTGCAGATCTGAACACATACCTTTGGGATAATTTACTGTTATGTTCCAAACTCTAGATGTAAAGCCTTCCACATTAAATTCTGTACCTAACGTCATATTAGGTGGGAACTGGGTATCTTAACAAGAGAGTTTTAGATGGACTTTAACCCTAATCCCACAACTGATCCACTCGCGAGATCTCTACTTAACCCTTTGGTTAAATGATCAGCTAAGTTATATTGAGTTCTAACATACCCAACAGATATGACACCATGCATAATGAGCTCACGAACTATGCTGTGTCTTACACCTAAGTGTCTTGACTTGCCATTGTACACTTGACTATAAGCCTTAGCCAATGTAGCTTCACTATCACACCTAATAGATATGGGAGCCATTGGTTTTGACTATAATGGAATCTCATAAAGTAGATTTCTTAGCCATTCAGCTTCATTACCAGCCGCTGCTAAAGCATCAAACTCAGACTCTATAGTTGAGTTAGTTATGCAAGTTTGTTTCTTCGATGCCCAGGAAATCACACCTCCATCAAGAAGAAACACCCAACCACTTATGGAAGAATGATCTTCCATATTGGTTATCTAACTTGCATCAGAATAACCCTAAATCACTGAAGAAATCCAATGTAAGCTATTTTATAATCAATAGTCCCTTTCAAGTATTTGAATACTCGACCTAAAGCTTGCCAATGTTATATGACAAGATTACTTGTAAATCTACTAAGCTTACCAATAGCATAAGCTATATCTGGCCTAGTGCTAATCATGGCATACATAAGCGATCCAATTCTTCTTGAATACTCAAGTTGAGATATAGCATCACCTTTATTAAGTGATAGTTTAATGCTTGGATCAATGGGAGTACCCACTGGAGAACAATCCTTGAAATTGAATTTATTTAAGATCTTCTTAATATAATGTGATTGAGAAATTGAAATGCCTCTGTTCTCACGTGTGATCTTAATACCTAAGATCACCTCAGCCTCCCCCATGTCTTTCATGGCAAACTTAGATGACAAGAATGCTTTTGTTCTATCAACTTGATCTTGGTTAGCGCTAAAAATCCACATGTCATCTACATATAAACATATCATGACTCCATTTCCAGAATCATCAAACTTACTGTAAACACATTTGTCAGCTTGGTTTAAGACAAAACCACTTGACAGTATAACGTCATCAAACTTTTGATGCCATTGTTTAGGTGCTTGTTTCAGTCCATAAAGCGATTTAATTAATTTACACACCTTGTTTTCATGTTTAGGCATCACAAACCCTTCAAGTTGTTTCATGTAAATCTCTTCATCTAATTCACCATTTAAGAATGTAGTTTTCACATCCATTTGGTGAATTACAAGTTTGTGTATAGCAGAGTGCTAACAATAATCTAATGGTAGATATCCTAGCAACAGGAGCATATGTATCAAAGAAGTCAATACCCTTCTTTTGCCTAAAACCTTGGATTACCAATCTGGCTTTGTACTTATCAATAGTACCATCCACCTTCATCTTCCTCTTGAAGATCCATTTACTTCCTAATGGTTTACATCCATGAGGTAAATCAACCAATTTCCATGTGTTGTTTTGGAAGATAGAATCTATTTCATCTTGGATGGCTTCTTTCCAGAAAGCAACATCCCTTGAAGCCATTGCTTTACTGTATGTTCTTGGATCTTCATTAATATTGAAACAATATTGATATTGAAAATTAATTTCATCCCTAGATCCTTCACTTAAGTAAAGTTGGAAATCATGACCAAAAGATTTGGCCTTTCTAACTCTCATACCTTTTCTTGGTTCAGTGCTAGTCGAAGGAGCATCTTCGTTATTAACCGAAACCTTTATACTAGGATTTATATTCTTTGGCCTAGGTATAGATGTGAATCTTTCTTCATCAAAGATTGCATCTCGTGACTCTATTACCGAATTCACTGAAACATACTCATTGGATTCTAATACATAGAATCTATATGCATAAGAATTTTCAGCATATCCAGTAAATATGCAATCTATATCTCTTTCACCTAAAGTTTTCCTTTTAGGTTCGGTGAGCCTCACCACAGCTCTACATCCCCAAAATTTGAGATAACTCAAGTTTGGTATTTTCTTGTGCCAAAGTTCATATGGAGTTTTCTTCTTATTTTTACCGGGAATTCGGTTTAACAAGAAACGAGTTGTTAACATAGCCTCACCCTAAAATCCTTCACTTAAACCCGAATAGGGCATCATTGAATTTACCATTTCTTTCAATGTTCTATTATTTCTTTCAGCCACACCATTTTGTTATGGTGTATATGGAGCAGTTGTCTGGTGTATTATTCTAGTAGATTGAAAATACACTGGATCATAATATTCCCCTCCACGATCAGTACGAAGAGTTTTAACCAAATCTTTTTTATGAAGCTCTACCTCTTGTTTATAAATTTGAAATTTATCAAGAGCCTCATCCTTTGCATGTAACAAATAAACATAGCAATATCTTGATGCATCATCTATAAAGGTAACTACATATTTTTTATTACCTAAAGATGGTGTAGCATGAAAATCACACAGATCGCTATGAATAAGATCTAAAACTTTAGATTCACATTTTGCATTTTTAAATGGTTTTCTAGTAATCTTAGTTAACATACAAGTCTTACCTCTATCATTTTTCAACTCAAACGCAGGAATCATACTCATTTTAGACATTTCTTTCATCCTTTTATTGTGAATATGTCCTAATCTAGCATGCCATAACTCCAATTTAGATAAATTTACATTAGAACTAGAATCAACCATGCAAACAGAATCATCACTAAAAGGCACATCCAAATTTAACATAATCATATCATTACATAAATAACCAAATCCGACAAAAGAACCATGTCTTGACAAGATATACTTGTCACATTCCAACACTTATTTATACCCGCACTTATTTAATACTATACCGGATAACAAGTTTTTCCGGATGCCGGTTTCAAACAGAACATTACTTAAACATAAAGTTTTTCCAGAAGTAAATACTAGTTCTACTTTTCCAACTCCATGGATTGGTTCGGTTGCAACATTGCCCATCTTTAAGATAGATCCAACTTCAATTAGTGTAAGATCTTTGAACCATCTTCGATCCTTACACACATGGCTTGTTGCTCCCGAGTCAAACCACAAAGCAAGACAATCATCCTGCACATAACATGCTTCAGAAATTAGTGAAACATAATTCAAATCCGAATTATTATTAAAAACTAAGTTCTGGCCTTGTTGCTTAGGATCCTTATTGGATCCACTAGAACCAGCCTCGGTTTTCCCTTTACCAATACGACAATCTCTCTTGAAATGTCCAGGTTTACCACATTTCCAGCGACCTTCATTCTTAGCCTGCTTTGCATGTTTCACAGGCCTTTTGTTCTTGTTGTTACCACCATTGAATTTTCTTTTATTGTTTCCCTTGTTAGAATTTTTGAAAACAGGACCGCTTTCTTCCACCATATTAACAGTTGATGACCTGTCTTTATCTTTCACCCAAACCAATTCTTGAGCCCGTAAGGACTCTTCAATTCGAATACTACTACCAATTTCAACCAGACTCACTTCCTCTTTCTTATGTTTCATATTATGTTTATAATCTTTCCAAGAAGGAGGAAGTTTGTCAATTATACTTGAAACAGAAATTGCTTCATCCATTTTTAAACCGTGTTGTTGAAATTGACCAAGAATTCGAAGACATTCATTATATTGTTCCATAACAGGCCTACCATCAACCATTCTATAATTCATAAAATCACTTACAAGGAATTTTTTACTAGATGAATCATCTGCCATGTATTTGGCTTCCAGTAATTCCCATAATTCTTTTGCAGATTCAATGTTTTGATAAATATGAAAGAGGGAATCACACATACCATTCAGAATGTGTCCACGACATATGTAATCATCATTGACCCACTTAGAGCGCTTCCTAGTTTGTTCCAGCATTTCGTCTTCCACTTTCTCAGGCATGGGGGTACTCAGAACGTATACCACTTTGAAAGTTGTGAGTAGAAAACGCATCTTCTTCTACCATCTTCGAAAATCATGACCCTGAAATTTGTCCAACTTTTCGAATTTGGACGATATCATGTTCTTCACAGATTCACTATCGCTCGCCATCTTCACTGAATTGTTTGATCTTTGTTGGGAAATTCTCTAAAATTACTGGATAAATCTGAAGTCGTGTGATCACTTTCAGATCAAACAATTGGAGTGACTGCTAATGTTTGATTGGATAAAATCAGATTGATTCAAGATTTTCGTATGATTTTGATTGAGCAACCTTTAGAAGATAAAGAAATCGAATTTCTTTTTAGGGGATGAAGAAAACCGAATACGCAGGAGCGTATTTTTAGTTTTCAAGAAAACTGCTTCTTGGGGTAAATTACACCTTTAGTCCCTCAAGTTCCACGAATGCATATTTGGCCCGAAATTAAATTTCTAGTGCGTTTTCGATGAAGGACTTTTGTCTAAAAATAAAAATTCCAAAGCCAGGGGCTGCCTCTTGGACCCTGCCAGGGGCTGCCGTCCCTTGGACCCCGCTTCTCTCAGGGGCGCTGCCCCCGAACCCCCGCCAAGGGGACGCTGCCCCCTTGGATCCGTCGTTAGGCCCGATGACATTCAAACAAGCGTGCACTCTTATTTGGATGACACGTGCAATCTCTAATTATACTAAAATATTCAACAAATATGAGTTAAAGAAATAAGAAGTCATCTTACTAAACTCCATTACCACATCAAAAGAATTTTCTATCCTCTCTAGAATCATCTTCTGCAAAGAAAAGCTATGTGTTCTATTAATAATCAAATCATTATTTTTAACTTTAAATAACACATGATATTGTCCACCACTTCCTTCAACAATTGTCATAGCCTTCTTAATTATGGGACTGAATGACGTTGGTCCTATGGTGACAACAGATAAATATTTACCCAAAAAAGCACATAGCAAAATTAAAATAGTAAGCAAAAATAAAGAACATGCAATTAAAGATATAAACATCAGTAAGTTTTAGTTAGGGTAGTACCATAAGCTGTTTTACTACACAATCATCCAACTACCAAAAACGCCCTTGGAATAAATAAGCAAAACTTTTTTAGTTAGTGCAAAATATAGGCATTCACGTAAATTTCATAGAATTTAATGCCAAAAAATAAAAAATATCTGGCTTGACATGCTGCAGGCATTCAATATTTCTAACCTGAATTGCATCATTGGTTAGGGAACAATGCAAAAAAATATGATCACTTGCAGCAAGTAAATTGATAAGAGTGTCCATCCTCCTTGCAGCAGGAAGAAACGTGCTTATTATCTTATCTTTTTTCTGAAAAATATAAATATATATAATAAAGATGATGAAGATGCTTTTCAAATATTCAGATAATGTAAATGTATATAAACTTAAACAAATTCAATTAAAAAACAAAGAATACAAGAAAACCAACCAGAGATTGTAAACGATGACAGGTTAAATATCCATTAAATCTGCACTTTGGAGCTGCAAATAAGTTCAAATGTACAAGATTATATGTTAGGATTGAAGAAAAATAAACAATGGCAAGTTTAACATCAACATATAAAATTAAACCATCCAACTTTAACTTTTAGAATCACAAACATAAGGTTTTCGTTTCATTATGATGAATAGGAGAAAAACAAGGAAATAGATCTAAAACTAAACTTCAAACTCATTACTAAAAGACTTTATATTTAAACCTAAATTAGCGTTCAGATCTTACAATGATGCAAGATTAAAAATCTATACCTTTAGCAATAGAAGCCCATGAAACCATTTAAAAATTATGGTCAAAGACTACATCAAGTATGCTTGATTGTAACAAATTAGATGCATTCTCAGGACTTCCAGATTGAAGCTTCATGCGTCTGATTGTAACAATCCCATATACTTTTGGGATAACAAAAGAGTAGCAAAGAAAAATGCTCAGTAGCAAATTAAACACGGTTACGTTGGATTCTTACCTGGTTTTGAACACTAAAAATGATTATGAGATTGAAGTTCTTCATACATGCAACCCTTGAGCTTCTGGTTATGTGGGAAAGAGGAAAGGTAATCATCAGTCTTGCCGATATGAATGATCTTTTTGATTTTGAATTCTAGCATGCATTTAAGGAAATGACTTTAAATCTCTGATGGGGTGTTCTTGTTGCCAAAATTGAAATGAAATTAGTTTATAACTGAATCAATTGATTGAGAACACAAAACTAATAACATAAACCTTTGTTTCAAATCGAATCTTCTCATGATATTTTAGAAATTGAGTAGCAAATCAAGAGGATGAAATCAAACCTGGAACCTTTCAAACCTTTAAATCAAAACTTAGAACCATCTAAACAATCATCTGCTTCTTGTTTAGGTGAGAGAGAGGAGAATTTTTCTGAGGTATCCCAACTCTTTGTGATTCTTTTAAGAAACTTAGGGTTTTTTGAATTTTGATTCGACCATCACACATTGAATACATAGGATATGTTGCTTTTAAGAGTTGTGTATTGCATACTTGTAGATTGTACATCAAGAGTAGTAAATCTCTTAATTTTAAGAGTTTTTGGTAAATTACATATATATATATACACACGCATATATATACATATATATACATATATATACATATATATATATACATATATATACATATATATATATATACATATATATATATAGGGTTAGGATCATTACAGAACCACTTTTTATTTTCAGAACTACAGAACCATTGATTTACATAAATGTATATTAAGTCTGGTAATACTTGATCTGTTTTACATATGTGTATATCAGATATGAATAATAAACTATAAAAAAAACTAAATATCACCAGGTTTAACTTACATCTATGTAAACCAATGGTTTATAATTTACATTTATGTAAGTCAATGGTTCTTTTGGTTCTAAAAATAAAAAATGGTTCTGTAATGATCCTGATCCTATATATATATATACATATATATACACATATATATACATATATATATATGTATATATATATAGGGGATGGATCAAATAAAAAACACATTTATAAATAAAAACAAAAAAACCCATTTTTAACCAATAAGATAATTTACTTATTCTTGTTTATTTATTTTAATTAAAGGGTAATTTATTAATTAATTACACCATTATTTTTGGTAACTTTGAATTTAATTAACATGATCTCTTTTCTCTCTCTTTTCAAAATAAGATATTGGATTTTCTCTTTTACACATATGTGTGTGTATTCACTGTTACATGAATAAAGTTTCAGTTATTTTTTTAAATTGATTTTTGTTCAATTCTATGAATAAGAATTCAAGTGCGTTCAGACTCTACAAGACAAGCTAAAGTTGGTGGTCCTTAGATTATGATTCGCGATCAAAAGCCCAAAACAACACATATTATGTGCTCATCATTCCTTCATTCTAGAATTAACATACAAGTTCAACAGATTATTTTTGTTTTAACATTTTCAGAAGCATTATCTATTGCACTTAATTACTCTATATGTTTTAGTTCATCGTAATGAAGCTTTGAAGAGCAATGATGATGATTTAGGTATATGTACGTACATTCTTTTTTTTATGTGGAGCACAACATTAAGTGTTACGTATACGTAACTGTTACTATTACATTTATATAGAAACATTGAATATTTAATTGGATTGCTTCTTCTTCGTAATATTTTATTCTTAGTTCTTCTCTACCGTAACACTTTGTTCATCATACGTGTAGTGTACATTAATTTTGTAGCTTGCGTGTATGGAACATACATATACGTACCATGCCATGTTCTGTTTCTTAGTAATCAGACCTTTTTTAGAACACATATAGTGTACACATTATATGCTTACATATATGTACCAAACCTTCTTTTGTATATAAGCAAACCTTAGTCATTTAATGAACAAAAATATGCCTATATGCTTATATATACGGAACGTATTACACATACCAGCTATCCATTTGTTAAGCATCCTTTAATTTTCAAAACCAATTAATATTATGTGTTTTGTTTAAAAGATTAGGAGATTAGGAGAGAGAATTTTTTTAGAAGATTTAGTAAACATGATGAACAAGTCGAACACGAAGAACATGAAGATTTGTAATTTTATTATATTGACATATATTTAACATTGTAGTTACATGTACGTAACTCATATATGTACCTCTATGTTGTTATGTTTATTTAAGATTATTGTTCTAATGATTTTGTACCTTTACTATATGCATGCGTAGGTTTGTTTTTGAGATATATGTAACTTTGTTTGTTATATATAGTAACTTGGATATTCATTAATATTTAAATATATATATATTTTAAAGTTTTCCAATAGTTTTGTTGTTACATATACAAACTTTCTTTGGTACATATATGCACTATATAAAGACCATTGCTATTAATACTTGTCATATTTAACTAACAAATAATTACAAAATTAACACTACTCATTAAAGACCATTGATCTAAATAATCAATGGCTAAGATTTGGCTTACAAGGTTTTCATTTATAACTAGGTTTTTATTGGATCCTCCCCATATATATATATATATATATATATATATATATATATATATATATATATATATATATATATATATATATATAGAGAGAGAGAGAGAGAGAGAGAGAGAGAGAGAGAGGAGGTTCCCCTAAAAAATAATTTTTCCCTAAGAATACTAAGAAGTAATCTTAGTCTTCTAATTATCTAATTAAGGGCTAAGATCAAAATGTAAAAAAAATAAGTAATCAAGGGTAATTTGGGTATTTTATTATATTACCCACAATTGTTAAGTTTTTAAAATTTCCCTCTATTTTTTTAAATGCTAATAACTTTTTCATACGACATTATTTTTTTCTAAATAAATTACACCATAAAATCAAGCATTTTTTTCTCTTTAATTTGAGTATAGTATTACTATAGTTTTTTTACAAAAAAAAATCAAATTATGTGAAATTGTGCTACATTTTTAACGTTTTTGTGCTGCATTTTATAAAACAGCACAAAGCTGTGTTGTATTTCATAAAACAGCACAAAGCTGTGCTGTATTTCATAAAACAACACAAAGCTGTGCTGTAATTCATAAAACAGCACAAAACTGTGCTGTATTTCATAAAACAGCACAAAGCTGTGGTGTATTTCATAAAATAGCACAAAGCTGTGCTGTATTTCATAAAATCGCACAAAGCTGTGCTGTATTTCATAAAACAGCACAAAGCTGTGCTGTATTTCATAAAACAGCACAAAGCTGTGCTGTATTTCATAAAACAGCACAAAGCTGTGCTGTATTTCATAAAACAGCACAAAGTTGTGCTGTATTTCATAAAATAGCACAAAGCTGTGGTGTTGTAAGGCCCCGCTCACCGGGCACCCTACTGTTGGTCATCATCACACGTAAAACATACATTTAATACATGATCATAAAACACGCAGCGGAATTAATAAAACATGCATTCTCATTTCATCATAAAAGCTTTTACATCATTGTCTTGACTACAAAATACAAGTTTTTCTTTACATTGCTTAACTATACTATGATTGCTGCTGATGCATAAGAAAACGAGGATAATCTCGTTTATTCGAATCCTCAGCAATCATAGGGTCATACAGCGACCTCTACCGAAAGAACATAAAGAAGGAAAACATATTCTTCTTCATATAGAAGATATTATGTTCAAAAATATATTTTCTTTCATAAGCAAGATTTCTTAAATAATCATGTTTATCATGATTATCAAGGAATCTTGCACTTGCATGCAACATAATGTGTTGCGCGCATTATGGACCCACAACACATGACGTTGCATCATTATTAAATGGAGAATGCCATCCCAAAAGAGCTGAGTAGCCGCCTCGTGCCATCCTCAGCAACACTACCTGCGAACTGGAAAACACATAAAAGTCAGCGTTGCTGAGTGAGTTCTAGTTTTATAATAAAACATACTTTCATTCTCATTAACTGCTCTTTTCATACATGTGTTCACACATCATACGTACACGTAGATAATATTATTATTATCTCATCATTCGTTACTTACTTTAATTCATGTATACTTCATCATTCTCATTTACTTCCATACATACATACTTCACGTACATTCATACGTACTTTACTTTCATTCTTACATTCATTACTTACGTTCGAACATTCATTACATTCGGTGACATGTACCATACCCCCGTTCATCATACATACTACTGGTGCTGGACCTGTGGTGGTTAGCCACGAACGTTGTGCACAAATGCTGATCCAGTCACCTGGGGTAGGTACTTGCACCACTTATCTTTTCACTTTACTTCTATCATACGTTAGCCGAGTCTCTTGCAGCGCGTGACTGCTCACCTCTGTGACAATCTTATGATTGCCTGCTAACCGAGTCTCTTGCAACACGAAGTTACTCACCTCATTATCGTTCTAACATACGTTAGCCGAGTCTGTTGCAGTGCGCGACTGCTCACCTCAGTGGCAATCTTATGATTGCCTGCTAACCGAGTCTCTTGCAATACGAAGTTGCTCACCTCATTATCAATCTTAATGATTGACCCGATGTACATCCTTCGGGGTAGCTAACCCGTACACCGTTGAGCTAACACCTGCCAGGGGTGTGCACCTCCTTCTTTTTGCTTGCAAGCCTTTCTTACTCTCTTTCATTAATGCATGCATTCATTCATCATGTTCCTTCTTTCATTATCTTTCACTTTACGTTCATAATACTTTCATTTCTCTCGTTCATTCATTCACGTAAAGTTATTAAAGATAAAACATATATATATAAGGAACATACATACTTACATATCATCAGTATTCACCATTTATCATGGCAACATCATACTAACATACATACATCATAAGGAACATACACATCTCATTCATTCATCATCCTACTAGGCATCATTCATATATGGCACACAACAGGTACAACCATACAGCATCATCATCACTATCATGCCTATGTTACTTATTTTCCTCAAATTAATCAGATCTTACCAAGCCTGATCCGCATTTCACATTCTGGTTCATCCGCATTAGTCGGATCATCCGCATTAGTCAATGCGGATGAGTAATACCTTACCGCATTAATTTACCTCATCCGCATTAGTCAATGCGGATGAGGAATGACTTACCGCATTTCCCCGAGTTAGTCTCCCGCATTGGTTAATGCGGTTGAGTAATGCCTTGGCCGCATTTTTCTTAGCCTGCCGCATTGGTTAATGCGGTTGAGTAATGCCTTGGCCGCATTTTCTTAGCCACCCGCATTAGTTAATGCGGTTGAGTAAAGGCACCTGCAACTTACCCTGCGCCATTTCTACAATCCATACATCATCTCAACCTACATTAGCACTGATTTATCTTATCAGCTGCTTAGAATCAACTAGACATCATGCATATCATAAGAAGGACTTCTAAAACATACATTCGGCAGTACTCATAAGATCAACATGCTGAGATTTATCTACCTGCCCTAGAAATCTTACATACACTCGGCATAGCAGTCCAAACGGACCATACATACCTTCATACTCATACATACATACACAGATTGAGCGCTCACAGCTCGAAAACAGTTTTAACATGTGTTCCAGCCCCAAAAATCATTCAAAATACGTAAAAGAGGGGTCTTAGAACTCACATTGTGCTGCTGGGTATGACTCCTTCGAAATCAGTAGCCGTGGAACCCAGTACCTCGAACTCGTCTTCCTCTTCTTCTTGTTCTTCCTTCAAACTCGTAGTCTGCTCTCTTTCTCTCTCTAAAACTCTCGCTGAATTTGGGGGTTGTGAGAAAAATGAAAGAAGTGGGCAGCCATCCCTATGTATATCAGATATTTCTCCTTTCTTGTACTTTTACACAAAACCCCCTTCTACTTACTCTTTCTTTTCTTTTCTCCTTATTATTTCCCGTTGTCTAATAAAAATTGCGGGTGTTACAAGTCCACCCCCCTTATTTTAGGTTTCGTCCCCGAAACCTGTCATTCCTCAAATAGCCGTGGGTAATGTTGCCTCATTTCTTCTTCAGTTTCCCACGTCGACTCGGATCCCTTCCTGTGCCGCCACTGTACGCGCACAAGGGGAACCACTTTATTTCTCAACTTCTTTTCTTTGCGATCTATGATCGCCACTGGTTGCTCTACGTAATTGAGCTTTTCGTCTACTTCTATATCATCCAGTGGAACGACCATGTCTTCATCCGCTAGACACTTCCTCAGATGAGACACGTGGAAAGTCGGGTGGATTCCACTTAGTTCATCTGGCAAATCTAACCTATAGGCCACTTCCCCTACTCGAGCAACAATTCGGAAAGGGCCTATATATCGCGGACTCAACTTACCCCGCTTCCGGAATCGAATGATCCCTTTCCAAGGTGAGACCTTCAACATAACACGATCTCCCACCTGGAACTCAATCGGTCTGCGTCGTTTGTCGGCATACGATTTCTGTCGGTCTTTGGCAGCTTTCATATACGCTTTAATTCTTTCGAGCTTTTCAGTCGTAGCCTCTACCACTTCGACGCTTCCCAATTCTTTTTGACCAATTTCGCCCCAACAGACGGGGGTCCTGCATCTCCTACCGTATAACATCTCGTAGGGTGGCATGCCAATACTAGCATGATAACTGTTGTTGTACGAGAACTCAGCTAACGGTAGATGGTCATCCCAACTTCCTCCGAAATCAATAACACATGCTCGAAGCATGTCCTCCAAGGTCTGAATGGTCCTTTCTGACTGACCATCAGTTTGAGGATGATAAGCCGTGCTAATATGCAACCTCGTTCCCATGGCATCGTGGAATTTCTTCCAGAATTTGGATGTAAACCGGGTGTCGCGATCTGACACAATCGACACCGGTACACCGTGACGAGTCACAATCTCCTTGATGAAAAGATCAGCCAACTTCTCGGACGAATATGTCTCCCGCATCGGTAAGAAGTGAGCGCTCTTCGTCAATCGATCCACAATCACCCAGATCGTATCATACCCTTTAGGGGTACGTGGCAGCTTTGTGATAAAATCCATGGTGATGTGTTCCCACTTCCACTCCGGGATGTCCAAAGGTTGAATCTTTCCATACGGCTTCTGGTGCTCCGCCTTCACTTGCAAACACGTGAGGCATTTACTCACATACTCCACCACGTCGCGTTTCATACCCGGCCACCAATAATCTTTCTTCATATCTTGGTACATCTTGGTGGCACCGGGATGAATGGAGTATCGAGACTTATGAGCTTCGTCCATGATCTTCATTCGTAGATCCCCGAGACGAGGAATCCACATGCGCCCAAACCGGGTTTTAATGCCCGTCGTGTTTTCTACTAACTCCGCTACCAGTCCTCTCATTCGTTCAGAGTTAAGATGTTCATCTTTCAATGCTTCATCCTGGAACTCTTTGACTTGTTTCATCATATCTGAGGTCATGATTAGTTGGTACGCTTTCACCCGAATCGGCTCGGGCCTCTCTTTTCGGCTAAGGGCATCAGCCACCACGTTAGCCTTGCCCGGGTGGTAATGGATTTCACAATCGTAGTCTTTTATTAGTTCCAACCACCGTCTCTGCCTCATATTCAGATCTTTCTGCTCGAAGAAGTACTTCAAGCTTTTGTGGTCCGTGAAGATGGTGCACTTCGTCCCGTACAAATAGTGCCGCCAAATCTTCAACGCGAAAACCACAGCTGCGAGCTCCAAGTCATGAGTAGGGTAATTAACCTCATGAACTTTCAGCTGCCGGGATGCATAGGCTATCACCTTTCCTCTCTGCATTAATACACACCCCAACCCCGAGTAGGAGGCATCAGAATAGACCACCAAATCTTCACTCCCTTCGGGTAATGCCAATACTGGAGCTTGGGTCAATCTTGTCTTCAGTTCTTCGAATGCCTTCTCTTGTGCTTGACCCCATACAAATTTCACGTCTTTCCGGGTCAACTTGGTCAGTGGAGAAGCAATTTTGGAAAAGTCTTGGATGAACCTTCGGTAGTAACCCGCCAAACCCAAGAAACTACGGATCTCGGACGGCGTCTTCGGAGACTTCCATTGCATCACTGCTTCCACTTTCGCCGGATCGACCGTAATCCCATCCGGATCTACCACGTGACCCAAGAATTGAACTTCACGCAACCAGAACGCGCACTTGGAGAATTTAGCATACAACTTCTCCCTTCTCAACGTCTCCAGAACTTCGCGAATGTGACCGGCATGCTCAGTCTCACTCCTTGAATAAATCAGGATATCATCAATGAATACAATCACTGATTTATCCAACATCGGCCGGCACACCCTGTTCATCAGATCCATAAAAGCAGCTGGCGCGTTGGTCAAACCGAAAGACATGACAAGAAACTCATAATGACCGTAGCGCGTACGAAAAGCTGTTTTAGGGACATCCTGTTCCTTCACCTTCAGTTGATGGTAACCTGATCGAAGATCTATACGTGAAAACCAACTAGCACCCTGAAGTTGGTCAAATAAGTCATCGATCCTTGGCAAGGGGTATCGGTTCTTCACTGTCAGCTTATTCAATTCACGGTAGTCGATGCACATCCTCATGCTACCGTCCTTCTTCTTAACAAACAGGACCGGAGCACCCCAAGGTGAGATACTCGGTCTAATAAACCCCTTATCCAACAGCTCTTGTAACTGCTCCATCAACTCCTTCATCTCCGTCGGGGCCAATCGGTATGGTGCCTTGGCAACAGGTTGGGCGCCTGGTACTAAATCAATCTGGAACTCGATCTCTCTGTCAGGTGGCAATCCCGATAAGTCTTCCGGGAACACGTCTGGGAACTCACACACAACCGGAACATCAGACAGTTGTGGTGCTGGCTTCTCTACATCTTTCACATAACATAAATAGGCGTTACATCCACGCCTCATACATTTCCCCGCCACTGCCATTGAGATCACTTTCGGAATCGTAGTAACCCGATCCCCATAAACTGTCACTGGACTACCGTCAGGCGCTGTCAAACTGATCATCTTCTTGCGACACACAATGTTCGCCTCGAAATCTGCCAACCAATCCATTCCAAGCACCAAATCGAAACCTCCTAACGTCATCGCAAAGGGTTTAACTGGGAATTTGTGACCCTCCAGTTCCACATCGCAACCCTCAATTACCTCCCAAATCCTGGTGGTTTTACCTATAGCAGTCTCTACATCAAACGGTACATCCACACGTCTACTACTAACGGGCAATTTGGCACAGAAAGCAACAGAAATAAAACTCCTACTAGCACCTGAATCAAATAATACGGAGGCTAGAGTTTGGTTCACCAGAAACGTACCGGACACTACATCAGGGTCCGTCCTAGCCTCTTCCTGCGTCATCGTGAATGCTCTGGCGCTTGCCTTCGACCCTTCACCCACTGCCTTCTTCCCGCCGGAACTCCCAGACCTCGGCTTCTTGCAATCTTTGTTCATATGACCACTTTCCCCGCAGTTAAAGCACTTCATCGCCCTACACTCCTTAGCCATATGACCGGGCTTTCCACACTTAAAACATACATTCAGCCCCCATCTGCATTCACCACCGTGCTCTCGCCCACACTTTTCACACTTTCTCGACCCTGCACCTGTCACGACCACACGGCGTTCATCAACCCGTGCCTTCTTGCTACTTGTCGAAGTATCACCCCGACCGAACCTCTTTCCCTGCCACTTCCTCTCATCACTTCCCTTCTTACTGCCCTCAGATTTTACCATCGCAGCCCGTTCATCGTACAACCTCCCAGCTAAATCCACCGCCGACCTGAAAGTACTTGGTCGGGCGGAAATCAAGTGCCAACGAATTTCGGCTGGCAATCCCTGAATATACCGGTTAATCTTGCGAGACACCGGCGTCACTTGTTCTGGCACCAACCGTGCCATGTCATTGAACTTGGTCGTGTATTGTTGGTGGGTCATCGTTCCCGCTTCCAACTGCAGGAACTCTCTCTCAACTCTGTCCATCTCTCGACGAGGACTAAACTCCTCGATCACCATCCTCTTCAACTCGGACCACTTCAATTTCCCAATGGCCCTGCTACCCTCGGCCTGGACAATATTGTCCCACCAGCACAATGCCGTCCCCGTAAACGAGTGGGTAGCAAACTTTACCTTCTTATCCTCCTGGCAGTCACTGATATCAAGGACCGCCTCCATCTCCCTCACCCATTGGTGAGCATCAGCAGCAGTACCGGAGCCATCAAAAGTTGGAGGCTTGCACCTCATGAATTTCCCATAATCACAGCCCCGGGCTGTCTCCCGTACCTGTTCTTCCTCTTCTTCCTCTTCATCATCAGACAATACTGTTTCTACCCCTGCCTGTTGCTGCCTACCCGAGGACCGATTCCTCCCTCGTCTATCCTCCTCACGTACTGCCTTTATCGCTTCGGTCATTACAGTCGGTAATATCGTCTGCATAACTTGGTGTACTTCCTCAATCACTGCCTCTTTTACCGAGGCTCTCAACTTGGCGCTTTCGTCCGTCTCTTCCTGGTGAGGAACCTCGTTCTCCTCACGAACTACTTTCTCTTTCCTAAGTCTTCCTCGCGTGATACGCGGCTCATCACCACGTTCACCATCACGGGAAGCATCAGATGATCTATCACCTACCATCTTCTATCACACTGAAAGATTAAAACACCAACACGGTCATTCAAGGAAATAGCTCAGTTTATGTTAAGTACAGTAAGTCCCTAATTACAGTGGCCAGTTGTGATTAGCCACTTACTCTACTCTTCGCACCCCGAGCATCACCTATCCTGACTACATTAGTATCTCAGTCTAACAGTACACGTCATTCACATAACAAGCGCACATAATACCAGTTAATCTTTAAGAAAATACCTGATGGCACGCGACTACTCAGATGGCATTCTCATTCTCCCTGTCCCATTCTCAGTTTAAGTCTAGGTTTATTATGAAAATTTACCCTTTTTCTTAAACTTTTGCTCTGATACCAACTTGTAAGGCCCCGCTCACCGGGCACCCTACTGTTGGTCATCATCACACGTAAAACATACATTTAATACATGATCATAAAACACGCAGCGGAATTAATAAAACATGCATTCTCATTTCATCATAAAAGCTTTTACATCATTGTCTTGACTACAAAATACAAGCTTTTCTTTACATTGCTTAACTATACTATGATTGCTGCTGATGCATAAGAAAACGAGGATAATCTCGTTTATTCGAATCCTCAGCAATCATAGGGTCATACAGCGACCTCTACCGAAAGAACATAAAAGAAGGAAAACATATTCTTCTTCATATAGAAGATATTATGTTCAAAAATATATTTTCTTTCATAAGCAAGATTTCTTAAATAATCATGTTTATCATGATTATCAAGGAATCTTGCACTTGCATGCAACATAATGTGTTGCGCGCATTATGGACCCACAACACATGACGTTGCATCATTATTAAATGGAGAATGCCATCCCAAAAGAGCTGAGTAGCCGCCTCGTGCCATCCTCAGCAACACTACCTGCGAACTGGAAAACACATAAAAGTCAGCGTTGCTGAGTGAGTTCTAGTTTTATAATAAAACATACTTTCATTCTCATTAACTGCTCTTTTCATACATGTGTTCACACATCATACGTACACGTAGATAATATTATTATTATCTCATCATTCGTTACTTACTTTAATTCATGTATACTTCATCATTCTCATTTACTTCCATACATACATACTTCACGTACATTCATACGTACTTTACTTTCATTCTTACATTCATTACTTACGTTCGAACATTCATTACATTCGGTGACATGTACCATACCCCCGTTCATCATACATACTACTGGTGCTGGACCTGTGGTGGTTAGCCACGAACGTTGTGCACAAATGCTGATCCAGTCACCTGGGGTAGGTACTTGCACCACTTATCTTTTCACTTTACTTCTATCATACGTTAGCCGAGTCTCTTGCAGCGCGTGACTGCTCACCTCTGTGACAATCTTATGATTGCCTGCTAACCGAGTCTCTTGCAACACGAAGTTACTCACCTCATTATCGTTCTAACATACGTTAGCCGAGTCTGTTGTAGTGCGCGACTGCTCACCTCAGTGGCAATCTTATGATTGCCTGCTAACCGAGTCTCTTGCAACACGAAGTTGCTCACCTCATTATCAATCTTAATGATTGACCCGATGTACATCCTTCGGGGTAGCTAACCCGTACACCGTTGAGCTAACACCTGCCAGGGGTGTGCACCTCCTTCTTTTTGCTTGCAAGCCTTTCTTACTCTCTTTCATTAATGCATGCATTCATTCATCATGTTCCTTCTTTCATTATCTTTCACTTTACGTTCATAATACTTTCATTTCTCTCGTTCATTCATTCACGTAAAGTTATTAAAGATAAAACATATATATATAAGGAACATACATACTTACATATCATCAGTATTCACCATTTATCATGGCAACATCATACTAACATACATACATCATAAGGAACATACACATCTCATTCATTCATCATCCTACTAGGCATCATTCATATATGGCACACAACAGGTACAACCATACAGCATCATCATCACTATCATGCCTATGTTACTTATTTTCCTCAAATTAATCAGATCTTACCAAGCCTGATCCGCATTTCACATTCTGGTTCATCCGCATTAGTCGGATCATCCGCATTAGTCAATGCGGATGAGTAATACCTTACCGCATTAATTTACCTCATCCGCATTAGTCAATGCGGATGAGGAATGACTTACCGCATTTCCCCGAGTTAGTCTCCCGCATTGGTTAATGCGGTTGAGTAATGCCTTGGCCGCATTTTTCTTAGCCTGCCGCATTGGTTAATGCGGTTGAGTAATGCCTTGGCCGCATTTTCTTAGCCACCCGCATTAGTTAATGCGGTTGAGTAAAGGCACCTGCAACTTACCCTGCGCCATTTCTACAATCCATACATCATCTCAACCTACATTAGCACTGATTTATCTTATCAGCTGCTTAGAATCAACTAGACATCATGCATATCATAAGAAGGACTTCTAAAACATACATTCGGCAGTACTCATAAGATCAACATGCTGAGATTTATCTACCTGCCCTAGAAATCTTACATACACTCGGCATAGCAGTCCAAACGGACCATACATACCTTCATACTCATACATACATACACAGATTGAGCGCTCACAGCTCGAAAACAGTTTTAACATGTGTTCCAGCCCCAAAAATCGTTCAAAATACGTAAAAGAGGGGTCTTAGAACTCACATTGTGCTGCTGGGTATGACTCCTTCGAAATCAGTAGCCGTGGAACCCAGTACCTCGAACTCGTCTTCCTCTTCTTCTTGTTCTTCCTTCAAACTCGTAGTCTGCTCTCTTTCTCTCTCTAAAACTCTCGCTGAATTTGGGGGTTGTGAGAAAAATGAAAGAAGTGGGCAGCCATCCCTATGTATATCAGATATTTCTTCTTTCTTGTACTTTTACACAAAACCCCCTTCTACTTACTCTTTCTTTTCTTTTCTCCTTATTATTTCCCGTTGTCTAATAAAAATTGCGGGTGTTACAGGTGTATTTCATATATGTACTGTATTCTACAACTTGATTAATGTAGCATTTTCAAACGAAATCAAATGGATATGTTGTGATATTCATATATGTGCTGCATTTTATAGAGGTGTTTAACGTTGCCAGAAACTCAAGAAGAGAAACAGCTCACAAATGGGTAAAAGTCACATGATAATTATATACAGAATGTCACAATTCACAAACATTATACAGTTAACTATATACATCGTAGACTAAAGTTCCACATTTAACAACAATGGCACTTTTGGCGAGAATAGTTCTAAATGAGGATCGTGTCTCAATTTGACGACTTTAAAAATACAAAAGAACAAGCATGCATTTCATAATGGATAAAAACAGAATGCATTCTGGTATGAAGTTCAGTTAAATATAAGTGAACTTAATCAGCAGAGGGAATATAAGTAATCTCCTTGTAATCTCCTTTGCAGACTAATGAGTGTGTTTTAGGACCATAATGCCCTTTAACCCTAATTTGAAGAGTGCCACATGTAATCTCCTTGTTATTTCTTAGCATACTTAGGCAAAACATATTTTTTAGTTGAACCTCTACCTATATATATATATATATATATATATATATATATATATATATATATATATATATATATATATATATATATAGTGGGTGTTTGTGAGTGTTTTTTTTACTGATTTTTTAACTTATTAACTTTTGAAAAGTCAAAAAGTTATTTTATAGTGTTTGCCAATGTTATGGTTATGAGGTAAATAAGTTAATAAATCAATTCATACTAACTTATTAACTTATTGAAAAAATCAATAAGTCAATAAGTTATTTTCAAAAGGAATCCCAAACACCCCATATATATATACATATATATATATATATATATTTATATATATATTTATATATATATTGCTTTTTAACTAAAAGTCTTTAGGCAATCATTGCAGGGAAGTGGTGGCAAAGGTGTATAGCTCTCATAGTCTCGTATAAGAGGCATTGGGTTCTCGGCTCATTTGAGATATCATGTAAACTTAGGTTCAAGTAGGGTAAAAATTAAGTTAGAGCGACTAAAAATAAAAGCAAACACTAAAATATATTTGCGTGCAAGTGGTTTATGCATAACTTTCGAAGTATCAATTTTTAAGCTTAAAAACAAGGGGTGTGCAAAAAATTTAAATCCCAAATTGAATCTGAATTATTCAAAATTCTAAACTTAAAATATACAAAAATTCGGATGCCTGAAGCTCGGAAATTTGAGTTTTGAAATCAGAAATTTTTGGATTTGAATTCGGATAAAGTTTTTAAGAATTTTTAGATATTTCAGATATTTGAATTATATGAACTTTTAAAAAAACTATTATATAAGAAATATTTATTAGAAATTTTAGGTTTTTATATATTTCAAATATTTGTTTAAAAAAACTGAATATCCGAACATTCTTATAAAGTTGTTACAATTTAATAAATTACTACATAATACATATCTTTTTAGAATTCGGATATCCGAATTCGAATATGAAATTTCGGATATCCAAACTTTTAGATCCGGATATCCAAAATTTTGAATCCGGATATTGAAAGCCACTTTCCAAAATCCGAAAGAATCCAAATTTAAACACCCCTATAAAAACATACAGTTTGCCCCCTGAAATTTAGCTATAGGTATCATTTATCTTCTGTACTTATTTATTTGTTTACATAACACTCCATTTTTCATTGATGTTTCTCTTATAAATTTTAAATTATATGTTTTATTACAATATAATTTTATGATGTGTTTATTTTAATCTACGGTTTCGATGTAATTTCATTCAAGACGTAGTTGTTCGTTATATTTATAAGTTATCGAAACACGAACATGCACACTGTCAAAACGAAGATTCAGTGTTTTCATTTTTATAGTTTCTTTTTCTTTCTCTTACAACTTTTATAATATAATGTTTTAGAAAGTCCAAATTTATACATGCTTATTTTTGTTATCATTTTTCTGTGTGATTTGTTTATTTTGATCAACGTTCTGGCGTGAATTTTTCAACAGATTCGTCTTATTAAATAAAGTTTTAAATATATGAAAGAAGTTGCTTCAATGCATGGGTTTTGATTTCATTTTTTATATGAAGCTTTGAATTTTATCAATGATGTGCGGTATCATTTTCCTTATATATAGTTAAGTATGTTATCAATTTCCCATTCAACGGGCGGGTTCGCTAAGTCGTTTCAAGTTCAGTTTTTCATGGTTTACGTATGTGTCTTCGCAATACGACGTTTCATATACTTTTATATAAGGTTTTAAGTGTTATCAACAACGTCCAGAATTCGTTATTTTTATATAAGGTTGTGTATGTTATCAACGTTTCCTTCTACGCGCTAGTTCACGAGAACACTTTAATGTTATTTTTTCTCACTGTTTTTCGCCTTTGTCGCAAGTTGGGGACCTAATACTATTTTATACATAAAAATTCGTAAGATTTTTTTAAACGTAGTATCATCTAAACTCCAATAGGACCAAAAATCTGTAATCTGTGTGTGTGGCATTGGTGCGCTCACGTTGCCGACAAAGGAACGAATCTGAGATCCACTCGCATGCCAACTACTCAAACACTCATTCATGACACTTTAAAATAACGAAAAACACAAAACCATGAAGTCACATTAAAAAAAATATACAAAATGAAGATTTTTTTTTAAATATATGTTTTGATGATTAGTGACGGATTTATAATTGCTTTCACTGGTGTTGGCATTTTTTAAATTTAAGTTTCTATCGGTCTGAAGATACGTTTTACTGAATCAGTCAAATTTTCGTTAAAATATTATATCAAAAAGTGCATAGAGTGATAATCACATGCACGAGATCTTGATATAACTTATTTTAAAAGGTCAAAACGCGCGACATCATTTCCCGCATCTTGATTTTTTGCGTAATCTTTTGGGATTCCCGTATCATCGTTCAATAATTACCTGTGTCAACCTTGAAATGTTTAACAGTGCTGTTAAATTTGGTTTGACAGGAAGGAAAAGTAAAGTGTAAGAAAATTCAACTACTTTAATTAGTTCAGTTGCTATATCCGGATTTTATATAATATATTTTCATTTTTGTTTCAAATCGAAACCACAATTTTTACAAACTCAAAATATTGTCGTTTTATATTTCTACGTTCACATTTTAAAAACCCGTTGTTTTCCTGATTTAAGGAGTAATGACATGTATCCCTTTTCATGTTGAACCTCTTGAATTTGCAAAATTTAGGTACCATAAGTTATCATCATCACAAAATATCTACCGATAAGATGTTTAAACGGTCATTTAACAGACTTAGGTTCAAATCTTTCTTGTAAAAAGTATCATTACTATCGAATTCTTTTGTGCATTAAATACTTCTTGTAAAAACCAAACTGGTTTACCCCACAATTTCTTATTTTACCAAGATTTAATTAAAACAGTCAGGTTTATTGACCGATCGATAATTAAACCGGATGAAACTAAGCCAATTGTTCTGTAATTTGTTTTTAGTTTGTTTTCTGCTAAAAACCACTATCTAGCTAATTGGGTTTAATATATTAGAAGTTCACTTAGAGCCATCTCTAAACAACTTTGAGTTCTATAAGAGTTTAATAAACGAACTCAATTAATTTTTTTATTACCTATTAGATATAATATATACAAATTATATATTCTATACTAGGTTATGACCCGTGTACTACACGGGTGGTTTAAACAATTAGAATCTTATATAATATTGATTACTCAATCAGCGTTATAAAATATAACAACAATAATTTGCAAATTCAAAAACTTCAATTAAAAGAGCAACCATACAACCTAAAGTTTCTCATAGATTTCTGAACACCTCTTTGTATACAACGTTTTGTGTTTCGTTAGTAATGTTACCATTTTGAGCTAAGATTAATAATTTAATCCTGTCTTTGATCTTCACCCTCGACAAATCAACATATAACTGACCATGAGTGAAAACAGGTTTAAAACTCTTGACAACGATTGTCCCTTACTATTGTTAATCGTCATTGCAAAGCAAACAGTAAGTGAAAATTGACTTCTTTGAAATTTGAAATGAATTTTTTTTATCAAATGACACGAGATTTATTCTTGAAATAAATTTCAACAACCAATATTACTCAATGATATTATCTCAGCTTCAATAACCCGTTTCCCAAAAGATACAATTTGCAAGCGAGTACCATTGCAAAGACCATTTTGCTGGTCAATATTACGTAGAAGCATGACTGGAACATCAACTTTCAATACTAACCTGTGATTTGGCAACCCGAATATTTTATGTCCATTTAAAAAATCAGGTGAGTATAAATCTTCTTGTAACAGAATATAAAAATGTTCTGTTTGACATATGCTATCAGAACTAAGATACTATACCTTAACACCGGGGAAAATTAAAAGCAAACGATCATAAATTTCATGAACGACTTTGTTTTTTCTGGTGCTAGAATTGCTCTGTCACGAAAATAATCATTGTCTTTGTAGTTCACTAACATGGATGGGTAGACAAAATGAATCAGAATTGATAAAGGATCAACATAATCATGTATGAGGAGGTCATTTGGTATAGTAATAGTTGCCTCACCATCGTTATAACCACCAGCGTTACCCTCTCCTACATCAAGTAGCCATCTAGCAAATTCTTCGATTCGTTTATTGTCATCAGCTTGTCCGCCTGCATTTAGTCTCATGTTTTTTGTTAAAGTAAGTAACTTGCATTTATCACAAATGTATGATGAGCTTAATTGTGACATCTGTCACCAAAGGTCCGTCAATTGACGTGTTTCAGTTATCTTTTCTTTAATTGGTCATTCCTCATCTTCACAAACTATTCGTGTGGATATCATACTTGCTTGATTATCTTTTACACTTGTGTTATCATTGTTTGCATCGTTATCACCTAAAACGTTTACAAATATCGCCACCGTCATCCTTAAATATATTATGTTCTATAATATTAACGTCATTAATAACATCATTTTTAAGATACAAATATCATTAAATACATCCCTATCATTAATATAACTAGTCTATTTAAGTCGTTTTCAACCGAAACAATTTTGGAAACTCGGGGGCTAAGTGCAAGGACCAAACATGACAGTTTGCCAAACTAGGGCTGGGTATATAAACCCCTTACCAGCCCTAGCCACCATATTTCCATCTCCTTCTTCATCTTCTTCTTCTTCTTCCATTTTCTTCCTCCTCCTTGCACCAAACCGCCCCGTTTTCGTCGCGTTTTCACCGGTTAAACCTTGGCTACAGCTGAGACTACTCATTTCTAGTAGGTAGACGACCTTGGTTGTCCTTTTCTTGCTCGTTTTACTGCTGCGATTTAGGGTTTCGGGTGCTCGGGTTCAACCCGAACACATGAGGTCGTGTGGGTACGTGTGTTGCCTTTCTGCATGTGCATCTTGTTTAAATATGTTAGATGAGTGTTTCTGGAAGTCCTAGTGGAGTGAAACTTGTGCACAGAGCAGCCGGATGCTGCTCTGCACTTTCTGCAGTCGCGAATCTGCTATTTTCACGACTGAGTCTGTCGTGCGACTGAACCGTACGACTGAGTGTGTCGTGCGATTGAGTCCATGTGATTGAGTGTGTTGTGCGATTGAGTCCATGCAATTATGTGTGTCGTGCGATTGAGTCCATGCGATTGAGTGTGTCGTGCGATTGAGTCCATATGATTGTGTGTGTCGTGCGATTGAGTCCATGCGATTTATGTGCGTCGTGCGATTGAGTCCATGTGGATGAATGTGTGCGATTGTGCGTGTATTGCACGACTGAATGTCTAGTCGCACGAATGGAGATTCAGTCGTACGAATGAAGCTAATTCGTACGAATAAAGGTTGATTCATGCGTATGGGAGTTGAGTCGTGCGATTGGATGCTGTGTGGTACGACTGAATGCTGAGTCGCACGAATAAGGGTTAAATCATACGAATGAAGCTGATTCGTACGATTGAAGGTTGATTCGTGCGGATGGAGTGTTGAGTTGTGCGTCTGGTCCAGTCGTGCGACTAGAGTTGTTGTGTGTAAGCTTCTTCTTATGTGTGGTGTGTGTTTGACGTGTGATGTTAAGGCGACATCGACACGAGAACCGTTGCTAATGACCATCTTTAAAATGGACACTATCAAACTTATTAATACTATTCCAAATCAAACCAATTTAACATTTTACAATTAACAACAATCGATTTGTAACACTAATGCTTACTAAGTATTTCTCTAACAATAATGACACTTTTACACAAATATCATCGACAATGACAACGTTTCTGGTACTTGGATCTACATAAGATCCATTGCGTGTGTTTGTGTGTGTGTGTTACCCGCGACCGAACCGATACAACCCGACCCGACTAAACATTACTATTAACATTAGGCACATCATTAATGCTTAACATAACTATCAATAGGTGTTTGACTATTCATTTCATACAACGTTTGGGAAGCTTTCATCATACATACTTACCACTTAACAAGTGAGTTTCGTGGCCCCTTTTTATACTTATACAATATTTCAACGTTTACAAACATGGGGGAAAAGTATGCTCACCCATTTTCTATGCTGTACAACTTACATACAATTTACATACTTGGAATCAACGTGATATTGTTTTGTGAGTACTTATCTGATACATACATGAGTTGTTGTGTGGTTCTTTCTTACAACCATTTAATTCCGGTGTTTAAACCGACGGATAGGTATTGGTAGTACTACTGGGTTGACACCCCCACCCTTGTCAGATGGTTACTAGTTGGTACCATCACTATGCCAGGAACGGGCCTTGGGTGAATATATTCCGACAAGTTGTTGTGTGTACGTCATTAGGTTTGGTTGTAAAACTCATGGTTATGTGATTTTTCTTGCTTATAACTATATGCACGGTATTCCACAAACAATTACTATACAGCATCAATTACTGATTTACTATTTAAACCTGCGAAGTTCACCAACAATTTTATTGACCATTTTGAACATATCTTTTCAGGTGATCATGATAACTGAAGATCTAGGTGTGCTGCCTTAGTGGAGACCCTAGGATGCATTTTTTAGACTGAACATACTTGACAAACAATCATTTTGAAACATTGTTGTAGTCTATTAAAAATCATTATTCTTTTGGATACTTGTTCCCGGCTTATGGGAATTATATTACAAGGATACAATATTTGGTTATGTGAATCATTTACAAGTTAATGCTTATGGCTATGCTGTCGTGATTATTGACTAAACACGACACAAGTCTCCTTTGTGTCGGGTGTCGTCATGACACGCTTTTATCATCAATTGCATACATTGCATCTCTATTGTTAACAATGTGTTATGACGATCCTGTCTCGTCACGTCCCCGTGTTTCCGCTCTCAGCAGGGGTGTGACAGACTGGTATCAGAGCCATTGGTTATAAAGAATTAGGCAAATCACTTGACCTAGACTATAACCTAGAAACCTTCATGTAGAATGCATGCTAGGATTGGCTTGCATCTGATATTACATGTATGTTCCTTTATACTTGTCCTATGTCTCTATACTAGTTCTTTGACTCTATGTCTTATTATCTGACCATCCTGAGGAAGGTACTATTACTCTTACTCTTTCCTCACGGGATGTCTTCTACTGAAATCTTTCATTCCTATGCGCACCACATTATACCATTAGGTCGGAATACCCAAGCTGAAGGGAACTTCACAGATCACGCGCAGCATCGATCTCGGATACTAAATCCGACCCTAAGATAGTTATGCCTGAGGTCCCGAAAGAATGAAGGATAGGCAACATTTGTTATACAAATTGAGATTATGCGCTTGGAATCTATTTGTTAGGACAGACTACTATTAGGACATTTTGGGTTCATGAACGCGAGAACTTACACGATCGGTACATGAGGAACAGTGTCAATACTGTGATGTTAGCCTGGGTAGGTGAAGCTAAGGGTGATCATGCAAGGCAAATTACCATTATGGGTGCACACGTAATTGCAATTTGCAGTGCATGTGAAGTCTGGCTAATCTTATCATGAGGTAACGATCATAGTTAGTACCGGCCTTCCATTCTATACCTTAGGACACTAGAATCATAATTCTAGTTATACCTTGTAAATGGTGATAATACATTCATACCCTTTACTATCACTTAAGTCTTATTCTATTTAGAGCCTTCATGGAATTTCAATTATGATACTGATATTATTCTCCATGAAACAATCCTCCACTTAGCATTTCAGTAACTATGGAACTGATTAAATGCTTAGAATGGAAGTGGACTTCAAAGAAATGTAGAAGAGTGATGATACTCTCTACACATACATTATGTTATTCATTGGGATGATGCTAAGGAAAATCGGATGTCATGTAACAGGTTTAATCATCATTCTCGGTATATCGTGGATGTGGTGGGAACGCTACGGGGAACCCTACATATAAACATCACCGGTATACTAAGAATGTGCTTAAACTGGGCTGCGTGATGATCTTGATTGACTGGAGCATGAATTGTTGGAACTTGATGAGTGGAGTCATACATGTATCTTAAAGTGACTAAAGTTTACATGTTTACTCCTTTTATGACTAGAAAATGCCGCCTCGAAGAGTCACCCGCAGTACAAATAGCGAAGGTGAGACCCCACGAGGCAGAGGTAGAGGAAGGCCACCAAGAACGGGTGGTGCTTCCGTCGGCAACAATCAGGGAACTGAAAACCCTGACATAGCTGCCATGATCGCTCAGCAGCTAGCCGCATTGATTCCTACAATAGTGACCCAAGTGAGCGACACTCTTCTGAATCATAATCTCCACGGGGATAATGATACTAAAAACGAGCATAACCAAGGAACAGGGGAAGATACTGCAAATGGTGGAATAACGGGTAATGACACTGGGATTGTTAATACAAGACGGGGATGTTCTTACAAGGAATTTGTGGCCTGCAAACCGAAGGAATTTGATGGGAAAGGTGGAGCGATAGCTCTAACAAGGTGGCTTGAGAAGATGGAGGCCGTCATTGATATCAGCGAATGCCTCGACAGTCAGAAGATTAAGTATGCCACGTGTTCACTACAGGGCAAAGCCCTAACTTGGTGGAACACACAAATTCAAGCAAGGGGAAGAGAATCCGCGATGCAGATGACTTGGGATGAGTTCAAAGCTTTGATCACTGAAGAATACTGCCCACTCAATAAGGATGTTGGAGCAGGAATTCTGGAACCATACTATGGTAGGAGCTGGGCACGCAGCTTATACTGATCGTTTTCATGAGTTGGCAAGACTTGTTCCACATCTGGTGACTCCGGAATCCAAGAGGATCGAGAGGTACATTTGGGGACTTGTGCCTCAAATCCGGGTAATGGTAATAGCAGCAGCCCCTCCTACTATTCAGAGTGTGATTCTGAAGGCTGGTACATTAACAGATGAGATGGTGAGAACTGGGGTTCTAGGGAAAGGAGCTGAAAAGAGGAAGGATGTTGGGGATACGAGTCGGTCGAGTGCCGGGAAATTTGATAAGAGGGCCAAGACAACCAGAAACTTTGTGGCTGTGACGCAGGGTAAGAGAGAGTATGTCGGGCCGCACCCCAAATGTGACAGGTGCAACTTTCATCATCCCCCAACAATGCCGTGCCAGGTGTGCGTAGAACTGCAGACGCCCGGGGCATCTAGTGAAAGACTGCAGAGTAGTGCCGAATCTGGTGGCACCGGTCAACGCGGTTAACCCCGTCGGGAATGCCAGGGTCTGTTATGAGTGTGGAAACCCGGGTCACTACCGGAACATGTGCCCCAGACTGAATCGGGCGCAGGGTCAGCAAGCAAACAACCAACCACAAGTGATGGCCATAGCTGGTAATCAAGGCCAAGGGAATCAAGGAAATGCTGCCAGAGGACGTGCGTTCATTATTGGAGCAAATGACGCCCGTCAGGACCCGAATATTGTTACGGGTATGTACTTGCTCAATCACCACTTCGCATCTATATTGTTTGATACTGGAGCAGATAATAGTTTTATATCTTCTGAATTCGCTCACATGCTTGCCTTGAACCCTAGTAGACTAGAAAATAGCTACTCCATAGAAATGGCCAACGGTAGAATTGTACAGGCTAATGAGATTATTAGAAAGTACTCGATGATATTGGAAAACCATGCTTTCGATATAGACTTAATACCTTTTGAGTTGGGAAGTTTCGATATGATTGTGGGAATGGATTGGTTGTCGAAACATGAAGGTGAGATTGTTTGTGGGGAAAATGTAGTACGAATCCCCATGCCGGACGGGGAAGTACTCAGGATTCAAGGAGAATGATCGGGAAGGACCCTAAAGCTTATTTCTTGCATGAAGACACGTCGATGTTTACGAAAGCAGTGTTACGCGTTTTTGGCTCATGTAGTGGAAAAGAAAGAAGAGAACAACAAGTTGGTAGATATTCTTGTAGTACGAGATTATCCGGATGTATTCCGTGATGACTTGTCGGGTTTACCTCCTCCACGCCAAGTGGAATTTCGTATAGAGTTGGACCTACGCCGGTAGCAAAAGCACCGTATCGGTTGGCACCATCAGAAATGCAAGAGTTATCTAGACAATTACAAGAAATACTGGATAAGGGTTTTATTCGGCTGAGTCGCTCACCATTGGGAGCACCGGTCTTATTCGTCAAAAAGAAAGACGGGTCGTTCCGTATGTGCATCGATTATCGCGAGCTGAACAAATTGACCGTGAAGAACTGATATCCTCTTCCCAGAATCGACGATCTATTTGATCAGCTACAAGGAGCTTCGTATTTCTCCAAGATTGACCTTTGTTCAGGATATCATCAGCTAAGGGTTTTCGAGGATGACATACTGAAGACAGCGTTTAGGACTCGTTATGGACACTATGAGTTACTAGTCATGCCGTTCGGACTGACTAATGCACCAGCTGTATTCATGGATCTGATGAATCGAGTCTGCAACCCTTACTTGGATAAGTTCATGATCGTATTCATAGACGATATACTCATCTACTCCCGATCGAAAGAGGATCATGAAGAACATCTTCGGGCAATACTGAGTCTATTACAAGAAGAGAAACTTTTCGCTAAGTTCTCGAAGTGTGACTTTTGGCTTCGAGAAGTGAAATTTTTGGGACACGTGGTGAACGAAAATGGGATTCATGTAGATCCCGGTAAGATTGAAGCGGTGAAGAAATGGGATGCACCCCAGACACCTTCAGAGATACGACAATTCTTAGGATTGGCCGGATACTATCGTCGCTTCATTGCGAATTTTTTAAAGATTGCTCAACCGTTAACTCTGTTGACTCAGAAAGACAAGAAGTTTGATTGGGGACATGCCCAAGAACAAGCATTCCAAACGTTGAAAGAAAAGTTGTGCAATGCTCCGATATTGTCCCTCCCAGACGGAACTGATGATTTTGTGGTATGCTGCGATGCTTCACATCAAGGATTGGGATGTGTACTAATACAGAAGGATAAGATGATCGCCTACGCCTCGCGACAACTTAAGGTGCACGAAAAGAACTATACAACTCATGATTTGGAGTTGGGCGCTATAGTATTTGCACTTAAGATATGGAGGCATTACCTGTATGGAACCAAGTGCATCATCTACATAGATCATAAGAGCCTTCAACACATCCTGAATTAGAAGGAACTCAATATGCGTCAGCGACGTTGGGTAGAGTTACTTAGTGACTAGATTGTGAAATCCGGTATCATCTGGGGAAAGCAAACGTGGTGGCTGACGCCTTAAGCCGCAAAGAATGCGTGAAACCACTACTTGCTCAAGCGTTGGGATTGACTATTCAAACGAATCTGAAAGCTCAGATCCAGATTGCGCAAAGTGAGGCATTGAAAGAAGAAAACCTTGCGGGAGAAGAATTCCGAGGGTTGGATAAACAGATGATTTGTGTCACACCCTCGCTTATAGCGGAAACACGAGGATGCGACGGACGGGATCGTCATAACACTTGGTATAATTACAGAGACATAATATATGCAAAATCCTCGTGTCATGACGCCGCCCGACACAATGGTGACTTGTGTCGTGGTTAGTCAGTTCCACGACTATCATAGTCTATTAATTCAAGAATTTAACATACATATTGTTCATAAATGAAAACAAACGATGTACAATACTAATGCAAGCCTATTAAAATCTTGAGGGTCTCTGCTAAGACATCAGCTCTAGCTATCCTCTTTGATTATGATCACCTGAAAAGATATGCTCAAAAATGTCAACACATAATGTTGGTGAGTTCCACAGGTTTAAATTGAAAACATGTAATTGATGCTGTATAGAATTTGATGTGGAATCATACTGCAAGCACAAACCACAAAACATGTGTTTTAGACAACCAAACCTAATGACGTTATGCATATAAATTAGCCGGAATATATTCACCCTTGGCCTGATTGCTGGCAACTGTGTTGGTAACTCGCAAGTTAACCAATCGTCAAAGGGTGGGGGTGTTAACCCAGTAGTACTACCAATACCTAACCGTTGGTTCCCAACCCGGGAATTAATGGTTGTAAGAATGATCCAAAGAATAACACCATGTATGCATGCAAAACAGTATCAAGTTGATTCCAAGTATAGAATATAGAATGTACAGCATTGAAAACGGGTGAGCATACTTTTCCCCCATTGATTGAAAACATTGAAAACTTGTATAAGCATAAAAAGGGGCCACGAAACTCACCTTGAATTGATGTAATGCACAAAGACTTCACAGAATAAGGCAATGCACGATCAAACACGTTCAATACCTATTATTTATTGTAACTAAGACTTTAAATATACTCAATGCGAATAGATATATTTGGTTGAATTCGGGTTTGACGCACACGATTTGATTTATATATTTAAGTTTTATGATTAAATGTGAACTAGGATTTAAATTGAATTGTGGGGTTTTGAAGCGTAATTATATTACTTGTATTTTGATTTATTCGAAAGAAATATATCTTTTAAATATATTTTGTATATTTTGTTTGTAATCTTGTGAAATACATATTATTTAATATTGATTACAATTCCGTATAATTTATTAATTAGAGTATAAAAATATAACCTGTAATTACATTTGTAAATAATTCATGAAATTATATGATGTATAATTTCTATGATTTTCATAGCTATTTCGTAATTACACATGATTTAGAGTCCTATTTTTATAAAAATAAGTAGTTATAATATTTATAAATAATATTTTATAAAAATTTTTAACGCTTTTAAATAAAATAAATTTACAGAAAATAATTTTGTGAGATTTAAAATAAGAGAAGTTTATAAATTTTATTTTTATAATTTTTAGTAATTTTTGTGTAATTTTTAGAAGCTTAAAAAGGTTTTTTTTAAAAAAATGGGAGAGGCTCGGGTTCGAACCCTGGACCTCTAACTCACCAACCCACACACATACCACTGAACCAAAGGCCTCAGCCGCGTTAAACCTTGGTTCCATTTGTTTTTAAGCCGACCTAACCCATTACCCCCCAAATTCATATGAACCCTAAAACGAAATCGATCAAATTGAACCCCAATTCGCAATTAATAATCAAATTAAGGTTAGGGATTTTATTCCCTATGTAAAAACGAATAAGTTAGTGTGTTCAATTACCTGTTTTGGTTTGATTTGATGCTAAGAACACTCGAAGAACAGTCGCGGCTATCTCGAATTCGAATGGGGATCAATCCTTGATGAAAATCAAATTAATCGTACAGACAGCTTCGAATGATACTTAGAATTGAAAGCACTATGTTAATTGTAGTGTATATGGCTCGGAGGGTGGGGTTCGATTAGTTGCAGGTCGCGACAGAGGGAAAGGATTAAATCGGTTTGATTGTGTGTGTTTTGATGAAATGGGCAGTAGCATTCGATTTACAGTGAATTAAAGTTTGATTCAACGGTATTAATTTGATTAAAGTGGTGTGTGAGTGGGTTATTTAGCCGTTGAACGTTCGGGTAATAAAGTGGAAAAGGTTTTAGTCGTTTAATCGACCGTTAAACGCGTTTTAGGACTGCATAGTGTTCGAATCTTTCCCACGAAACGGTTCTGTGTATTTTGGGCTATTAAAATCGGGTTTTTAGTGGGTTTTAGCGGTCGCCGGCGTTTGGCTGGAGTTTGGCCGGAAAAGATGGCCGGAATCACGGGGTTTGGGCAGGGGGTTGGTTTTGAAAATTAAAAGTTACACAAATGGTCCCTGGGGTTTGAGCTATTTATTATTTTATGTTGTAACTTGTTTTTATAGTTTCAAAAATGACAGAATGCCCCCGAACTTATTATTATTGTTATTATTTTTATTATTATTGTTATTATTATTATTATTATTATTATTATTATTATTATTATTATTATGGTTAACACGAATGTGTATACGAAATATTCGGCTAGAACGATATATATATATATATATATATATATATATATATATATAATAAATACATAAGGATAGTTAACACACATGGAACATGTACACGAAGATAATACGGTTAACATGATAAATAGACTATGAACATATATACATGAGGGTCGTTAATACACACACGGTGAGTTAACGAGCTTAATGCTGATCGACGGTCTATTGGTGACAGATGCTACACACCATCACATTCACCACATGATCTTCAGCAAGAAGAATCTTAGGTTTCCTTTCTGATTTGGGAATATCTTGAATGTTTCTAAAACTTTGTTCATTAAATCCATCTGTATCATCTGAACTGTCACACTAGTAACCCACCATGTTCTTTGCTTGATATTGTGAGGTGTCACAGTATCCCCCAGTTGAGGGAATTTCGTCCCGAAATTCAACTGGTGCTAGGTCCAAGAGTGTCATCCTCGAACAGATGAGGATATTTGAGTCTCATCTGATCCTCTCGTTCCCATGTAAACTCTGGACCTCGTTTGGAATTCCATCACACACGAACAATAGGTATCTTACTGCGTCTCAACTTCTTGACCTTTCGGTCCATGATCTCAATAGGTTCCTTCATAAAATGGAGACTTTGATCGATCTTGATATCCTCAATAGGCATGTGAAGTGATTTGTCAGCTAAACAATTCTTGAGGTTCGATACATGGAAAATATCATGCACACTGCCAAGCTCTTGTGGCAACCTTAATCGATATGCCACTGCACCGATCCTCTCTGTGATCTCAAATGGTCCAATATATCTCGGGGCTAACTTCCCTTTTTTTCCAAACCGAACAATCCCTTTCCAAGGAGAGACTTTAAGTAACACTCGATCCCCAATGTTAAACTCTAACAGCTTCCGACGGTTGTCGGCATAGCTCTTTTGACGATCTCTAGCCGCTTTAAGCCTGTCTTTGATTAGAAAGATCTTATCAGTTGTTTCTTGTATGATTTCGGGACCTGTTAGTTGACTCTGCCAATCTCGGCCCAACATACAGGTAATCTACATTTTCGGCCATACAACGCTTCTAATGGTGCACACCCAATACTAGTATGATAACTGTTATTGTAGGAAAACTCAATCAACGGTAGATGAGTATCCCAACTGCCACCAAAATCAATGACACATGCCCGTAGCATGTCCTCAAGCGTCTGTATTGTGCGTTCACTTTGGCCGTTTGTCTGGGGGTGATAGGCTGTACTCATGTCTAACCGAGTGCCCATCGCTTTCTGTAACGTCTGCAAAAAACGTGAAGTAAATCGACTGTCTCGGTCGGATATGATTGACACCGGCACTCCGTGCCGTGTCACGACCTCTTTGATGTACAATCTTGCCAGCTTATCCATTTTATAGTCTTCTCGGATAGGCAAGAAGTGAGCAGATTTTGTCAGTCGATCCACTATGACCCATATCGAGTCGTGTCCGCTTGGCGTTCTTGGGAGTTCGGTAATAAAATCCATAGTGATGTTCTCCCATTTCCACTCAGGAATTTCAGGTTGTTGCAATAATCCCGATAGTTTCTGGTGTTCAGCTTTGACCTTTGAACACGTCAAGCATTTGCTCACATATAGAGCAATATCTTTCTTCATACCCGACCACCAGTACAGATCCTTCAGATCGTGGTACATCTTGTCTGCACCGGGATGAACAGAATATCGAGTCTTGTGTGCTTCATCCAAGACTAGTGTACGTACACCTCCCCATTTGGGAACCTATTTGGACAAGTAATGAAATAGTGTACGTACACAAACATATCGATTCGATCATCTCCCTTGACCTCGACCTGCAACTAAGTCAATCCCTATCTGTGAGCATTATATCACGAAATTATCATAGGGCTTTTGCTCATTGGATCTCTTAGAAGATTCCTGTACAACCAATTTGATTATCATTGCCGTTTGGATAACAATCGAATTCCACATCAGACACGACCTGTTCATCGAGTGTTCATCATCAATCCGACATCTTTCTGGTAAATTGAACACATTTACATGCACGAAATTACATGGGGAATCAAAGCCCCATGTTAATTCCAGTAATCATTGTTGATTTGATGCTCAATTTGGTCGATCTGTAATCTAGGGTTCGAATGATTTGGGGGTGTTTGGTTGGAACAATTTAAAAGAATTAAAAGTCGATTCCTTGTGCGGCTGTATGCCTTTGGTTCACTGGTTTGGGTGTGGGATTGTGGGAAGGAGGTCACGGGTTCGAACCCGTGCACCTCCCATTATTTTTTAATGCCCTTTTTCAACATTTAAAAATATACAAAAATTTCCAAAAATTATAAAAATAAGTTTTAAAAACTTCCTTGATTTTAAAAGTACCAAATTAATTTTTCTATAAAATTTATTTATTTAAAAACACTTTAACAATTTTTATAAAATATTATGAATAGTCATTTTTATAAATAAACTCTAAATAATAATTTAAATTATTAATTTATTATTGAACATTATATCATCTGTAATTATGGATAACATAATTAATAATTAGATAATTTATATTATATAATCTATTATGTTATGATTATTAATTATTGAACATGATTAATAATTAGATAATTTATATTATGTTTTATCATGTAAATATGTTATAATTTAACAATATGTTATTATTTATTATTTATACACAATCTATGTTCAATTATAATAACATTATCAATCTTGCCAGGGTCCACGTGAATTCCATCTTTGTTAACCACATGGCCCAAAAACTTCACTTCTTGTAGCCAGAATTCACACTTCGAGAATTTGGCGAAAAGCTTCTCTTCCCGCAACAGTTCTAAAATTGCTCGAAGGTGTTTCTCATGATCCTCTTTCGATCGAGAATAGATAAGTATATCGTCTATGAACACGATTATGAACTTATCCAAGTATGGTTTGCACACTCGATTCATCAGGTCCATGAACACAGCTGGTGCATTAGTCAGCCCGAACGGCATGACTAAGAACTCATAGTGCCCGTAACGAGTCCTGAATGCTGTTTTCGGTATGTCATCCTCAAAAACTCTCAGTTGATGATATCCAGAACGAAGATCAATCTTGGAGAAATACGAAGCTCCTTGTAATTGATCAAACAAATCATCAATTCTAGGAAGAGGGTATCGATTTTTCACAGTCAACTTGTTCAACTCGCGATAATCGATACACATACGAAATGACCCGTCTTTCTTCTTGACAAATAGAACCGGTGCTCCCCATGGTGAATGACTTGGCCGAATGAATCCCTTCTCCAACAGCTCTTGTAGTTGGCTGGATAATTCCTGCATTTCAGATGGTGCTAATCGATATGGTGCTTTTGCTACCGGCGTAGCTCCAGGAACCAATTTGATACGAAATTCCACCTGACGTAGAGGAGGTAAACCCAACAAATCATCAGGAAATACTTCCGGGTAATCTTGCACCACAGGAATATCTGCCAACTTGATGCCTTCTTCCTTCTTTTCTACAACATGAGCCAGGAGTGCATAGCACTGCTTCCGTAGACATCGACGCATCTTCATGCAGGAAATAAGCTTCAGAGTTCTTCCTGGTTGTTCTCCTTGAATCTTGAGTACCTCCCCATTAGGCATGGGGATTCGTACTACTTTCTCCCGACAAACGATCTCGGCTCCGTGCTTCGACAACCAATCCATTCCCACAATCACGTCGAAGCTCCCTAGCTCGAAAGGTATTAAATCTATGTCGAAGGCATGGTCTTCCAATATTATGGAGCACTGTCTAATGATCTTATCTGCTGGTACGAATTTGCCGTTGGCCATTTCTACGGAAAAGATAGTTTCTAGCCTACTCGGTTTCAAGTCAAGCATGTGTGCAAAATCAGAAGTTATGAAGCTATTGTCTGCTCCCGTATCAAACAATATAGAGGCAAAGTGGTCATTGAGAAGGTACGTACCCGTGACGACATTGGGATCCTGGCGGGCATCATTGGCTCCAATGACGAAGGCACGTCCTCTTGCAGCATTTCCTTGATTTCCCTGGGCCGGATTACCAGCTATAGCCAGCAATTGCTGCTGGTTATTGCCTTGTTGACCGGGTGCTCTGTTTAGTCGGGGGCACTTGTTTCGGAAGTGATCGAGACCTCCGCATTCATAGCATGCCCTGGCATTCCTGGCGAGGTTAACCGCATTGATGGGCGCTACCAGGTTTGGCGCAATCCTACAATCCTTCGCCCAGTGACCCAAGCGCCTACAGTTTGTGCATTCCCGACACGGCCTTGCTGGGGAATGGTGATAATTACACTTGTTGCACTTAGGGTACGATCCTGTGTAATCCTTCTTTTATTGGGTTACAGCCACAAAACTTCGGGCTGTTTTAGCCTTCTTATCGGATCTTCCAGTGTTAGACCCGAACTCCTTTCTCTTCTCGGTTCCCTTCCCCAGCAATCCGGTTCTCACCATTTCGTCAGTAAGAGCGCCAGCCTTCAAAATTGCGCTTTGGATTATAGGAGGAGCAGTTGCTGTCACCAGTGCTCGGATTTGAGGCGCGAGTCCCCAAATATACCTCTCAATTCTCTTGGATTCTGGTGTGACTAAATGCGGAACCAATCTTGCCAATTCATGAAATCGATCGGTGTACGCTGTGTGCCAAGCCCCCACCATCACGTGATTCCAGAATTCTTGTTCGAGTTTCTGCATTTCATTGCGAGGATAGTATTCCTTAGAAATTAATGCCTTAAACTCATCCCAGGTCATCTGCATTATAGACTCCCTTCCTCTAGCTTGAACCTGTGTGTTCCACCAGGTTAATGCCTTGCCTTGCAGTGAGCAGGTGGCATATTTGATCCGTTGACTATCGAGGCATTCACTAATGTCGATTACTGCCTCCATCTTCTCGATCCATCTGGTCAAGGCTATCGCTCCGCCTTTCCCATCGAATTCGTGGGGTTTGCAAGCCACAAATTCTTTATATGTGCATCTCCGTTTGGTATGGTTGACTCCAGTTTCATTTCCATTTGTTCTGTGATTGCCAGTATCATCCACCACACCTTGGTTATGTTGGCCATTGGTGTTGTGATCCCCGTGGAGAGGATGATTCAGCAGGGCGTCGCTTACTTGGGTTACGATGGTTGGTACCAATGCAGCTAGCTGCTGAGCAATCATGGTAGCTATATCAGGATTGCCAGTTTCCTGATTATTGTCGGCTGGAGCACCACCAGTTCTTGATGGTCTACCCCTTCTCATGTTTTGTGGGGCTTCAGCTTCTTGGTTGGTTTTACGTGTGACTCTTTTAGGCGCCATCTTCTAACTACAGAAAGATGGAAACTTTAGTCACCGCATGATTTCGCTTATCAAGTTTCTATAACCTATGCTTCAGTCCATCAAGATCATTATGTAGCCCAGATTAAACACATTCTTAGTATACCGGTGATGTTTATATATAGGGTTCCCCGCAGCGTTCCCACCACATCCACGATATACCTTGAATAATACTTAAACTAGTTACATAACATCTTAATTTTCCTTAGCACTTACTCAAAGAATAACATTTTGTATGGGTAGAGAGTATCATTATTCCTCTACATTCATGTATTCCACTTTCATTCTAAGCATTAATCAGTAGTTACTGAAATGCTAAGTGGAGGAATGTCTCATAAGGTCAATATAATTGGAAATACCATGAAGGCTCTAAGTAGGACAGGACTTGAGTAAATGTTAATAATGTTTGATTGCCTTCAACAAGGACTTATAATGTTTGATTGCCTTCAACAAGGACTTACTAGAATTGTGACCCTAGCACCCTAGGGTATAGAATAGAAACTTGTGATACTCATGACCGTTACCTCATGGTAAGATTAGCCAGACTTCTCATGCATGGCGAATTGCAATTACGTGTGCACCCGTAATGGTAATTTACCTTGCATGATCACCCTTAGCTTCACTTACCCCAAGTTAATATCATAGTATTATTTAGATTCAACAAGCACAAATTATATGATGTCCTCCTGTCCATAAGCCAGTATTCCAATTATAGCATGTAATAAAAAGTAAGCATATAAGCACATTATGTCTAATGATAATTGCATATCCATCATACTTTCAGGATTTCAGTCATAACCATGATAGGGTCGGATTCAATATCCGAGATCGACTCTACGCGTGATCACCGAAGTTCCCTAATGATGTTGTACGCATAAAAGCGTAAAATTCTAGTATCAAAGTATCCCATGGAGAAAGACTAAGAGTATTAATGTCTTCCTCGGGATGTTCAGATGACACGTGTATATGTATAAAATCAAGTATGTAGAAACATACTTGTATATTAAATTCATAGATTTAATATACTTGACCCATTTGCCTTATAAACTTGTGTATTGACCATAGTTTATAATTCGTAATCTTAAAAGTCAAAAAACATTTATATTTGTTGAGTTAAACAATTAAAATGAAAAAAGTGGACACATAATGAACATTTTAAGTTGTAAAATACCTGAGTTTGCAACTATCATTTTAATTTCAAGGACTCACCAACCCTGTTAATTATAGGATATCAATGTTCATCTTAAGTTTTAACAAATGAATAAAAGAGTAGGTATATCAGCAAAATAAATACAGTCATAGCAAATAAGTAATTAATAATGGACTTAACATTAAATAAAATGGGAATGTATGTATTTCCTAGGTTACATATCGAGAGCTAAACCAGTCTTGTTAATTAAAGATTCATTAATAATGTTTTGTTGGTTGAAAATATGTATAAAATAATAAAACAACTGCGAAAAATAAAATTTTACATACAAGAAAAGGATCAAGCTCGTCTGAAATTATATGATAGAAGAAAGGAAGTTGTTCTGAGGAGGTATCACCATGAACGTGGGTGAGTGACCAAATATTAGGATGAACGGGGCAGAGAATGATATAATCATCTTTTTTTAGTTTAAGGTGCAATGAGACCGGTGCCCATCTGATTGTGAAACCAAACTGACCATTTACATAACCTGTTTTAACACGCCATCCTGTTGAATCACGGAGCCTCAGGTAGATTAGAGGAGCAGGATATTGTTTTTTGTATAACTCGTCAACAAAAGCTTTTGGAAATTGCTAGAAAAAAATAGAAAATTAAATTTTACATAAATACCATAAGTGTATAAAAAAGCGAATAATAATTAAAAGATAACTAACCAGTATGCATCAGAAGGATAGGAAATATGCTTGACAAAAACAGTTGGGACTGACATTTCACAATATCCTACACAAATGTCAAAATTTAAATGAAAAGTAGTGTCAAAAAGTAATAAACTATGAAATAATGACATTAAAGGGTAAATAACCACGTCAAAATAATTTTTTTATGTAATTAGTTTACAGAATTACAAAATAGTAAGCCATAAAATGACTATTTATTCACACAAACATGTACATTTTGTGTCAATAAACATTCATAACCAAATTTTAAACAAATATAAATGAAAATCATATCCTAATCATACAAAGACTAAGGGGCTGTTGTTTTGGTGCTGACCCAGCTAGCCCGTTTGATTTCGGCTTCGAGCCTGGCTGACCGGGTCTCAGCAGCTGACCCGGACCTTGAAATCTCAATTGCTGACCGGCTGACCCCTTCTTCCGGCGCTCTCGATCAGCCACCTCCCCTCCCCTCCCCGGCGCTCTCGATCAGCCACCGACGGCCACCCCTTCTTCCGGCGCTCTCGATCAGCCACCGCTCTCGATCAGCCACCGCTCTCGATCATCGGCACCTTCACTGCACGAGCCCTAATCGACCTGCGCGAGCCCTAATCAAACTCTAGAAGTTGTCTCGGTGCTCTCTCTCGAAGCTCTCTCTGTGATGATTTTGGTTTTGGAGAAGATGGTTCCGTCGACCGAAGATGAATGATCGAAGGTGATGGTTTGTGATGGTCGACTGATTTTGGGGAAGAAGAGAGGAGAGATGGTCGACTGATTTTGGGGAAGAAGAGAGGAGAAGGGGGGGGGGGTGGGTGTTAAATGGTGGTGAGAAGGGGTTTTAAATAATAATAATAATAATAATAATAATAATAATAATAATAATAATAATAATAATAATAATAATAATAATAAAAAATAAAATAATAATAATAATAATAATAATAATAATAATAATAATAATAATAAAATAATAATAATAATAATAATAATAATAATAATAATAATAATAATCAGCAGAGTCAGTCAGATACAAAATCAGCAGAGTCAGTCAGATACAAAATCAAACAGCCAAGTTTCAGTCAGATGCAGACTCAGTCAGAATTTCTTACTGGGTCAGCTTCTGACTCAGTCAGATTTTACACAGTCAGTTTTATCAAACAGCCCCTAACTTTTTTTAAAAGAACAGTAACCATGTCAAACTTCCAACCACATTTGTCAAGTGATTGAGACTTTGACATAATTGAGTTTTCATCAAAGAGTAAAATGTACAGCAAAGGTTGTTGTTCGAACTCATAATAGCCATTGTTGAGTTCATGATTCACAACTATAAGCCAATATATGATCAACACAAATTGCAATCATATGAAGGTAATGAGTTCTTTGTAACTGGTTTTCATCTATATAAATTCTATATAAACAGAAATAGAAGGACATGTTGGTGATTGTTGTTTCTTAAGACTATCATTTAGCTTTAGAATTCATCAAAGGAAACAAAGATGACAAACAATTTAGAAGATAAGTTACATGTAAAGCCTTACAACATGATTCTGCCTATGATTCAGCCGTTCAGATTGGTTGTTGAAGCAAACTGAAGGAGGTACTATTATATTTAGTTATGCTAGTCGTTTGATTTAGTTTTTGACACTTTAGATTAATCATTTATGACTATCAACAACTTAGAACAGATTAACTACATATTAATCATTCATAAGGTTCTTGAATGATTAAATACAAAGTGTAAATAACATCAAATAACACTATTAATAAAAGCATCGTTGATTCAACAATATAAATCAGTCAACAATATAGAAAGTAAGAACCATGCTTTCAAAACCCTATTATTGTTTAACAAAATAAGGGCGCACATGGTGCTGCAAAGAGCTCCCGCGTTCGCAGGGTCCAGGGAGGGTCCGTCCCATTTAAGGGAAGAAGTACGCGGTCTTTCCCCCACATTTTGTGGGGAGGCCGTTTCCACGGATTGAACCTGATTTATTTTGTTTAACAAAATAAATTTGAACAAAATAAATGCATAGAATTCTTACCTTTAGAAAGTAAGAACAAAAACATTTCAACAATTTAGGGTTATGCTATCAAAACCCTATTTCAACAATATGAATCAGTCATTAATTTAGAAAGTAAGAACAGAAACATAATTCCAAATTTAAAAATAATTTTACAAAATAAATGCATCCACAAACAAGAGATTTATCAAAATCCTATTACACTTTAACAACATAATAAAATAAAATCAAGGATAAACAATATTCCCTAACAGATGATAGGATCAACCAAATCATTCACCAAAAAGAAATCAAATAACAACCATCGGTAACGAAAACAATATTAATAAGATTGAAGAACAAAGCGGCCACATCCACAAAATCATTTACTAAAACGAAATCAATTAGCAACAATCAGTTAAGAAAACAATACTAATCATTATGAAGATGAAGAAGGTTACAATATAAAACATCAATTAATCTAGAGGGGAAAAACAAACTTACAGATCGATTCAGAGATGTAGAACACCGGTGATACGAAAAAATATAAGATCCACAAGCGATGGAGGATGATGAAAGAGATAGAAAACGTTTAGCCGGAGAGATGGCTTCAAAAGAGAAGCGGCGGTGGAAGAAGATAATAGTGAAATTAGGGTTGGAAGAGAAGAATGTGAAAAGATAAGGGAAGAGTTGGTTTATTTGTGGAAGTCCCTAATTTAAGAAAAATACCTGGTATAGATCCGTGTGTACATTTGAGCGGGAAATGAAAAAAAAAGTGTGAGAGGCTGACACTTGGGAGAGAGATGGCTTAATAAATTACCATGTGACATAAAAAACCTTTGTTGTATGATTTTTAAGCATTATTACCGCAACGAACCAAATCGATTATGATTGAAAAATGTTGTATCCCGACATTGGTATTATTTAATAGGTTTTGGTATTCGTTTTTAATGGTTTTCAACGAGCCCAGACGATACCAACCAAACTCAAGGCACATAGCTCAAGGGAAAAACAAGTAAACTCCAGCAGGGTAGCACAGGAGAAAAAATATTTTTTATAATTACATACTATGAAAAAAGGAAGTGGGAAAATACTATTCATTGAATAGTTACTTTTAACCTCTTTTAACCCGCCATCGCTCCTCATTCTCCATCACTCCACCGCCTGCGCTCACTCGACCGCCTGCGCTCTTCGCCCTCCCCCCGTCACCTCTTCGCCCTCCCCCCATCACCTCTTCGCCCTCCCCCCATCACCTCCAACACCATCGACCTCCACCTCCTGCGCCCGTCTGCCATCCACCACCGCACCGTCGGTCGCTCACCGTCAGAACCCTCCCGTCGCTGACCTCCCGTTGCCGCCCTCCCGTTTCCTGCCACCTTCGCCCTCCCGACGGTCCATCCTCTGCTCTCCGCCCTCCGACCACCGGCCCTTCTTCGGTCCTTCGTCTTCTACGTAAGTTTTCTTCATAGTTATACTCGATTAGGGTTTTTGATTTGGGTTTTCTTCATATTCATACTCGATTAGGGTTTTTGATTTGGGGTTTGTGATTTGGGTTTTGGTTGCTGATGATGGTTGATTTGATTTGGGGATTGTGTTCTGTATGACTGTATGCAAAGTTTTGTTGTACTTAATTGTGGGTTGATTGTTCATTGATACGGTCGAATGTGTGCCCAAAAGAACACGAAGTTCACATGTTCATGAAGCCACTAATATAGCTGAAATGCAATCAGGGTTACAAGAATCCATTAATGGACAATGTGAAGTGGCAGGGTTTGTGAATAATGTTGATTTTTGTAGCAATGGCTTGAAGAGTCCAATGAATACTGTTATGCCAATATCAGGTGAAAGTGATTGTTATTTTATTCATCTTTTTGGAGGATAATTTTGTTTGTGTATGGAAATTTATGAATCTTAATGTTAGGACCGAGTACGTACGGAGTACTAACAGATTCTTCGTTGTACCGAATCAAATAGTGCGGAATCCTATTTGATTGGCGATCCAATCAGTGAGAACGAAATCAAGATCAATCCTAACGATTAGAAAACGTTATGAATTGACTCGGAATGATCTGAAACGCTCTATGAAGTTGGAATGGTCGAACAGCACGTTCTGGGGCGATTAGGGTTTCTCGTATTCGAAGTGTTACTTTTTCCACGAATTAAGTGGTATTTATAGGTTAGGGTTTCTCATTCGGGCGACTGAACCATTCGGGTGGTTCAGTCGTGCGATTAAGCTATATGGTTGATCCATACGCACGACTGAGACATCAATCGTACGACTGGTTCAATCTCATGCTTCAGTCTTCCGACTGATCCAGTCTCATGATTCAGTCGTGTGACTGAGCCATTCGCATGACGTTATTCATGCGTATGGTCCATTCGCATGGCCCATTCGCATGATAACTACATCATGTTAAGTTTGAATGTGTTAATCATTACAACATTATGCATACCTATTCAAACAAAACCAAACCTATATAATTAGTCATTACTTAACCCATTAATGAAATATATAAACATTATAATATAAACAACCAAATGTATTTCATTAAGCACCATTTAATTACACATAGTCAAGACATTTTACATTCAACTCAGAATCTAAGGACACATGTATCAACAAACTCCCCCTTGGACCTAGATTCATCTAATGTCTTACTTGACCCATAACCTTTTCAAATTTCTTGTACTTCTCCTCTCTAGTAACTCCTGCGTGTATTTCAAATGCAAAGCAGAGTCTGATTACGTTTTGAAATTGGAGGGCTTGTACAATATCTTGAGCATCATAGAACAGTGGCCACTTGTAGAGTGTGTAAACATCATTAGCTGACAAGTTGGTGAGCCACATTGGGTCAAAAACCCGGATGACATCCATCTGTCCATCTCTGTTCAATACTATGACTGCTTCAGCTGTTCGCCAATCGTAGTACCACCATTTGAAGTGTGGAGTGATGTCCTGAGGCATTTCCCTGAGAGGGATCTTCGACATGGTGCGCGGTGGACGCCACTTCAACACTATCTTTGGTCTCCCGGTTCGTGAATCCACCTCAGACTTCCTAACATACCTTGTAGGTTGCTGAGGCTTGAAATTAATCCACCGGGTGTGGTACTCCCTTTTCAGTGCAGCTTCAAACCATCCTGACATCTTTCTAGGATCAGCGTAGAGCAATTTCAGCTTTGCCAGTTGGTTTAGCTCACAACCAGGTAGAGTTTTTAGATCATGTGGAAATCTAAAATACTCAATACCTTTCTCTCTCTTAACTGCATAAGCATTAAGATCATCAAAATAAGCCCACGATATGATCTTGCCTGACACCTTTTGGTGTTTCTTCACTCGATACAGCTTTGTGTAGACATTTGGCTTTGAAGCATTTCGTTGAGCTCGCAGATCTTCAAAACATGCAGCCCATTCAGCCCTTTTAACTTTAACTTCCTCCTCTGTGGCTCGGGCTATCCCCTCTTGTTTATCAGATTCTGCTTCTAGTTTATCCAGAGTTTCGAAGGTCTCACTGACCAAATTGTCATCCAAGTTTGGAATGACATAACCTTCGGTATCTGTGTACTCCGGATAATGTTGATCTGTCACATCTTCGATTTCGATCTCATCAACATCATGCAGTTCATTATCACTATCTTCTTGGACTTCCGGAGCATCGTTCACTATTTCATCAGCATTTAATTGAAACATTTCGGCCAACTGCTCTTTAGTGAAACTGTGGATTATCTCTCCCTCTTCAGGAGTGTATTCAACTAATCTCCTCACCACTCCCTGCAGATCAAGAATCATTGTTAACTGAGTCTTGACCTGTTGAAGGGGTTCAACATCGTATTGGTCTCTTTGGAAATTTGGATCTGCTCGATTTAAACATGCAACATGATACTTGTTAGTAGATAATCAACCACTGTCATTAACATACGATATAAACATTCATTAAATAAATATACTATAAGTTGAGATACAAAAGTCTGTTAAATACATAAACATGTCTAACTAAACAGTACTTTTATCTTGAATTTCTGGAGTTTCTTCCGTTGGAGCAGACGAAGAGGGTCCTTGATCATGTCGCTTTTTAGAGCGCCTTTCGCCTGCTGCACTTTCGCTTCTATCTCCGGAAGTTTCTCCTCCTTTACTTTCACCATCTTTCTTCTTCTCATCACCATCATTGCTTTCATCACTACCATCATCATCCTCGTCATCATCCTCATCATCTTCTTCATCGTCTTCCTCATCTTCATCATTATCTTCATCATCACTATCATCACCAGCATCATCCCCTTCTCCTATCTTAAGGGGCTCACTCTGAGTGCCTTTTAACTTAAGTAACAGAGTTTTGTGAGCCTCCTTCAGCTTTCCCAACTTAGCATCTGTCTCTGCCTCATGTTGAAGTAACCCAGTGATCTGATCTGTCTGTGAGGTGATCACCTGGGCTTGGGAAGAAATCTGCTCTCTTAGCTGATGAATCTCAGCAGTTTGTGAGGAACTTAACTCTCTCAGCTGCTGTAACTGAGCCGTTTTCTCCGCATCAGACGCCATCAGCTTAACCACCATGCTGTTTAGAGCAGCCAGCTGCTCTACAACTGAAACTGGTGGGATGAATGAGCTGGATGGAAAAGATGAGGGACCTGTTTGCTGAGTAGTGGTGGTTGTGGTGGCTGTGGTGAATATGGGAGGAGAAGTAAAGGCTGTAGATGGTGGTACAGTGGTGGTGGCAGTGGATGTGTAAGTATGAACAGAAGGTGCAGTAGTGGTGGTGGTTTGAGGTGTGGTGGATGTAGTGACTGGGGTAGCTGTGGTAGAGGTAGTGGGTGCAGAGGAGGTAGTGATAAGTGTGATCCTTCTGCGCTTAGACTTCATCCCATGAGGGCGAGCCATATGTTTCCTTCTACTCCCCTTTGACCCGGAGGCTCCCCCTTGGCTGCTGGGAGAGACTGGGTTATATGATGGGTCAGCAACAGAGCTCCCAGTCTCTCCTGGGCGTCCACCAACCGCCCGCAGACCTTCCTCGGTTGCCACTACCCGACTACCCACTGTCCGGGTTAGTGGTGCCTCGTCTGATTCCTCCTCCTCCTGCATGAAGTCAGGATGGATTGGAGCTGTCTCTGGTCTTCCTTGACCATCTCCACCCTGATCAGATCCTTGGTCATCATCATCGGAGTCATCGGAGGGTAGAGCCACATGCTCTACATCAGAGTCACTATCTTCGTGACGCCACTTTCTCCTAGCTGGCGCCACATAGTCTTCACGGGCCAGATGCCCAAACAAACGTCTTACCGGGGGCTTGACCTGCTTTCCCCGGTAAACCTTCATTCTGCCTAAGGTGGTATCATCCATCACCTCAAGCATAACCGCATCCTCTTTCTGCTTTGGCAACGTAGGGAGCTTCTGATCAAAAATCATTTGTAGATCTGCACCAGAAGCAAGTCACCATCTTTTTCTTTGATAAACAATGTACAGTCAATCACCATCTTTTTCTTTGATAAACAATGTACAGTCAATCACACCCCTGCGAAATCTTTGCATAAAGCTTCATTTCTAGATCCAAAGATGATATCATCCACGTAGATCTGCACCAGAAGCAAGTCACCATCTTTTTCTTTGATAAACAATGTACAGTCAATCACACCCCTGCGAAAACCATGCTTCAGCAGGTGGGTGGAGAGCTTTTCATACCAAGCTCGAGGAGCCTGATGTAGCCCATACAGAGCTTTGTCTAACTTGTAGACTCTGTCCCGATGATAAGGATCTTCGAATCCTTCGGGTTGACTGACATAAACTTCTTCACGGATTTCCCCATGCAAGAATGCACTCTTAACATCCAGTTGATAAACTTTGATTTTCATGTAAGAGGCGTAGGCTAGAAAGATACGAATAGCTTCCATTCTAGCTACGGGAGCAAAGACTTCATTGTAGTCGATGCCTTCGACTTGTCTGAAGCCTTGAACAACCACGCGTGCCTTGTTTCTGATCACAACACCTTGGTCATCCCTCTTGCATTTTAGTACCCATTTGGTACCAATCACCTTAACTCCTTTCGGCCTGTCAACTAGTGTCCAGACTCCAAGTTTCTTGAACTGGAGTAGCTCCTCTTGCATAGCATTGACCCAGGCCTCATCTTTCAGGGCGTCACATACATATTTAGGCTCGATTTGTGAAACAAAACATGAGAAGGCCCCGTCATTGACATAACCCTTTTCCATGACTGCAGCATAATCAGCAGAGTACAGCTGACTTCTTGTTTGCACACCGGATTGAATGTCCCCTATGATAGACGAGGGGGATGATTCACACTGATCCTAGTCACTGGTGTGGTAGGAACCACAACCTCAGTATCCATATTGGTGACTACTGGTTCAGTATCCGGATTACCTGCAGCTGGTATAGCAGCTGATGATTCACTGTGTTGATTAGCTGTTTGCTCAGTGTTAGAAGCAGAAGCTTCTTCATCATCTGATGAATCATCACTATCATCATGAGCAGGAGTCGAAGAGCTTGAGGCACCAGCAGTAGGTGTGATGTTGCTTGAATCCAGATTTGGTGAGTTAAGAACATCGTACAGCATCTGGGTAGCAGCATCATTCTCTGAATCAAGCTGTGGAAGGTTGAAGGATTTGAAAAAGCCATCATAATCAAAGAATGATGATGGTCCTTTTCCAGCAGGAGGTGTGGTGAATCTCTGAACATCCACATTGCACCACACCTCTACCTGACCCGTCGAATTATTGTAAACTCGCTTGTCTGGGATGCTGTATCCTAAGAATATTCCCTGATCTGCTTTTTCGCTGAACTTGCCATCCTGAGTCTTCTTCAGTAATGTACATGGAGCACCAAATGGTTCCAGATACTCCAAATTTGGCTTTCTTTTCTGAAGTAGCTCATAGCAAGTCTTACCATGCCTTTTGACTACTAACACACGATTAAGTGTGTAGCAGGCATTTGCAACTGCCTCATTCCAGAACTGAACTGGGAGCTTTGAATCAGCTAACATGGTTCGCGCAGTCTCAATTAAACTCCGATTCTTTCATTCTGCAACTCCATTCATCTGTGGCGTGTATGCTGAGGTGAACTGGTGAACAATACCCTTCTCCTTGCAGAAAGCATCCATCCACTGATTCTTGAACTCTGTGCCATTGTCAGAACGAATTCTCCTTACCTTCAGTTTGTAGAGTGACTCCAAAGTCGTGACGAGCACCTTGAATGATTCAAACGTCTCTGATTTAGCTTTCAGAAACATCACCCAGGTGAATCTTGAGTAGTCATCAGTGACTACAAAGCAGTACCAGTCTCCTGCTATACTCTTCGTGCTTACAGGACCAAATAGATCCATGTGTAGCAGCTCCAAGGGAATCTCAATTGTGTTGACGTGCTTGGTCTTGTGAGATTTCCTGATCTGCTTTCCCTTCTTGCAAGAGACACAAAAATCAGGAAGTTGGAAGTTCTTGACTGTAACTCCCTCAACTAGGTTGTTGTAAATCAGATGATTCATCTTCCTTTGATTTATGTGTCCCATCCTTCTATGCCATGAGATGGAGTCCTTCTCTGTAGCTTTTGAGAGGAAACATTGTGCGGTAGATTCAGAAGTAGAAGCATTAGACATATCCAAGACATATAGATCATTGTACCTGGATGCAGACATCAAAACCTGCTTCTCTGGAATCTCCATCTCCTTTTTCAGTATGTAACAATTTCGGTTGTCAAACATAACTTTGAATCCCTTGTCACATATCTGAGACACTGAAAGTAAATTGTTTTCCAGTTGTTGGACAAAATTTACTTTATCAAACTTTACCTTCTCATTACCTACTTCGCCCTGAGCGGTAATGTATCCTCCTTTATTTCCAGCAAATGAAACGTGTCCCCCTTTAATTTGTTTTACATTGAAAAGAAGGGACTTGTTTCCTGTCATGTGCCTGGAAGCTCCGCTATCCACAATCCATGTATTTGTTGAAGCACTGTAGCGGACAACCTGCACATAATTGAAAACAATCAGTTAAGGAGGGGGACCCAAGCCTTGACTGGCTTGGGTTTCCCAGAGGAATCAACCATCATGAATTCAACCCACTGTCCTTTATCAGTAGGTGGAATCTCAACTTTCAGATTGTCCTGGCTGTCAGACACACCAGATGTCTTTGCTTTCCATAGACCGTCCCTGTGTAAGGATTGTTTATGATAAACTTTAGACTGATTAACAGTTTGAGTATATGATTTAGATTCAGAAACAGTTTTTCTTGCCGGTGTCACAGCCCTGTCGGGGACTTGTCTGTGTTGTCTTTCACGAGGGGGGGACGAAAACGACTTAGAAGGTGTTTTATACCTAATGGGTGTTTTCGATCTCACCGGGGTCTTAGATCGCTGTTTTGAATCTACTTTGACTTTGTCGGTTAACTCAACTTTAATTCTTGGTGTCTGATAGCGTGGACAATTGGTTGAAATATGACCTCGCTTACCACAAGTATAGCAGGATCTCCATTCATCAGGACTAGGAGATCTCTTGTGGGGCGGTGAGTAAACCTCAGGAATGGGTCTTTTGGTCTCAATCTTTGAATATGTACCCTCTTTAACAAATTTAACTTGTTTAACATTTTGATTAATTTGTCGTTGAGGTTGAGCATTATCCCTTTTACCTGGTTTAGCTTGAGTGGATTTAGAAATCTTGGTTTGTGTAATATTTGACTTTGATTCCAAACCAAAAGATGTTTGTACATTTGTTTCCACCTGTTTCTCAACATTGAGCTTGCTCGATGTTGAAAGTTTCTGATTAGCATCCGAAGAAGCAGACTGAACTGCAGTATCCGGATCACTCACCAAAGGAGTTGTCACCACATGATCCTTAATTTGATTATTATTAACTGGACGTTGTTTTGTGTTCAAAAGGATTTCATGTGGTGGTGGAACGACCTTGTAACCCAATCCCTCCCCATTGTTGCGTTCTTTAACCAAGTTTTTCAAAATGTGCGAAGAACTCGCGAGATTATGTAGTTTTTGTTGCAATGACTCATTTTCTACCTGTAAGACTGCTTTTTCCTTTTTAGTTTCTTCAATGGTCTTTAAGTAGAATTTAATGTCATTTTCTTGGTTAAATACAACAACTTCAGTTTCCTTTAGTTGTTTCTGCAATGCATCTATCTTCTCTTTATAACTGCTCTCATTTTGTTTTAATATACGATTAGCTTCTGAGCACAGTTTTAAGTCATTTACTAAGTTATCATTGTGTTCTAATAACCTAGCAAACTTTAGATCAATGCTTTCTCTAAATTTATCACATTCGACACAAACATGTTCATTAAATAGTTCATCTTTAGATTTTACCTGTGTGGATGTCGATGTTCCAGCCATGAAAGCATTCTGAGACGTAGCTTGAGCTTCAGATTCTGAATTCAACTCATTCTTGACTATTTCATCAACAGCATCAAACGTCTCTTCCAATTCAGCAGTATCAACTTCGGCTGAACTTTCGCCTTCACTCGCTGAGTCTTCGTTCAAATCTTCCACGGAAGCTATGTTAGCTTCATCAGACACAAATCTAAAGGACCAGTCTTGTCCTTCATCTCCTTGTGCTACCATAGCTTTAGAATCACTTCCCGTGGATGCTGGTTTCTTGTCTCTATCTTGCCTGTTGAACGAAGAAAAAGGATTCCCATTTCCAGTCTTCTTAGGCTTTGAACACTCCCTTTTGAAATGGCCCTTTTCTCCACAATTGAAGCACGTGACTTTAGACTTGTCAAAACCAAAAGTTGTATCTTTAGTAGCCACGAGATTCTGCCCTGTTTTCTTCACAAATTTCTTGGCTCTTCGGACAGCGCTTGCAAGAGCCCACATGATGTCCATTCTTTCCAGCTCATTCTCATCTACTTGCTCATAATCTTCATCAGCAAGGTGGCAATTACCAATTTTGCCTGCCACCAAACCATCATAAGAATGCACAACAGCAGCCAGAAGATCCATGTGCTCTTTAGCAACCTCCACTGTTACCTTTCCCAGATTTTCTGTAGTTAACTTTGCAGATTGAGTAACAATAGGGCTTTGACTAGCTCCAGATGCACCAAGAGTTTCATTTGCAGATGATGAGCCTTGTTCAACAGTTGAAGAGACATTGGACACGAAGGCTGTTTGCAAAGGTGCACCAGATGACTTTGCAGCAGGGGTGGACGTGGAAGCAACATTGTAGAGTGAGGGGTCCTGAGCATAAGAACCCTTCTTAGCCTTGTATTTTTGTCGCACTTCCTCCTCTTTCAGTTTTAGAATAAAGTCATTGATATCCAGGGTTTCTAAAACTGAGTTGTATCGAAGAGTAGAGATGAACGAATCCCACTTTGCAGGTAGACCATCTGCCAAGCTTAAAACCTTGTCTTCCATTGAAGTCTTAACACCATGAGTGTTAAGTTCACTCATCAGATGGTAGAAACGATCGATGATCTCATCCAAGCTTTCATTCCCAATTGCTGAGAAGTTATCAAACTCCTTCTTCAAAGCTTTGCCTTTCAGTGCCTTTAAGTTAGAATTTCCTTCATACCTCTTTTCAAGGACTTCCATCAATTTCTTACTTTGTTTGTGCTCTGAGTACTGATGAAAAATAGGCTTGGGAATGGACTGAGTCAAAATAGCATAAGCCTTCTTCTCTGCATTGTAGGCAACCTTTTGTGTGTCAGATAGTCCACTCAAAGTCAAAGGAACACCATCAGCCCCTACTGGTATTTTATAACCCACCTCAATAGAGTTCCACAAGTTAGTATCTACACCATTAAGATAGATTTCAAAACGTTGTCTCCATTGTGGAAAGTCCTCTATTGTCAATAGTTTAGGTGGCTTGTTATGGTTCCCTATTTCATTTTCCAGTAACAACAAATTCTGAATTCGTGAATCCTTTCCAGCTGACATGGCATAATGTTCTGAGTCCATCTTTGAATTAAGTTAACTTGAGAATTACACTGCTGTGCGAATGGGCTACAAGCGATTGGACTCAAACGTACGATTGAAACAGACGACTGAGAGATTTAGACGACTGAACAAACCGAACGACTCAGGTGTGCGACTGGAGTGGGCGATTGACTCAATCGGGCGATTTACACTGCGATTGACTCAACCGGGCGAATGGACTGGCGAATGAGTTCAGTCGTACGATTAAGATAATCGTGCGACTGGGTCGGCTGAAAACGCGATTTTTGAACACTTTTGACCTAGAACGCAATTCTTTGCACCCTAGACGGCTGAAACTCGAAAAACACTGACTTTTCTGAACATGCAAACGTAAAGACTCGATTTTTAGCCAAAAGAATGAATCTTTTTGCGTAAAAACGTAGACTTTTTCACAAAAACGATTGAATCAACGAAGAATCAAGAGCCAAGGCTCTGATACCACTTGTTAGGACCGAGTACGTACGGAGTACTAACAGATTCTTCGTTGTACCGAATCAAATAGTGCGGAATCCTATTTGATTGGCGATCCAATCAGTGAGAACGAAATCAAGATCAATCCTAACGATTAGAAAACGTTATGAATTGACTCGGAATGATCTGAAACGCTCTATGAAGTTGGAATGGTCGAACAGCACGTTCTGGGGCGATTAGGGTTTCTCGTATTCGAAGTGTTACTTTTTCCACGAATTAAGTGGTATTTATAGGTTAGGGTTTCTCATTCGGGCGACTGAACCATTCGGGTGGTTCAGTCGTGCGATTAAGCTATATGGTTGATCCATACGCACGACTGAGACATCAATCGTACGACTGGTTCAATCTCATGCTTCAGTCTTCCGACTGATCCAGTCTCATGATTCAGTCGTGTGACTGAGCCATTCGCATGACGTTATTCATGCGTATGGTCCATTCGCATGGCCCATTCGCATGATAACTACATCATGTTAAGTTTGAATGTGTTAATCATTACAACATTATGCATACCTATTCAAACAAAACCAAACCTATATAATTAGTCATTACTTAACCCATTAATGAAATATATAAACATTATAATATAAACAACCAAATGTATTTCATTAAGCACCATTTAATTACACATAGTCAAGACATTTTACATTCAACTCAGAATCTAGGGACACATGTATCAACACTTAATTGCAGACGTTTGCCCCAATGATGATGACCGGTTATCTGCTTCTGAAGCAGAGAAGATAGCTCAATTGTTTACTTCTAGCTTTCCTCACTTTACTCAAGTTATGAAAAGGTTCAACATAAGCGGTTCATTGTTTTGGTTTGGATACAATTTGCACTAAGAAAAAGCCTCACACTTTGAAGAAATTGTTTGTGCAATAATGATCTGAAAAAAAAAACTAACATGAACACATGGTCAAAGCTATTGGAACTATAGCTTCTGCATAAAAAAGTTAACAGTTAACATGGTTAAAGTTACCGACACTATAGCTGCCACCTGATCATTTGACCTGGCAACTGGGTCAGACTACCTGATATCAAAATCTTAGAAAGTTTTTAGTTATGGGTTTTATCAATCTTTTTTAAGCTGGTTACCTTCTTATGCTTGAGAACAAAGATGGTAATGAAAAACAGAAATTAGACCAAAGTTTTTTACCTTTTATAATGCAATGTTGCCGAATTTAACAAATTATGTCGTTGATCCTGACTAGCTATATATTTTATGCAGAATGTTCCATATCAGTTTGCTATGGCCTACCTTCCAAATTGCAAAGTTAAGATCGTGTTGCACAATTTAAAAGGGGAATCCTGGACTGTTAGTTCAATCCCAACCACACGAGTACAAACTTCTCATACTTTCTGTGGTGGGTGGTTGGCCTTTGTTCGTGGTAATAACATTAATGTAAGAGATGTCTGCATATTTGAACTTATTGGCAAGTGTGAAATGCGTGTGAATATCCTTAGAGTTAGACAAGAACCACTAGACTATGACCATGGTGATCTTAAAGGGTCAACTAATGGGGCTTCTAATAAAGTTTCTGGAAGGTTGACTAAGAAAGTCAAAAGAAAGTCACTTAATGCTCAGATTCCTGCTGTAGTTGAAGGTCAGAAGTTTGCTTTCTCCATTGAAAAAGTCAAACTTGGTATTGCAGCCAAGGGTTCTGTTGACTCCCAATTAAGAACTACCAATGGTATATCAGGTATACATGCAAATTCTATCAAGTGTAATTTGTTACGTTTTTTAACCTCAAATATTTATAGGAAAAGCAAGACCGTATCAAGAAAACAGGGGTTCTTCTATGACGGGTTGTACGTCAATGAAATCTGGACCTGAGGAAAAAATAGCTGCTGAATCTTTAGGCCCGTTATATTCCAGGTGAGCCTTTAGGCTTTAGCCTTGCCTTTATTCGTGACGGAATTCCTCACGCAACGCGCGTGAAGGATTAAACCTAGTTTCTATAATAAAACAAGATATTACTTCATTTGTTTTTAAATGTCTCAGTGACCTAACTAGTAGAATGAATGGTTTGACCAAAAGACTGATTTTTGAAAACATTAAATTAAATGTAAGGGCGGAGAGGGCGCAAGTATCTAAACTCATTTTAACTTAAACTCGTTTTAACTAATTACCAAACCCAAGTATCTAATTCAGATTCTTTCTTGACGATTTCAAATTCCACCCTTGCTTTTATATAAAAGAAAAATTAAAAGGTTTCTACTAAGCTAGAGGTCTCTCTAATAGAGTTCATTTCATAAGATAGACGTAAAGTTTGTCTATCATTTTGTTGTATTGAAATGTTAATGTTGTGATCCCGAGTTTTAGAAGTGAAAGAAAATAAGAAAATGTAATTATGGAGATAAAAAGAAAGGAAATGAAAGAGAAAGATATAAAGTACTTTTGTGTTCCCGATTAAAGGAAATTGATCGTGTTAGGAATTAAGGACATATGTGAGTTGTGTTGAACAGATATGTGATCATGGGTAAAATCGATAAAGAAAAATAAAATAAAATAGAACCTTATATTTGTATTTATTACTTTGTCTTTAAATTCATCAATTGTATAAGGAAAGTTAGCAGAGAATATTATTAAAAATCTTTCCTATTTATTATTTTTTCACTTTGTTCACTAAAAAACTTAGAAGTGACAATGTTTTCTTGATTACTTTTCATAATCAAAGATCAAAAGACTTTCAATTCACTTTTTAAAAAGGACTTGATACTTAAAATTTCACTAGTATGTATGTTTGTTTCAAGGGTCCAATTTAAATACACCATTTGAACTTGTAAACTATCATTTACCCCGCATAAATGACCATTTACCTTTGATCAAAATACCGTAAATTGCAATTTGTTTTATCTTATTTTATTTTGGTTTATTTATTATTATTATTATTTTAACGATAAACCTATTATACTTTAACTTTTAAATTAGTTCAGATTATATCACAGTCTGGATTTAAACCCAAATACTACTATGTAAGAAGCAAAATCTCTAGGGAGCATTCGGTGCGCGTAATTTGTTCGAATTGAAATTTGAATTGAAAATCGAAGGAATGGTATTTGGAATTCAATATTTTCCAAAGGATTTGTAATTCAAAAGAATTGAAATTTATAAATGAATTTAAATTTTAAATGCATTTCTACTGACAAAACACTTATAAAGAATTGTAATTTAACATCCATTACAAACCATCACCACCTCGATGACCACCGATCATCGCCGCTACATACCACCGACCGCTGTCGTCGTCACCACCGACAATCGACCGCGACCACCAACCGCGCCCGTTTCCGAAAACCGATCGTACCCCACTGCCGCCACCAACCGATAACGCCCGTCTTTGAGATACAGTTCGGCAACGACAGTCGGTGACAGTTGACGGTTAAGGGTGGCGGCGGTCGGGGAAAACAGTGGGCGGCGGTGGTCGGCGTCGGGGTTGTGCGGCATCGGTCGGTAGGCGGCGGTCTGTCAGGTCATCGGCGGTCGGGGGAGGCGACGGTCGGAGGCAGTGGCGTTCGGCGGTCGGGGGCGGCGTTTGGTGGTTGGGGTTAGCAGGGGGGCGACAGTGGTCGGCGGTCGACGGTCGGGGTCATCGGTAGTGCCGGTTGGCGGTGGGTGGGGTGGTAGGTACCGGTTGGTGGTGGAGGCGAAGATCGGTGTAATTTAAAATTTTTCAATATTTGGAAAGATTTTAAAATCTTTTATTTGAAGAAATTTAAGGGAATTAGTCCCAATATAAATTCTAATTCGTTTCTCAACCGAACACAAATTCAAAATTTAATTTCTAAATTTCATTGAATTTCGGGCACTAAATGCCCTCTTAATCGGTAAATGGTGTATAAATGGAGTCCCCTTTTCCAAATTCCACCCTTGAACCTTTTCCTTTCTTTCAAACAACCCCTTCAAACCAAGGTTCAAAAAACTCTCCAAGTACAAGCAGTGCGATCACGAGAAGCTTGAAGTTACAGTGGCAATGGAGACAAATCAATCATTAACATGATTCGCTCCTTCAACCGATGATAACACAACACGATCACAAGCTGCGTCTCTTGATGATTCGTCGGAAAAACCCAATTTGGAGCTCGTCAATTTGGATGGACTAACCTTGCTTAAGGTAACGATATCTCTTATTTGTCCGATTTTGATTTTAAAGGTCAAATGTGTTAAGATTGACCTGTGTTAAGAAGTTATGTTCCACCGCTCAAAATTCAACATTCAGTGCTTCGGAATGCTTGATATTTATGGACGATTTACTGCAAAATTGTTAATCAGGAAGTGGCGAAAATGGTTGTAATTGTTTCAATGAGGCTTGATGATTTATGACGTTCAAGAATGTTCTTGCTGTTAATTACTTCACTTGCAGACTGATCCATTTGAAGTTGTAGTGGAGAGTTTGTGCTCAGTATGATTTTGCATTGCAAATTCTGATTTACTACTAGGAAAATATGAGTGCCTTGATGGTTGATCAAACATGTTAGCAATTAGTGTTATTGTGCTTACGGGTCTGTTGATTTATTGAATAGGGGGGATAAAGGTGTATGAAGTTTCATTTGATTTGATCAAGACTCTTGGGTCAAAAACTGGAATCTAACAAATATGTTTGTTCTTGTGTCACTTTGATGTTTCCCAACCAAATTTAATCATATCTAAGCTTGGTTATGGCTATGGGCTTCTTGAAATATTTTATTGCTTGGAGGCAAGCATTCATATTTAAATGTTGGTCTTTACAGATAGATGCTTTAAAGAGGGAAATGTACTTATTCTTTTACGCATATTAATCAGTGTGTGTCTGCCTTCCATTTTAAGATTTCAATTCTTGAGTCCTGCATTTTAAGATTTGAAGTGTACATCAAATTCATTCATATTTACAAACTGATGACCTGGACCCCATTTGCAGCTCAGTGTTGTGTGGTTATGTTATCATTCTCATGGCTGAGACAGTTTACTCAACTTCTACTCTTCCTAACCGTTATCAACTTATAACGAAGGAGCCTCAATAAGCCTCATGGCTTCATATAGAAGTGGCGAATGGGCAGGTTGTGTAACGGGTCAAAACAAGCTAATTTTCTACAAGAAATACATTTGGTCTGGTTGAATTGAAACTCCTTCTATCTAACTTCTATAACATCTCTTATGAATAGTTTCTGCGGCAATTATATAACATCTCTTAGTAGGTCATACACTTTAACAATAGACTTTCTGCAACTTTCAACCCGTTTCCTTTATAACTTATTTTATTATTTGACCCTTTAAGGATAAAACATTACCTGAATCACCACTTATAGTTTCATACATTTATTTCACTAACAAAAATTCGGCCTTTGCGCTTGTAGTGTATGAGCCATCCTCATGGACTTGTTTACATGGTAGCAAGAAAGTATTATTTCAGGGCTGGAGGGGGTTCATGACATTTCATGTAATTGGTCAAGAAAGACGGTGAGTTATTTATTCTTCTGTTCAACTAAAAGAAAGTGTTACTTTTTAATAAACTCTTGGATTATTATTATTAACCCTTCAGATTAGTCTTAATATTATTTTATGAGACTTGATAACAACAGCCCTCAGGGCTGTGGTTAAGAGGTAAAGTCATGCATAGTTTATTGTATTTTAAAAATAACCACCTCAAGATAGTTGACGACAAGAAGATAAAATTCATGATCAAGTTTGAATCATTCTGTTAAACTTAGACAAGGTTTCCAACCAACAATCCAACATAAACAACAAACATGAAACATTCATGATCAAGTTTGAATCATTATGTTTTATCAAACAAAATCTTAGCTTTTACTCAACGCTTGCACCGATAATACTTTGAGCAACCTCTATTATAAGGATTAGAAGAAGGAGGTGTACAACTAGCAGTTCTTGTATAAGCTTCACCTCTACCGCCACCATCGCAAGCGGGTTGATCTCTTTTCAAAGCCCCGACCGAGATGTACCTTTTTCCTCCCAAATACCTTCTTGTAACCTCTGATTCTAGTAACTCCTCCAACAGGTCTTCTAACGAATTGTTGAAGGGCTGTCTTGACTCGTTTGCCGCCTCATAACTAGCGGCTCCATGGTGGTCGAGGGAGGAAACAGTGAGAAAGAAGAGACACAAGTGCAGGAGAAGAATCTTGCAGGTAAACTTTAATTCCATTTGTTTGGTTTTTTGATGCTTTTTGGCTTTCTGTTTCTTTCCACTTTGAATGCACGTCATTATATTAGAGGTCACAAGTGGATGCCACATTATAAAAGGAGCAGCACTTCACCTAACTTAGAGTTCATACACTGTATAAATTGTTTCTGATATATATATTTTTTAATTTTGAAATTAAATTAAAAGTTGTTAAAGTAACTAGAAAAATATTTAAAATATAAGATGGGGGCATTGCTAGGTGTACCACTAGCGGTTTATTCATTAACTTAGTTAAGAGCCAAAATATGAATACATATATTGTGAGAACTCCGAGAACCAATCAGAATCCTTCATTATATTTATCTAAAATCTAAACAATACTAGTAAAATACATCAATGTTATGTGAATATACTTAAACTGATATATGCATGTTTTTGTAAATTCATCTGTATTTCAATATTATAAACATCTGCAAATGTGTAGATTCACTACGACTCTTTGATACTGTGTACGAAACTTGCTACGAGAAAGAGAGAGATGGGAAATATAGAAAAATTAAATAATTAGAGACATAAATCATTTAATCTTTAATATCTTTTTCATTTAAGTTTTAATAATGGACAAATGATGATGATTCTGATTAGTTCTCGAAGTTCTCGCATTATTTATGGTCCTGTAAGGAACCCTCACCTATATATGATCCGCTAAGAGTTGATAATCATGACTTATATGCCTTCCCGCTCAAGTCCACCTCATAAACCGGGCTTCCATCAGGATATAGCAACCCCCAATGCCTCTCAGATTCTGGACCGGTTTTCTCATTCTCATCATATAACGAGAAAATAAACGTTGGAATAATGAACCCGGGTTGAGCCGGGGTTCCCTTAGGTGGCATCGCTGTCATCTTTCTAATGACATTGCGGTTATACTTGGCTGCATTTTCTTTACTAGCACCCTGATGGTTCAAGTCACCTGCATGTGGCCAGCCTGTTTCTGCTATTGCAATCTTCACATTATTGTAACCCAGTTTAGCCATAGCGAAGTAGACCGAGTCGATCATCTGGTCCAGTAGGTTCGTGTAGGTTAGCCCACTACCCGGATCAGTATAATTCTGATTCTTTTCAAGTAAAGCATAGTCAAGGTCTATACTTGTTGGGTCATCAGCCCATGAAAGAAACGGGTAAACGTCAAGAAAGAAAAACGAATTCGTCCCATGTAAGAAGTTCAGTATCGGTACGATCTCATTAACAATCTCAGGCTTAAATACTCCATTGGAAGGTGGGAAAGTTGACTCCAAAATGTCCATAGCAAGAGGAGTACCAACTTTGATATTGTTAATTCCTAAGGTCTTAAGTGTGGCCCGAAGTCGCCCCATTGCAGGCACAAGATCTTTCATTATCTGCATATCTTGATCGGTGCTCGTGTAGCTCAAAACCTCGTTCCCAACAAGCACGTACCGAATCATGGTGTCGGGGTAATGGTTAAGGATATGATCATGTATCCACTGGTCTGCAACTTGTTGATTATTAGCAATACCTGAGATTTCATCATTAGTGACCATGATAGTGACTTCTATATTTGTGGTTGATAAGAGTTGAAGTATTTCGTGGTCAGCATCATAGAGTTTGACCCGACCCGCCTTCATGATTTGCAGGAGTTCGACGGATCGAGATGGGGATGGAAGGTTGTTCCCTACCCGCCCGAAATTCACGCCAATTTTGTTCGTTATTGCCCCTGAAAGAAGAAAGTGAAAAAAAAATTGTTACTTGAATTGAAAAGAATTAGCAAAAGATAATGGTGAGTTAGAAACCTACTTGAGCAAGCAATGAGATACAAGAAAGATAAGGACATAATGGTCATTTTGGTAACTGTGTGTTTCTCCATCTGATAGACTGTAAATCTCATTTTGATGGAGATGGTGAGTGTAAGATGACATATATATACACATATGTATATTTGTTCATGCTAGTGAAGAGTGTGAGGGATTGTTTTCCCACCTGCAAATCTTTGATGCCCAAAAGGACCCAAAGAAGTGAAGACTTCAAAATTTTTATAGTTTATAGATATGAATGAGAGATAAGGTGAAGAAGGCGAAGATTGTGATTAATGTGTATAGTTTTCTCTAATCTGAGTTAGCAAATCACAAATATTGATGTACGTTGTATATTTTGTAGCAAATTTGTTAAATATATAGACACAAGGTTTGCGATTATGATCATTGGTTGATATGTGAAGGAACTTTCATGTTTGGTAATAGTTAGATACTTAGATGTAGAATAATATGTTGGGAGTGTGGTGGGTAGGGCTGCAAACGAACATAACGTTCAGCGAACAGTCCGTGAACTGTTCGGCAGGAAGTTCGTTTATGTTTGTTTGCTTAGAAATGAATGAACACGAACAAGAAAATTTCATTCCTTTAGTAAATGAACGAACACGAATAAGAAGATTTTGTTCGTTTAATTAAACAAAAAAACATGAACACAAGCCGTGTTCGTTCATTTATGTTTATGAACAAGAAAAATTCGTTTATTTACTTATATTCGTTTGTGTCCATGACTTATTTGTGTTCGTCATGTTCATGAACATTTGTTTTTGTTTGATTTTGTTTGTGTTCGTTTGCGTACGGTAAGTGTTTGTGAACAATATATAAACATGTTCATTTCATTTCCTTGATGAACAAACACGAATTAACAAGGCAACACGTTCAGTAAGTGTTCGTACTATTCATGAACAAGTTTATTTTTTAATGAACAACTCGTGTTCGTTCGGTTCGTTTGCAGCTCTAGTGAAGAGTTGAAATGGTTATGTTCCGTGGTAGGTTGAATTTGACATGAACCTGGATGTTTTATATAAGCCCAAAAAAGATATAGAGCCGAAAATTATGTCAGACACAAATCAAATACGACTTACATATCTGTAGATTGAACGAACACTACATCTTAAAGATTTTTAACTTTTCCTTTTTTCCTTTTTTCTTTTTTTGCAAATTTACGTCACAATATAAGAAGTATAAGACAATTATACTAAAACTATAGAACTTGACAAACATTTCTTTTGTCTGTTTTAACATAGATAACTAGTAAATAATTATTAATATAAACTGGTTATCTCATGAACCTGTTGAGTTGACCTGAGGCCGACACATTTAGCAAACGTGTTCACGATTCAACCAGGATATGACTTGAGCTCGTTAAAGCTAAAGCCAAGCCCGTAAATTAGCATTTAAGTTGTTTTCGTGTTCGAAATTAATTCTCATACTTAAGCTTGCTTAAAACATTCCTCTTTATTTATTTATATCAAATTGTTGCTAATTGGTGTGTTATAATATGATGATAAAATGTATAGATTACTCATAGTTCTTTAAGTAAAGTGAAGCAGGACGGTGGTATGCAATTAAAAATAAAATTTTGGCTAGTTTTACTTCTCTTGTAGGTAAAAATATAAAACATTATTGATGCTAGACACTGGCGGAGGTCAGTGGAGACCGGGGGGAGGGGGGCCGCCCCCCTCTTTTTTTTGTCGGTAGTGTTAAATTTTAGTTCGGTAGTGCAAACTTTTATTTCGGTAGTGTAAATTTTTATATAAATATCAAGTTCCCCCCCCCTAAAAAAATTAATTTCGTCCCTGCCCCCCTTACGGTTTTGTTCAAGCTCCGCCACTGATTCTAGATGAATACGTAGCATGGTAATCATAAAGACCAATACCAAAATCCTTTTTAAAATTAAAAAAAAAATAATATTAAAACAAGACTTAAGGGTACATAAGTGAATCTCACACAACAAGTGATTCTTCTAAGAAATTAGCGTTTGCCACACCTATGGTACACGTTGTGTGTGCAGCAAAATTCCATTTTCCTCTTAACTTTAAGCTTAGAAACCAAATTGTTTGCATTTGATAATCAAAGTATTCTTTTCCAAGTACTTTGGCAAGTAAATTAACGTACACACATCATAGCACACTACAAAAATGTGATAATCATAGCTTTTATTATTAAAACTAGTGTTATCTTCCGCGCTATTTACGCGAGGGTTTGGTCACTTTCCCCTGTTTTATGTGACATGACTTTGTTTGTTGTCGGTTTGGCTCGCCGGAAACCACAAAAACGAATACTGGTGCAAGTTTCGATAATATTAATGCCGGCAAGTCGGCAACAATGATGTTCACTCATAATCGGGTCGGTTCATAGCAGCAACATAATAGGAACTGCACTTACTACAACATACGATACAAGAAAAGACTCGATTTTAAATACTACTTCGTTTTGAAAAAAAAATATATCGGAGCATTGACAAAAAATAAAGATAACCACACATTTCGTTGTTTTTAATTAATGAACTGAATACATCACAGAAATGCAAAATTATTAAGAATAAATTACGCTTTTCGTCCCTGTGGTTTGGTGGTTATAACCATTTTCATCCAATAGTTTAAAAACGCCCGATTTAACCACTATGGTTTAAGATTTGTCACAATTAAGTCCAAACCGTTAACTCCATCCAATTTCTCCATTAATTTTTTAGAGAAAAACCAAAATACCCTTGGACTAAAACTGTTACTATAATACACACACACATATCTATATATATATATATACACACACACACACACACACACCTCCCTCTCTACACATCTTTCTCTATCCTTACCTTAACATCACTGTTAATCCATTCCACAGCAAACCGTAATCAACATTGTCACACCCTCAAAATCCACTAACGGGGTTTTACCGTCAGGCGTGTGACATAACCAGGATCTCAGATAAGCATCAGTTACACCAAACGACTCGATAATTACAAAACATATAGATTGCTTAATAATAATAAAACAAACCAATTATGTTTAAGTATTGCGGAAGCGAAAACAGGATAACATTTAACAGTAGTTTTTGGAACACGCAAACACGCGTCCAACCCAGTAAATAAAATTAAATCTTGAAAAACAGTTTGTGGTGAATGCGGAATGACATGCAGTGGATGCTGTGCTCCTAAACGTGCCACATCAATGTCCTGAGAGAAAACATGCAAAATCTCAGTACAAGACTGGTGAGTTCACAGGTTTATCAGAAAACAGTAAGTATCAGTATTGAAATTCCCGGATTTTGTAATCCAATAAGTATCAGTAATGAAATTCCCGGATTATGTAATCCAATAAGTATCAGTAATGAAATTCCCGGATTATGTAATCCAATAAGTATCAGTAATGAAATTCCCAGATTATGTAATCCAATAAGTATCAGTAATGAAATTCTCGGATTATGTAATCCAATAAGTATCAGTAATAAAATTCCCGGATTATGTAATCCAATAAGTATCAGTAATGAAATTCCCGGATTATGTAATCAATGCATATAGTGGGTAGCTAATCCATAATGATCACTATGTGTATGAAGTCGCGACCGAGCTGACATGTAATCAAATAATAAAGTAGGCCCGGTTGTGGATCACACACCACAACCTTTAACAGGCTAACTGTTCACCCGTTTGCGAACGTTGTGCTAGCGCGACTAGCCCGGGTGGGGTATGTCAATCCCAGTAGATCTACTAACAATCACCTCGTTATTTGCATATTAACGGTCCGAAGGGCAATTTATAACACCATAGTATCATGTATATGCAGTATTACAAAAACCCAATGTAATGTAACGTTTATGAAAACAGCATGTTTCTCTCCCCCAAAAAGAGTATAAAGTAAAAGTGGGGCTGTAAACTCACCTTGAATTGATGTAATAAAATGAACGGAAGCTTCAACGAATAATGCACGACCAAACACGATCAACACTTATTATTAATTGTAATTAAGTTTTTAAAATGTGCTCAACGCGAATAATTACATTTGATCGGATTCGGGTCGGTTCGGTTTGACGCACACGATTTGATATACCAACAACACCATGTATTAATAATATTACCAATATTGATATTAATAATAACAATGGTATAATTATAATGATAATAATTGTATTTGTAAATAATTTGTGAAATTATTACATATAATTTCTACATTTATCATAATTAATCCATAATTAAAATAATATAATGTTCATTAATATCTTGATGATTATTGTTTAAAGTCCATTTTTATAAAAATAACTATTTATAATATTTGTAATAATTTTTATAAATAAATAAATAAATAAGGTTTTTAAAGAAATAATTTTCCAGGAAATAATTATATAATTTTTGAAATAAACAAGGTTTATAAAAACTGTTTTTATAATTTTTAGAAATTTTTCTGTATTTTTAAAAGGCTCAAAAAGGCTTTAAAAAAATAAATGTTGGGGGCCGGGTTCGAACCCGTGACCCCTAGGATTGCAATTGGACCGGGAACCAGTGAACCAGGCATATAGCCGCGATAGAAACATGGTTCTCTTTAATGTTAAACACAAACAAAGAACCCTAAAATCATATATGAACCCTAGTTCAATTAACTCAAAATCGAACCCCAATTTGATGTTGTTTCTGTCGATTATCATGGGGCTTTTGATCCCCATCTAAAACCGAGTAGATTGATGTACAAACTTACTTGATTTTGTTCGAAAATGAGGTCTATGGAATGAGGTGATCGAATGTGTAACTTTGTGTGTTTCAGATCAAATGAGCCTCAATGGAAGATTTTAAATGGTCAGACGATTGTTCACTTTCGATTAATTTAATTATAGTTGAGGTTTAGTGGTCGATTAATTGGGTCGTCGGCCGAACTTTCGGTCGAAAGTGGGAATCGCACTACTCAACTTTATTTTTTTAAATTTGTTCATGGGTTAGGTTCGACTCATCCACTAGAAGGTGTCGGAAGTGATTAATTATTATTATTAATAAAATTATTATTATTATTCTTATTTATATTATTATTATTATCATTATTATTATTATTATTATTAATGTTATTTTTAATAATAGTGATAATAATATCATTATTATTATTATAATATCAAATATATACATATATATTTATATATATATATATCTTTTTTTAGTCAACGAAATTTTTTCGGGTTGTCACGTCATCCCCCTGTTAGAGGAATTTTCGTCCCGAAAATTAAGATGTTCTGGCAACATCCTTGAACAGATTAAGATACTTGCGCATCATTTCGTCCTTTCGTTCCGAAGTGAACTCAAGACCACGCCGGGAGTTCCACCGAACTCTGACAATCGGAATTTTGCTATTCTTTAGTTGTTTAAATTTCCAGAATATAATTTCATGGTAAGGTGATGTATAGAAATCAAGATAAGACCAACAATGATAAGAAAGGTTATCCGTCGGAATTTAAGAATCCCAAACGTCACCATATGAAACGATCTTAACGCATATCTTGTGAATATGTATTTCTCCTTTGACCATCGGTCAAAAAATAATACACTATGCGAAGATCTTGGAACGAGTTCACGACAATGGTTAAGAATATTATTAAAACAGAAAATGAATCCATCTTTCAAAATAACGATCAAGGTTTTAACGTCATACTACGGTATACGAATATTTGAAACAGATACAGGTTAATTCCTCGACGTTGTGAGATAATGGGTCGAATTGAATTTTTTTTTTAGTCAATCGGGCTATAATGTACCAATTATCATCATAACCTCTAAGATAAGAAGCATTTTAGTTGAAAGGAAAGTTAAACAGGAGATCCATAGGATCACGAAGATTAGGTCTTGTCACTTGTAAAGATAAGACACTTGAACACATACCAAGTTACGTCTTTTCCTTTAGACCAAACCCATGTCTACAAGTTACGAAGGTTTATGAACCTTTATATCCACATTGCAATGAGGATAATAACGAGTCTTGTTGTTTAAATCCAAGATAGAATTTCAATGATTTTCAAGGTTAAGGATTCAAAAGCGATTCAAGAAGTGACACGAACAATAGGGAAGATATTTGTAAACATGTTTTGCAAGGTAGCTGTTGGACTAAAAGAACCAATGAGCCAAGATCAGGAAAACCTCTAAGTCCCACATGACATCACAACAACTGCTGAAGACCCTCATCAGCTGTTCTGACAAAGTCTGAAGAATCAACAGCTGAAGTTCAAAGAACTGAAGTACAACAGCTGAAGATCCCAAAGTACTGAAGACAAGTACTGAAGTCTAAAGTACTGATAAACACAAGTACTGAAGACTTCAAGTACTGAAGACGAGTGCTGAAGATCAAAGTCTGAAGAACTGAAGAACTGATGAACAACTGCTGATGCACAAAGTCTGAAGACGACTGAAGACAACAGCTGATGACAACTACTGAAGTCATCAGCTGATGAAACATCTGAAGACCAAAGTCTGAAGACCAAGTGCTGAAGTTTCAGAGTTTGTCACAACAGCTGAAGAAGTCTTCTTCAGTTGTTGTGATGGTTTATTTTCCTTTCAGTAGTTTTTTATTTTCCTTTCAGTAGTTTTATGTTTTTCCTTTCAGTAGTTTGTACAACAGCTGAAGAGTTTGTTCTTCAGCTGTTATAGTTCAGTAGTTGTAAACGACTGAAGAGTTTGTTCTTCAGTCGTTGTAGTCAGTAGTTTACTTTTCAGTACTTGTAACAGATAGAACACTTAGGAAGTTTTGTAAGAAGATGTCAGCTGTTGTGACATCTTCAGTAGTTGTGTTCTATCAGTAGTTAGTTTAATAATTGTTTAATGTCAGTGGAATCTGACAACGGTATGGGTCATTTGCCTATAAAAGGGCAGTGACCTGAATGTATTCCACGCCGAAAAATGAAATAAACGAATATTATTCTTTCAAGGCAGAATTATTCTCTCTACATCTACTTTTGGTTTGCATGCAATATTCTTTATGTTCTTGCTTTAATTGCTAATATTCATGCTAAATCCACTGCGAACATAATCTAATTGATCAAGCTAGAGGCTGAGATCCTAACAAATGGTATCAGAGCAGGTTAATCATTGATCGATTTCACTATTGATCATTTGAAACTGCTCTTTTGATCTCTAAGTTTGATCGTATTAGCAATTTGCAAGAATTAGCTGTAGAGAGAGAGATTCTGCTGTTTCTGGCCAAAAACTTGAGGTTCTCTTGGTGGTTTTGAGCTATATTTTTTTTTGCTTAAACTTGAGTTTGACTAATAACTGAGATGACTACATTAACAAACGATCCTCACAATATTGGTTCCTCAACCAAGCCACCAATGCTTGTGAGGAATGAGTACAACATATGGCAAAGACGTATGCTTCACCACTTGTCTGTCAACAGTGCTGGTTGTTGGAAGTCAGTGGTGCATGGACCATACAGGCCTATGGTGAGCGTCCCTGAATCTAATGAACAGGTTCCAAAGAAACCTGAACAATATTCGGACGAAGATCTAAAGCTGTTCGAGATTGATGCTAGAGCCCATGGAATTTTAGCCATGGCTATTCCAAATGAGATTTACTCAGGGCTCTTGTATCATGAAACTGCTCATGACCTATGGGTTGCTCTAAAGGAACAATTTGGAGGAACTGATTCGGTCTTAGCAAACAATAGGGAAATCCTCGCCCAACAATATGAGACATTCTCATATAGAAAGGGTGAGACTCTGACCCAGCAGTTTGAGCGGTTCTCTTGTTTGATTTCTGAGCTGAAGATGGTCAAACAAGAGTACTCCAACAGCCAGATGAACAACAGGTTCCTCAGATCACTGCCTGAGAGATGGGACACTTATACCATTGTTCTACGCTCCAGTGCAAATCTGGAAACTCTATCTCTCACCCAACTTCATGGGAAACTGCTCACTTTTGAGAGAGAGATAGAGCAAAAGAGGAAGTTGTCTACTTCTGGCAAGCTCGCTGATGACTTTGTTCAAGGCAATGCTGCCTTGATAAGTCAGGAGTCTGAATATGCTTCATCAGAAAGTTCTTACGATGAGCATATTGATTTCTCTACCAACTCAGAACAAGCTTTTGTTGGTGTAGGTAGTAGTTCAGGAGGCTGCAGTGATAACTGGTGCTTCTTGATGGATGATTTGAAGGGCATTCCAGATGATGATCTGGAAGAGATGGATATTTTGAGCCAAATGGCAATGATCAATATTAGATCTCAAAAGTTCTACAAAAGAACTGGTAGGAAATTCCCTGGTCTCTCTGGCAGAACCAAAGTTGGTTTTGACAAGAGCAAGTTGAGGTGTCACAAGTGCCAAAGGCTTGGACACTTTGCAAGAGAATGTAGATCATCTGGATCTAACTCCTCTGCACCCTTTGTGACTTTTCCAAGCAATAGCTCACAGCACAGAGGGCAACCTTCCTCCAGTTCTGGTCATCCATCACAAGCACAGGCATCACCTGCTTATTTTGTGCCTCAGGGGTATATGCCATACTCTTACCCCTGCTACTATGTGCCTCAGTCCAGTCAAACTCAAGCACCTTCGGCTCAACCACCACAGGCTCTTCCTGAGCCTCAATCTTCCCCATCTCATCATCAAACACAACCTCAACAACACAGCTTCTTCACCCCAGGAGTTGTTGACTGGAGTAGTCTACCAGATGATCTATCTGGACAGGAACAACTACTCCAAGGTGCTGGTCAACATGGTGGTGATAGTCCTTTTGGAAATCTTGCTCTGATGGCCCTTGAGTCTGCTGAGGGGTCATCATCCAATGCCTCATCACAGGTATCATCTGAGGCCAAAGCCAAGCTTTGTTCTGAATCATGCATAGCAGCATTTGCTTCTATTAGAGAAGCAAATGTAGCTTTAATAGATAAAAATCTTGAGCTAGAGCACACTATTTCCAAAAGAAAAGCTGATTTTGAGGTTGTACTAAAAGAGAAAAATGATGAGATTTACAAACTTAAATGCCAAATCAAAGATGGTAAAGCTAGGGAAGATGTACTTCTAGAGAAGTACAGAGACCTCAAGGAAACTCTTGCCAACACCCAAGTAGAGTGTGATCGATGGGTGCAATCATGCAAGGGTTTTGAAATGCTTCTTAAGAAGCAATCAGCTTCCAATGTGAAGTTTGGGATTGGTTATAATCACACTGCTCCTCCTACAGATTTCACTTTAAGAGCAGAAGTTGAATCTGATAGAGAGAGCAATAACCAATCCTTCTCATCATGTGACCTACTATCTTCTGATTCAGCATCATCAGAGATAGAAGTCAGCAACCAATCAGCAGATACTACAAGAGCTGATGGTTCAAATGCTGACTATCACATGATCAAAAAGTTGATCAACTCAGGTGTTGTCTCTAGAAGTACTGAAAGTACTAGAGAGCAAGTGATAACACTTGAAGTTCAAACCTCAACTACTGCCAGCACTGAAGAGAAGAAAACTGACAGTAGAAAAGGTTTGAAGACAACTAAAGAAGAGGTCAGGAAAGCAGGTACTAAAGGGAAGAAAACTGCTAGTACTGATAACAAACAGCTGAAGAACAAGTCTTCGGTTGTTTCATCTTCTTTGGTTGATGGTCAACACAAGATGAAGAAGAAGCCATGTGAGATATGTGGCTTGTTCAATCATCTTACTGATGATTGCTGGTACAAAAGGGGTTCCAAACTCAAACAACAGGAGGAAATTAAAGAGCAAATAAAGAAAATGAAAAATGAGTTTGAAACCAAGTTTGTACTAGCAACATCAAAGCCTGAGATCCCTAAACCCAAAGCTAAATCCAAAAAGAAAGTAGGGAATACTCAGGCAACAGCTGAGGTTGCTCAGAAAAAGATGGTACAACATAGGAATCCATCATCAGCAAACTCCAGTGTGTCTGAAGAGCTGAAAGCTTTATCACAAAGTCAGACACAACTGGTGATGATGGTTCAGCGTCTAATGGGAAGAGTCAACCATTTAGATGCTCCTGTGTTGAAACCACAGAAAAGGAAGTCCAAGCCAAAGGGTTCCTCTTCTATACTATCTTCTTCACCTCAGGCTGTTACACATAACACACCTGTTAGTGCTGCACCTATAGTTGAGAACAGACCCAAAACCAAACAGGTTTGGGTCTCTAAAACTAACTAACATGTGGTTATGATTGCAGGGTTCTTCAACATGCCAAAAGAGCATCTGGTATGTAGACAGTGGAGGATCTATGCACATGACAGGAAGCAGCTCCCTTCTTAATGACTACTCTCAAGGAAAGAAGGGATTTGTTTCCTTTGGCAATGATGCAAAGGGTTACATCATCGGAAAAGGCTTTGTTTCCAATGGGGAAATAAGGTTTGATGATGTTAACCATGTGGAGAATCTCAAGTACAACCTCTTGAGTGTCAGTCAAATGTGTGATAAAGGCCATATCGCCCTTTTCACAAGCAGGAACTGTCGGATTCTGTCATCCAAAGTTCTAAATTTGATTGACAAGGTGTTGGATGAATACACTCTCCTGAAGGCCAACAGGACAGGAAGAGTGTATGCCTTAGATCTTTCCAAAAAGATAGATCTAAAAGGCCATCCTTGCCTATTCTCCAAGGCATCTCCTCAAGAGTCTACTCTATGGCATAGAAGGCTGGGGCATGTTAATTTCAAGAACATGAATCAGCTGATAAGCCATGGTTTAGTTAGAGGATTGCCTTTGAAGGAGTTCAAGTGTGAAGACAACTGCACTGCTTGCTTAAAAGGAAAACAACACAAAGTTTCATTCCCTTCAATAGAAGAACCAAAGTCCATTGCCTGCTTGCAGCTCTTGCACATGGATCTCTTTAGTCCTGTCAGAGTGATGAGCACGGCAAAGAAGAAATACTGCCTGGTAATTGTGGATGATTATTCCAGGTATGTATGGACTTTCTTCTTGCACTCTAAGGATGAAGCAGCCAAGACTATCATGAACTTTGTGTTATTTGTAGAAAAGCAGTATTCTCTACAGGTCAAGTATGTGAGGAGTGACAATGGAACAGAATTTAGAAACCACACACTTGATGACTTCTACCTGTCCAAGGGAATTAAGAGGCAGTTTAGTATTCCTAGAACTCCTGAGCAGAATGGAGTGGTGGAGAGAAAGAACAAGACTCTCATTGAAGCAGCAAGATCAATGTTGGCTGACTCAGGTTTGCCACTGACCTTTTGGGCTGAAGCTGTCAATACAGCTTGCTATGTACAAAATAGAACTTTAGTGAATAAGAGGTTGATGAAGACTCCTTATGAAATTCTTCATCATTTGGCTCCTCTAATTTCATTCTTTAGAGCCTTTGGGTGTCCATGTTTTATTCTCAACACTAGCAACCCACTCCAGAAATTTGCTAGTAAGGTGGATGCAGGGTATTTTGTTGGTTATTCATCAACTTGCAAGGCATACAGAGTCTTCAACTGTAGGACAAAAGTGGTTGAAGAAACTCTGCATGTTAAGTTCAATGAATCTCCAAAGGACAAGATTCCACAAAACCCTGTGGAGTTGTTTGATCTGGACATACTGCAATATGTTCCTTATCAGCCTCCAGCTGTTGAGCCTGTCAACAGTTCTCCACCTGGTGGTACTGATGATGATGTAGTCAGTACTCACCTCTTCAGGTTTAGTGACAACCTGCCTGAGTTCACTAAACCTGATGCTCCTGTAGCTTCAGCAGCCCCATCCACAACAAATGCTGATGAGATTTCTGCAAGCTCTACTTCATTTGAGCTGCCATCTCCTACATGGTTTCAGGAATCTCCATCACCATTTGTTGCTGCTGAAAGTCCTACAAACACTTGCACTGACATTATAGTCTATCAAGAGCTGAGGAATCACCCCACATCTCAAATCATTGGTGATATCAATGCTGGAGTTTCAACCAGGAGTCAATTGTCCAATTTCTGCTTCTATGCTCTCTTCATCAGTCAGCAAGAGCCAAAGAACTATCATGTTGCCTTAAGAGACAATGGATGGGTTGAAGCAATGCAGCTTGAGCTTCTTCAGTTCAAGAAACAGCAAGTGTGGGAGCTTGTTCCTTTACCCCAAGGGAAGTGTGCAATAGGCACAAAATGGGTATTCAGGAACAAAACAGATGATAAGGGCCAAATTGTCAAGAACAAGGCCAGGCTGGTTGTCCAAGGATTTGCACAAGAGGAAGGCATCGATTATGATGAGACCTTTGCTCCTGTGGCAAGACTGGAAGCAATCAAACTGTTCTTAGCTTATGCTGCCTTTCACAGTCTTAAGGTTTATCAAATGGATGTCAAAAGTGCCTTCTTATATGGAAAAATAAAAGAAGAAGTTTATGTGTGTCAACCACCAGGCTTTGAGGACAACAAATATCCTGATTGGGTGTACAAGCTTGATAAGGCTCTTTATGGGCTGAAGCAAGCTCCTAGAGCCTGGTATGAGACACTATCAACTTTTCTTTTAGAGAATAAGTTCACTAGAGGCACCATTGATAAAACCTTATTCATCAAGACTGTGGGAAAACATAAGCTCCTTGTTCAAATTTATGTAGATGACATCATCTTTGCATCCTCTGATCTAAAGTTGTGTGATGACTTTACAATGCTCATGAAGCAAAAGTTTGAAATGAGTGCTATGGGGGAATTACAGTTCTTTCTAGGTTTGCAAATCAAACAAAGGGATGATGGAATTTTCATCCATCAGTCCAAATACACCAAAGAGTTGTTGAAAAAGTTTGATTTACAAACCTGTAAGCCCTGTTCTACTCCCATGAGCAACATCACACAACTAGATATAGATCAGAAAGGTAAAGCGGTTGATGAAACCCTTTACAGATGTATGATTGGGTCCTTGATGTACCTTACAGCTTCTAGACCAGACATCATGTTTGCAACATGTGTTTGTGCTAGATTTCAGGCTGTACTTAAAGAATCCCATTTGATTGCAGTCAAAAGGATCTTTAGATATCTGCAAGGTACCCAATCACTAGGTCTTTGGTATTCAACTGGGCATTCTTGCAAGTTAGTTGCTTTCTCTGATAGTGACTATACAGGATGTAAAGTTACCAGAAAATCCACTTCTGGTGGTTGCCAATTCTTAGGCAATTGTTTAGTTTCTTGGCAGAGTAAGAAACAAACATCAATTGCTACATCCACTGCTGAAGCTGAGTACATTGCTGCTGCAAGTTGTACATCTCAGATACTCTGGCTTCAGAACCAACTCTTGGATTATGGCATTACAGAGACTAAGACTCCATTATTAATGGATAGTGCTTCAGCTCTTTGCATTGTCAAAAATCCAGTCCAGCACTCTAGGACCAAACATATAGAGATCAGACATCACTTTATTAGGGATTGCTATGAAAAAGGTCTGATTGATCCAAAGTTTGTGCCTAGTGCTGATGAGCTTGCAGATATATTTACTAAGCCTTTAGATAGTGCCACATTTCAAAACTTGGTACTAAGGATTGGTATGCTGCAGCTCGAATAACTTGACCAATACTGATGCTCTCAGTTCACAAGTACTGATGAGCATTAGTATGCAAAGGTCAAATATAAGTACTGCTGAGTAATTTAGTCTTCAGCATTTTCACAACTACTGAAGACTAAAAGGCTTCAAAGTACTGATGTACATTATTTGTTGAAAACAACTGATGTAGTGAGGTGGATTACAACTACTGATGTATCATTTTCAAACAAATAAGTACTGAAGAACAAATTTTGTTCACAAGTACTGATGTGTAATTCACATAAGTACTGAAGACAAAATTTGTTCACCAGCTCTGGAGTATTTCATCAGCACTTGTGAACATCTGATCACAAGAGCTGAAGGTATAAATACTCACAAGAGCTGAAGGGTCAATGAAACATCTGAAAGTCAGCCAAAGAGCTGATGAGTAAATGTGGAGGTCAGCATGAAACAACTGATTTGACGGAAACAGCTGATGAGTAATTTTACTCTTCAGCTGATGCCAACAGCTGCTGTTTCATACCCAAACAACTGAAGGACAAAACCATGTCTTCAGTAGTTTCACAACTACTGATGACTAACACCACGTCCTCAGTTGTTTGCAACAACTGAAGCAATACCATGTCTTCAGTAGTTCACAACTACTGATATCAGTAGTTCACAACTACTGAAGGCTAACACCAAGTCTTCAGTTGTTACAACGTCTGAAGATGAAAACTAGGTCTTCAGTAGTTTATAACTACTGAAGACTGACAATAAGTCTTCAGCCGTTTACAACATCTGAAGGACAAAACCAAGGCTTCAGTAGTTTCAACTACTGAAGACTAACACCAAGTTCTCAGATGTTACAACCACTGAAGGTTAAAACCACGTCATCAGTAGTTTCAACAACTGATAACTAACACCAAACCTTCAGTAGTTTTCTTTCAGCCTTTGCCATACCCTATAAATACCCAACCTTCAGAGCTTTCATTCTCACGACCTAACTTTTCAAAAACCTCTGATATTCTCATACACCATTAATGGCAGCCATGCAACTCAAACCTCGACACAACTGTGTCGCTCATCTCACTAAACCGCCATTCGGGGCCAAGTTCCACATTGCCGTCGATCTGATGACCGACTCACAATACCAGACGGCATTCCTCCTCAACCCCACGATATACACTGACTCCTTGGCGGAGTTCTGGACGAATATCACCATCCAAACCGGAGAGAATAACGGCGAGGTCTCTCTCCGGTCCTCCGTCAACAACCACCCAGTGGTTATTACTCCAGCTACTCTTCGAGAAACCCTAAAGCTGGAGGATGCCACCTACCCAACCTCCTACCCCAAAGGCGCCCTCGATCTATGCTTCACTGCCAATGACTATCAGGGTGACCTTTCAGCCACCACCTTGTTGAAGAAACACTTCCCAGATCCCCAACGACTGATCTTTCACATGGTGAATGTGTGTCTGGCTCCCAAAACTTCTTCATAGGACCAGATGTCAACAAGGTGGCAACAGGTATTGTACTCTATCCTTGAGAAACAGCCCCTAAACTTTACTGATCTTCTATTTTGGGAGCTCAAGGATATGGCCACAAAACCCATTTCTAACCGTTGGATCTTGTATCCTCGGTTTATAATGGCCATCATCCAAAGCCAGCTTCAAGCTGAGGGACTAGTTGGCACTGGAGTCCCTGCCATGGCTGTTCTAGCCGAGGTATACTCTAGGCACAACACCGACCACACACTCAAACAGGCTGGCCGGCTGCGAAAACCCACGCAGCAGGAACCCACAGCCTCCACCTCCAAATCCAAAGTCCCCACCAAGTCAAAAGCCAAGAAGCCCAAAAAGGCTACTCAGGGAAATGAGTCCCCTGAGGATGCTCCTGCAACACAAAGGCAGGATGTGGCTGCTGGTACGATTCTCCCAGCAGCTACCATGATTCCACCCACCACAACCGCACAGGTTTCCTCTCAACAGGAGCCTGATGCAACCACAACTGGGGCACCTACACATCTGGAGTCTTTCTCACTTGAGGAGACTGCCATTGAAATGCACACTCCTCCCCATGTGCACTCTGCTTCTAGCCCATCTCCCACAGAAGCCGCCCCACAAAGTCCAACCCTAATGATTGCCAAAGTGTTGACCCACCTAAGCACTCCACCCTCTCCCCAGAAACCTATTACAACTGGGGAGACTCCAACCGAAGAGAGGGTGGATACTAGTGCTGGTGGGAGCCCCCAACACAGAGAATCACATGTCCAATCTCCCAGTGTGGCTAGGGAGATAGGACAATCTGGTAAGGCTGCCACTTCCCCTGCATCAGCACATGAGCAGGGTGAAGCTGGTACAAGCAATAAGACCTCACCAGAGGCAACTGCCGATGATGGATCCAATCCGGAGGCTGGAAGTCCCCAGAACCAATACAAAGGGGCACATGCTACTACTGAGCCACACTCAGAGCATGTATATCCTGACACAGTCAGGAGGTCAGGTGATTCAGCTCCCACTGATGATGACCTGAGCTTCTTCTATGATGTAGTTGCTCACAACACTATCCTAGAGGATGAGATAAGCAGACTCAAAGAGCTGCTTGCTCAAATGACTCAGGATAGAAGTCCATCTGCCACCACCAACCCACAGATGGCACCTTCACCCGAAGGTCTCATATACACTGAGCCACTCCCACAAACTCAGCCACCAGCCCCTGCTTCTGGCACTAGCTCTCAGGGTCAGAACCCCCCTGAGCAGCTAGATGCTATCCTCCAAAAATCCCTGCCTCTCATCACACCCATAATCACAGAAATTGTGATGAAAACCATTGATGAGAGGTTTCCCACACATATCCAACCTCTGGTGGAGGTTGCTGTTGCTAAAGCCCTTGCTGAGAGTCAAACCCCAACCAATGCACCTAAAAAGGGGGAGACCTCAGTGCAAGGAAAGAGGAAGAGGGGAGAGGAGGAGCTAGAGGTAGGTAGAAAGGAGGTGGTTGAGAGGGAGAAGGTTCAGGAGACCAAGGGTAAGGGGAGGGAGGAGGAGGAGAGAGCTGAGAAAGAAGTGACTGGAATCCAAAAGGATTTCAGTGTCACTTATCAAAAGAGAGGAGAGGTGAAGAAGGTGGCTGATCCTGATCTAGCAGCCCTTGTCAAGGAGGCTGATGCTGAGCACAGCCGTTCAATGGACTCTGTCATTGAACAGCTGTTCAGGCAAGGCTTTGACAAGGACACTGCCTTGCTAGATCAAGAGATCAGGAATATGGAGAGAAGAGAGATTGAGTACCGATGGACTACTCATAGCCAAGAGGAAAGAAAGAAACTTGAGGCTATGAGTAGGTTCACTTCGAAGTACCTGGGCAGACCAGTCCTTGATGTCAAGGCATGGACCAGGGACAGACTCTTGGCAATAACCACCAAGATCTGTTCGGCTGGTGATTTCACTAAGGGACTGGTCGCTGAGGCCCTATCTGAAGCCGGTGCTGGGAACAGGACACTGCTAGTAAAACTGACCAAACCAGCCCTTATTTCTAGGTTACTACCAGTGCCTGCCAACATTCCCACACCAACAACCACCAAACCACAACCCACAAAACCAACCCCTTCACCATCAAAACCCGCAGCCAATGATCCACCCTTGATGAAGAAGAGAAGGGTGTTGAGGCTGCAAGAAGAAGAAGATGAGGAGGATGAGGAGGATAGTCTGCCAATTTCAGCAGTTATACCTCTACCCAAAGCCAAACCACAAACCATCACTCCCACCTCACAGCAGGACACTGTGAGGGTAAAATTAGAAGAGGAGGAGCAGCAAAGGCGACATGATGAGGAAATGCTGAAAAGCATTGACAAATGCTATGCTGCTTCTACCTCTATAATGAACATGCAAAAAGAAGCTCTGAGATTATTCACCCTCAGACAAACCTTTCAATATGAAAAGGAGAGGGTGAGAACTTGGCCTGACCCAAGGGTGTCTCACAGGATAGTCAAGAAGGACATGCCTGTGAGATACAAGAGCCAACTAAAGAGAATCGTAGATGAAGAGATCTCTGTGGCTCTTGTAATAACACCCTGGGAAATAGTAGAGGAATTCGAGAAAGCTTATAGAGCCAACCAATCACCCCAAACAATGCTAGATAATAGGGTGATTAGGAAGGGTTTGGTCTATAAGAAGCTTGAGAATTTCCATAGGGATGAGCTCAACCTGCTGTTGGAGGGTAAACACCCTGATGAATTTGCATACAGGCAAATCACAACAGTTGAGCTCAAAAATGGTAGACAGGCCAAGTACATTTCAGAGCTGTACGGTCGGGAGGGATTGTTCGATAGTGTGCCTGAAGACCTGTCCAAAGAAGAACAAATGATCTTTCTTTAGGCCTACACCCGAGAATCCTACCGGCTTGTACGTGGGAGGTAGATCTCATGGATGGGGCAACAGCTCTGTGTCCAATTCCCCAAGACAGAGCTCCCATCCATACTTAGCCAAACAAACACTTGAGACTACCTCTCAGGCCAGTGCTTATCTGGGTCAACTTCTAATCTGATCTAGAAGGAAATAGACCAATCATTATGCCACCAATAAGTGGGACAACAAATAATTAGAGGTTTTGGCTGCATTGGTTCAGGGGGAGTTTGTTGGACCAAAAGAACCAATGTGCCAAGATCAGGAAAACCTCTAAGTCCCACATGACATCACAACAACTGCTGAAGACCCTCATCAGCTGTTCTGACAAAGTCTGAAGAATCAACAGCTGAAGTTCAAAGAACTGAAGTACAACAGCTGAAGATCCCAAAGTACTGAAGACAAGTACTGAAGTCTAAAGTACTGATAAACACAAGTACTGAAGACTTCAAGTACTAAAGACGAGTGCTGAAGATCAAAGTCTGAAGAACTGAAGAACTGATGAACAACTGCTGATGCACAAAGTCTGAAGACGACTGAAGACAACAGCTGATGACAACTACTGAAGTCATCAGCTGATGAAACATCTGAAGACCAAAGTCTGAAGACCAAGTGCTGAAGTTTCAGAGTTTGTCACAACAGCTGAAGAAGTCTTCTTCAGTTGTTGTGATGGTTTATTTTCCTTTCAGTAGTTTTTTATTTTCCTTTCAGTAGTTTTATGTTTTTCCTTTCAGTAGTTTGTACAACAGCTGAAGAGTTTGTTCATCAGCTGTTATAGTTCAGTAGTTGTAAACGACTGAAGAGTTTGTTCTTCAGTCGTTGTAGTCAGTAGTTTACTTTTCAGTACTTGTAACAGATAGAACACTTAGGAAGTTTTGTAAGAAGATGTCAGCTGTTGTGACATCTTCAGTAGTTGTGTTCTATCAGTAGTTAGTTTAATAATTGTTTAATGTCAGTGGAATCTGACAACGGTATGGGTCATTTGCCTATAAAAGGGCAGTGACCTGAATGTATTCCACGCCGAAAAATGAAATAAACGAATATTATTCTTTCAAGGCAGAATTATTCTCTCTACATCTACTTTTGGTTTGCATGCAATATTCTTTATGTTCTTGCTTTAATTGCTAATATTCATGCTAAATCCGCTGCGAACACAATCTAATTGATCAAACTAGAGGCTGAGATCCTAACAGTAGCAATATCTAAGTAAGTTTATTTACGCAGTTCAACAAACCATAAGCACAGCTGAGAACATTGGTATGACTAGAAAGTCATGAACACAAGTTGATAATATCTTCAACAGAGAGATTGTTTAGGAAGGCTACCATCGCACAATCACGTTTTGATGATAGCTCAAAATGAAAGTCGATAAATAAGGAATAAATGATTCCATATAACTAGGTCAAAACATGAGGATAAAGGGAGAGAAATCGATTTAGGAGTTTAAGTGCTCCAACCTTAGAATAAAAATCAACCTAAAACGATTGGGTCTCCTTTCAGGTTTAGAGATCATGCTTTGGCTTGATAGGTCGAATCACCAACATTGATTCACCCTTCAAGTTACTTCATGCTTTTCATCACTTGATTACAACCATAGTAAGTTGAAGATCAAGAATTGAGATTAGTCATCAAGGTATGGTTTTCATGCCCATCTTGATGTTTGAATTTCCTAATAACAAGAAAACAATCAAGATTGTCATTTGTCACCAAGGTACGGATTTCAACCCTATTTTGATGAGATCATGTCATTTGTGAAATGTAAGTTCCAATGAGAATAGTTGAAGTCAATCCTTAAGATAAGGAAATCACCCTAAAGCCAGAGGATGAAATTTCACAAAACAAACAGTTGAAAACCATTTATCGAAACGAATAGAGACTCATCAAAGTAAGGACACAACATAATTTCAGAGTCCTCTTTTAGAGACACAACAAGTGATTCATCGGATAAACACTTTCTTTCTGAATCGTACAATCCCTTTCCAGGGATAGACTTTGAGTCAAACGTGATCTCCCACATTGAATATATAGAGGCTTTTGACGAATCACCTTCTCCTGATGGTCTATCTTGGTTTCATGCTTCGATAGCCAATTCATAAAGTATTAAGTCTATGTCAAAGACATGATCTTCGTGTACTAATTACTACCATTGGTTATTTCTACTGAGTAAAATGATTTCTAAGCAACTAGGGTTAATGCTAAGTTAAAGAATAATTCCAGAAGAATCAAAGCTATTATCAACCCTGGTATCAAATAGATATGTAGCTATTGATGATAAGGTACGTGCATGTAACAATATTTGGTCTTGTCGAATGTGGTTTGCTTCAGTCGTAAATGTATGACCGCGTGATGTATTACCTTGATTTATATGACCTTTATTACCATAATTTAACTATTCTTACTTCCTAGCTATAGCCATTTCCTAATTCTGATTGTTTCTAACTTGTCCTGGGGTCCTAATCGACTTAGGGCACACTTATGGTAATGGTCGGATCTCCAACCTTCTTAATGTCCCCGTTTAACGCATGTTAGCTTAATCGTATTAACCAACATAGCTAGGTTCACAACATTGGCATTCTTGTCTACCTTACCGCTAGATTGCTTGTTCGACCTTCCAACTTCTTTCTACTACTCACTAGATTTTCCCAGTGTCTTTCTTAATTCTATTTGGTCTAATGTCATAAGGTATGACATCAGCTTTGTCAATGCGTGGAGTTTGTCAGTATAAAGAGCACGACCTAACCCTACCATTGCACGATTTTAGAATTACAATTCTAACTTTTGCATTTTATTCCTTAGGTAATAGTACTCAATCACCAAGGCTCTGAACTTATCTTATGTCATTTGCATCAATTGAACTTATCCTGTTTGAACTTATCTTAACTTAGCTTGAACCTGGGTGTTCCACCAGGTTAGTGCCTTGCCCTGTAGTGAACACGTGACATACTTGATTCATCAAATCCATGAAGACAGCTGGTGCGTTGGTCAACCCGAACGGCATGACCAAGAACTCATAGTGTCCATATCGAGTTCTAAACAATATTTTTGGTATGTCATCTTCACGAACCCTCAATTGATGATAGCCCGATAGAAGATCGATCTTTGAGGAGTACATTGATCCCTGCAACTGATCGAAAAGATCGTCGATCCTGGGAAGGGGGTATCGGTTCTTAACAGTCAAATTATTCAATTCCCGATAATCTTGTCAAGTACAGAGTGTTATCCATGATTTGAGTATCAAAGATATGGTTATTAACAAAGAGTTAATTAACCGGAGTTGTACAAAGGAAACGATTGAGAAGGAATTCACTTGATCAAAGAGCGATCGAAGGAATCTATGTACAATAATCTAAAATCCGATGAAGTAGTATTATTAGAGTATGTCGCGTCTCTTGTCTACTGATGTCGTATTAGCCGGCGTTTTTGTCTTTCAAGACTCAATCCAATAAGTTGTGAATAAGGGCGCATATAGCAAATGCGACATCGACAGACGTATGGAATAAAAGTTGGGTTAACAACATAAGTCCTTAAGATTCTTATAAAGCCCTTATTAATCCAAAATATAAGTCAAACAAATAATGATAGGGTGTGATTATCGAGGGACTTCTCAAAGTACTAATATGTGATATAATGCCCACAACGTTCTTAAATAAGTATACCATAGATAGTTTGTAAGACAGGCTATGTAATCATAACCAATAATGTACTTAAAGTATTCAATCAGTTCCTTAGTTACTGAAATGCTAAGTGGAGGAATGTCTCTTAGAAGATAAAATTAATGTCATGATTGGAAATATCATGAAGGCTCTAAATAGGACAGGACTTAAGTAATAGCAAGTGTTAGTAATGTTTTATTACCCTTAACAAAGACTTACTAGAATTATGATCCTAGCACCCTAGGGTATAGAATGGAAACTTGTAATACTCATGATCGTTACCTCATGGTAAGATTAGCCAGACTTCTCATGCACGGCGAATTGCAATTACGTGTGCACCCGTAATAGTAATTTGCCTTGCATGTTCACCCTTAACTTCACCTACCCCAAGTTAACATCATAGTATTATCCAGATTCATCAAGCACAAATCATGTAATGCCCTCATGTCCATGAGCCAATAGTATCCCGATAGTAGTATGTAATAGCAAGTAAACTCTAAGCACATAAGCATAGAGGAACATACATGTAATATTAAGTCCATAGACTTAATATACTTGACCCATTTGCCTTATAGACTTGTGTATTGACCATAGTTTATCACTCATCCCAGAAATCTCCAGGTAAGCATAACTGGTCTCGCAATGAGATTTATACGATATGCTTGCCTTGGCCCGAAGGCCTTTTGCCAGGAAATCCAGAATACAGGTGTCTATGTGTCACACAAATCATGAAGAACATTTCGGTGGTATCAAATGCATACAAACCCTCCCGTGACTCACAGCAACTCGGAGCCACCATCCCTGTAGTCATATGCTCACAGGGATATGTTAAAGCAAAAATTCTCAGGTAACCAATTTAGTAGGCATAGCTTAGTAATCTATGTGTGTGTAACTAATGCAAATCCAGCTATAGTCTAAAATGCAATGCAAATGAGATGTAAAATTCATTTTAGTTCGCGATAACTAATGCTCTGATACCAATCTGTCACACCCTTAAAATCCACTAACGGGGTTTTACCGTCAGGCGTGTGACATAACCAGCATCTCAGATAAGCGTCAGTTACACCAAACGACTTAATAATTACAAAACATATAGAATGCTTAATAATAATAAAACAAACCAATTATGTTTAAGTATTGCGGAAGCGAAAACAGGATAACATTTAACAGTAGTTTTTGGAACACGCAAACACGCGTCCAACCCAGTAAATAAAATTAAATCTTGAAAAACAGTTTGTGGTGAATGCGGAATGACATGCAGTGGATGCTGTGCTCCTAAACGTGCCACATCAATGTCCTCAGAGAAAACATGTAAAATCTCAGTACAAGACTGGTGAGTTCACAGGTTTATCAGAAAACAGTAAGTATCAGTATTTAAATTCCCGGATTTTGTAATCCAATAAGTATTAGTAATGAAATTCCCGGATTATGTAATCCAATAAGTATCAGTAATGAAATTCCCGGATTATGTAATCTAATAAGTATCAGTAATGAAATTCCCGGATTATGTAATCCAATAAGTATCAGTAATGAAATTCCCGGATTATGTAATCCAATAAGTATCAGTAATAAAATTCCCGGATTATGTAATCCAATAAGTATCAGTAATGAAATTCTCGGATTATGTAATCAATGCATATAGTGGGTAGCTAATCCATAATGATCACTATGTGTATGAAGTCGCGACCGAGCTGACATGTAATCAAATAATAAAGTAGGCCCGGTTGTGGATCACACACCACAACCTTTAACAGGCTAACTGTTCACCCGTTTACGAACGTTTTGCTAGCGCGACTAGCCCGGGTGGGGTATGTCAATCCCAGTAGATATACTAACAATCACCTCGTTGTTTGCATATTAACGGTCCAAAGGGCAAAGTATAACGCCATAGTATCAAGTATATGCAGTATTACAAAAACCCAATATAATGTAACGTTTATGAAAACAGCATGTTTCTCTCCCCCGAAAAGAGTATAAAGTAAAAGTGGGGCTGTAAACTCACCTTGAATTGATGTAATAAAATGAACGGAAGCTTCAACGAATAATGCACGACCAAACACGATCAACACTTATTATTAATTGTAATTAAGTTTTTAAAATGTGCTCAACGCGAATAATTACATTTGATCGGATTCGGGTCGGTTCGGTTTGACGCACACGATTTGATATACCAACAACACCATGTATTAATAATATTACCAATATTGATATTAATAATAACAATGGTATAATTATAATGATAATAATTGTATTTGTAAATAATTTGTGAAATTATTACATATAATTCCTACATTTATCATAATTAATCCATAATTAAAATAATATAATGTTCATTAATATCTTGATGATTATTGTTTAAAGTCCATTTTTATAAAAATAACTATTTTTAACATTTGTAATAATTTTTATAAATAAATAAATAAATAAGGTTTTTAAAGAAATAATTTTCCAGGAAATAATTATATAATTTCTGAAATAAACAAGGTTTATAAAAACTGTTTTTATAATTTTTAGAAATTTTTCTGTATTTTTAAAAGGCTCAAAAAGGCTTTAAAAAAATAAATGTTGGGGGCCGGGTTCGAACCCGTGACCCCTAGGATTGCAATTGGACCGGGAACCAGTGAACCAGGCATATAGCCGCGATAGAAACATGGTTCTCTTTAATGTTAAACACAAACAAAGAACCCCAAAATCATATATGAACCCTAGTTCGATTAACTCAAAATCGAACCCCAATTTGATGTTGTTTCTGTCGATTATCATGGGGCTTTTGATCCCCATCTAAAACCGAGTAGATTGATGTACAAACTTACTTGATTTTGTTCGAAAATAAGGTCTATGGAATAAGGTGATCGAATGTGTAACTTTGTGTGTTTCAGATCAAATGAGCCTCAATGGAAGATTTTAAATGGTCAGACGATTGTTCACTTTCGATTAATTTAATTATAGTTGAGGTTTAGTGGTCGATTAATTGGGTCGTCGGCCGAACTTTCGGTCGAAAGTGGGAATCGCACTACTCAGCTTTATTTTTTTAAATTTGTTCGTGGGTTAGGTTCGACTCATCCACTAGAAGGTGTCGGAAGTGATTAATTCGAGTGAAATGAAGTGATTTGGGGTATTGTGGTGTTGCCGAAGTTCGGCCGGAATAGGGGCCGGAGAGAATGGGGGCGACGGGCGGGTGGTTTGGGATTTAAGAAATTTACAGAAGTGGTCCCTCAACTTTACTTGGTTTATTATTTTATGTGGAAACCTTTTAAATCAAGTTTCTTAAATTACAAGATAACCCCCCTGAACTTATAAACTTTTATAAATTATTATTATTAATAAAATTATTATTATTATTCTTATTTATATTATTATTATTATCATTATTATTATTATTATTAATGTTATTTTTAATAATAGTGATAATAATATCATTATTATTATTATAATATCAAATATATACATATATTTATATATATATATATATATATATCTTTTTTTAAGTCAACGAAATTTTTCCGGGTTGTCACGTCATCCCCCTGTTAGAGGAATTTCCGTCCCGAAAATTAAGATGTTCTGGCAACATCCTTGAACAGATTAAGATACTTGCGCATCATTTCGTCCTTTCGTTCCGAAGTGAACTCAAGACCACGCCGGGAGTTCCACCGAACTCTGACAATCGGAATTTTGCTATTCTTTAGTTGTTTAAATTTCCAGAATATAATTTCATGGTAAGGTGATGTCTAGAAATCAAGATAAGACGAACAATGATAAGAAAGGTTATCCGTCGGAATTTAAGAATCCCAAACGTCACCATATGAAACGATCTTAACGCATATCTTGTGAATATGTATTTCTCCTTTGACCAACCATCGGTCAAAAATAATACACTATGCGAAGATCTTGAAACGAGTTCACGACAATGGTTAAGAATATTATTAAAACAGAAAATGAATCCATCATTCAAAATAACGATCGAGGTTTTAACGTCATACTACGGTATACGAATATTTGAAACAGATACAAGTTAATTCCTCGACGTTGTGAGATAATGGGTCAAATTGAAATTTTTTTAGTCAATCGGGCTATAATGCACCAATTGTCATCATGACCTCTAAGATAAGAAGCATTTTAGTTGAAAGGAAAGTTAAACAGGAGATCCATAGGATCACGAAGATTAGGTCTTGTCACTTGTGAAGATAAGACACTTGGACACATACCAAGTTACGTCTTTTCCTTTAGACCAAACCCATGTCTACAAGTTACGAAGGTTTATGAACCTTTATATCCACATTGCAATGAGGATAATAACGAGTCTTGTTGTTTAAATCCAAGATAGAATTTCAATGATTTTCAAGGTTAAGGATTCAAAAGCGATTCAAGAAGTGACGCGAACAATAGGGAAGATATTTGTAAACATGTTTTGCAAGGTAGCAATATCTAAGTAAGTTTATTTACGCAGTTCAACAAACCATAAGCACAGCTGAGAACGTTGGTATGACTAGAAAGTCATGAACACAAGTTGATAATATCTTCAACAGAGAGATTGTTTAGGAAGGCTACCATCGCACAATCACGTTTTGATGATAGCTTAAAATGAAAGTCGATAAATAAGGAATAAATGATTCCATATAACTAGGTCAAAACATGAGGATAAAGGGAGAGAAATTGATTTAGGAGTTTAAGTGCTCCAACCTTAGAATAAAAATCAACCTAAAACGATTGGGTCTCCTTTCAGGTTTAGAGATCATGCTTTGGCTTGATAGGTCGAATCACCAACATTGATTCACCCTTCAAGTTACTTCATGCTTTTCATCACTTGATTACAACCATAGTAAGTTGAAGATCAAGAAATGAGATTAGTCATCAAGGTATGGTTTTCATGCCCATCTTGATGTTTGAATTTCCTAATAACAAGAAAACAATCAAGATTGTCATTTGTCACCAAGGTACGGATTTCAACCCTATTTTGGTGAGATCATGTCATTTGTGAAATGTAAGTTCCAATGAGAATAGTTGAAGTCAATCCTTAAGATAAGGAAATCACCCTAAAGCCAGAGGATGAAATTTCACAAAACAAACAGTTGAAAACCATTTATCGAAACGAATAGAGACTCATCAAAGTAAGGACACAACATAATTTCAGAGTCCTCTTTTAGAGACACAACAAGTGATTCATCGGATAAACACTATCTTTCCGAATCATACAATCCCTTTCCAGGGATAGACTTTGAGTCAAACGTGATCTCCCACATTGAATATCTAGAGGCTTTCCACATGAGCCTCAATGGAAGATTTTAAATGGTCAGACGATTGTTCACTTTCGATTAATTTAATTATAGTTGAGGTTTAGTGGTCGATTAATTGGGTCGTCGGCCGAACTTTCCGTCGAAAGTGGGAATCGCACTACTCAGCTTTATTTTTTTTAAATTTGTTCATGGGTTAGGTTCGTCTCATCCACTAGAAGGTGTCGGAAGTGATTAATTCGAGTGAAATGAAGTGATTTGGGGTATTGTGGTGTTGCCGGAGTTTGGCCGGAATAGGGGCCGGAGAGAATGGGGGCGATGGGCGGGTGGTTTGTGATTTAAGAAATTTACAGAAGTGGTCCCTCAACTTTACTTGGTTTATTATTTCATGTGGAAACCTTTTAAATCAAGTTTCTTAAATTACAAGATAACCCCCCTGAACTTATAAACTTTTATAAATTATTATTATTAATAAAAATATTATTATTATTATTATTTATATTATTATTATTATCATTATTATTATATTATTATTAATGTTATTTTTAATAATAGTGATAATAATATCATTATTATTATAATATCAAATATATACATATATATTTATATATATATATATATTAGTCAACGAAATTTTTCCGGGTTGTCACAAACATGTTCCAATCCCTAACATCACCACTACCATGATCCAATCCCCAACATCACTGTTAATCCATTCCAAACCGTAATCAAAATGTTGGCACAAAATCCCACCAAGAACAAACACAGATTCACCAACCACAGCAACAGTTAAATAGAGGATCTTGAGCTCTTGAGTCTTGACCACCGCGATCGAAGACGTCACCGACTTGAACGAGGGTGGTGTTACCGCCGGACCCTTGTTTAAGACGTCACCGGTTGATTTTCTTAAAATAAGCAAATATTATTACAGTAATCCGAATTCACATTAAATATTTTCACTAAATTAAATTTATTTGCCACTCAAAATTCATTCACAACGAACGTGAAGTACAAGGTGTCGACGAACAAGAAGAAGAAACTCTATTATTACTATTCATATCACTCCACCGGAGATCTTTCAAACCCACCCCACAGGACTCCTCCGGCAGCTTCTTCACCAGCGTCAACGGTGGCGCCACCACCACCACCACCGTCGCCGAGACCTCTTCTCCCTCATCACCGTCGGAGGGAGGCGAGGCGGAGGGCTTCTTTGGTTTTGAAGAGGTCGCCGTGGAGGATATTGAGCTGCGATGGGTACATAAGAGGCTATAATTTCTAATTTTCAGGCTGCACGAGAAGGATATTAAGCTGCGATTGAGATGCGATTGAGCTTTGATCGGTGTTGTGGTGGTGCGATGGAGGCGATGGTGGTGTGGAAAGCTGTAAAATCGTGAACATGGTGGCTAGAAGGTGGTGGTGGAGGCGGTAAAGGGAGGGGAGGAGGAGGGGGAGGGATGGACGACTTTGTTGCTAGTGATAGAGATTGTAGAAGGGTGGTGATGGTGGATGGTGCGACGGTGGCATGGGGATGGTGGCGGTGGCAGGGGATGGTGGCGGTGGCAAGGGGATGGTGGGCATGGGGATGGTGGCGGTGGCAGGGGATGGTGGCGGTGGCAAGGGGATGGTGGCGGTGGCAAGGGGAAGGGGTGAAGAAGGTAAGTGGAGAGAGGGTGTGATGGTGGATATATTTATATATACACATTTTTTTTACAAATAAGACCATGGGTAAATTTGTCTTTTTACATCTACTTAACAGAAAAAATAGATGGCCGTTAGTGTTCTGGACTTAATTGTGACAAATCTTAAACCATAGTGGTTAAAACGGGCGTTTTTAAACTATTGGATGGAAATGGTTATAACCACCAAACCACAGGGACGAAAAGCGTAATTTATTCAATTATTAAAGCATAACTTATATATGATAAAGAGGTGAAAATGAAAAAAATAAATAAATAAATAAAAACTAAAGCTATTAAACTTTATAGGAAAATTTTATAGCATAATTCATATACGAATGGACCACAAATACCATTTCACTAAAATCTTATGGTTAAAAACGAAAAACAAAAACTGTATTATAACATTCAAGTTGTATTTTACTTTATAAAAGTTCAAATATATCATGTAAAAAGAGAAACGTTTGTGCTCAAAACTAAAAAATCTTAAATTTACATGTAGCCAAAAGTCTACTTTTATACGGATATATAATTGTTTTTAGTAATAACAACAAGTAGGAGATTTTCCAAGAATATATGTGAAAATCTTATATCTATTTATCATAATAAAAGAAGATTTTAGTAGGACACTTGATAATTCTAGGACTTTTAATTCTAATTTTCTCGTCTCTCTTTTATTAAATAATTACATTAATTACAAATGATATTATTTAATTCTTTTTCAGGTTATATGTAGTTTTTTAGTAATTAAGAAACAAATCTTTTTATAAATATAATTTCTAAGAAAACATTTGCTGAGATAAGAAATTTTTTTAAAACATCAAACTATTTTAAGAATATAAAATATTTAAAAACTAGTGTTTTTAAATAATAAAATTTTTATAAACCAAAATAATAAAATTTAGACTTGGGAGTAGAGGTGCGAACGAACCGAGCCGATCCCGAGCTCGTATAGACTCGAGCTAGGCTCGTGATAACTTAGGAGAGCTCGAGATCAAGCTCGGCTTATTTCGAGTTTTATTTTTAAAGCTCGAGCTCGACTGGATAAATATTTTTTCAAGCTCGAGCTCGACTCGTTTATTTATTTAAATATTATTTTTAATATTTTTGTATTAAATTTTAATATATGTTTATAATTTTATATTTTATGTATAACATTATACATATTACTTAATTATTTTTTATCATAACTTTATATATAATAAATATTATTTATATAATATATTTAATAAATTAAATAAAAATATATAAATAAAAAGCTCGTTTAGGCTCCGAGCCGGCTCGAGCTAGATACGTGAAGCTCGAGCTCGGGCTCGATAATTTAATGAGCTTTTGTTCAAGCTCAAGCTCGATAAATCTCGGCTCATTTCGAGCTTTTTATCGACCCGATCTCGAGTAGATTTTTATCTGACGAGACTTTGGTTATACCACTCGAGGAAGTACACGTACATGAATAACTACGATTCATTTAAGAACGACTGAGGTTATGGATCGTGAGGTCAAGACTCTTAAGCAGAGCAAGATACCTATAGCTAAAATTCATTGGAACTCAAGACGTGGACCGGAATGCACGTGAGAACGTGAGGATCAGTTGAAGCTTACGTATCCTCATTTGTTCAAAAGACAACGACAATCAGTGAAGGTAACGATTAAATTTTGGGGCGAAATTTCTTTCAACACTGGGATGATGTGATAACTCATGATTTTTTTATGCCAATGCAGTACATCCGTGATATAACACAATCATGTAACGTAGATTTCGGGATGAAAATTCTTTTAACATGGGGATAATGTGACATCCGATAATTTTCCATTGCCATAACACCATTAGTTTCGTCAGGTCTTGCATACACATGTCGTGAGCACACACTAGTTGTTGTTAAATGTTAATAATAATTAAAATTGGTTAACTGAAAATTATTCACTTGATAACATTTATTATTAATATATGGTTATGTGATTCATGAATTTAAGTATTATTTAAAAATTTTGCTTTATAACGTGATAACATGTAATGGGTTTGCTAATTGGATTATGCACTTGTTGTCATTTAATAATAATTCATGTGTTTTTTAGTTAAAAATATTTAAAAAGTGTAAAATAAATTAGTTATTATAAAGGGTGAACAAGAAGGGTTAATTTTATAAAAACTATTAAATATAAAATTTACAAAATGAAAACTCTAGCCCCCCAAAACCCCCCTTGCGCGTCCGAACCCCATCCCCACTCCCATCCTTGGTATTTTGATCCAGGAGAAACATTTCTCCATCGATTTTGCTTACTCTTGGTTCCTATAACGTGTTAGCAAGTGTCAATCTCGATCTTTACATGATTAAAGCCAAATTTTTGTTTAGTTTTTCATGATTTTGATGCTAAAATAAACCCTAGTTTAATTGGAAAATGATATCCTGAAATTGATGTTGTTTATTGATGCTATGTTGTTAGTTGAATTGTATTGTGTTGCTTTATGAGGATTATGCATGAATTTCATAGGATTAACATCCCGTTCATATATTACTATAAGAGAAAATTTTAATATTTGATAAATTGGAGTTTAATGAATTGTTGATATTTATCATGCTTAGTCAATTGCTATGAACTAGATTTGGCATAAAATTGATAAATCAATGGTTAGAATTGATGATGTTTTGGTTGTTAGGTGTTACTTTATCGAAAGAGAAACTTTATTAAAATGTTTGATTTGATCATTTGAATCGGGCATACGCGTTGTAGTAGAATCATTCTAGGTTGCTTGTTGATAGTGTCAAATGTGCTAAAATGTGTTGGTTGATCATTGGGATGCTAAGTTGGTTGTTTGGTAAATCTAGAATTCATGAAGAAAATTGTGCAATGTGATGAGTTATGCTAAAGGTTATAGAATTGTGTTTGGATTTTAGTATGTGGTTGTTATGTATGTTTAATGTGTTTGATTGGTATGAATCATGTTTGGGAATATGATGATTAACATCATACACGCGTGCGAATCTGAGGCCCCTACTTAGTAGAATTCGCAAGGTTTAGGATGCGAAGTAATGAGTTGCTTCACATGGGATATAGTGTGTGATTGAAAATGTGTGATTTATTAGTTGGAAATTATTTGTATTTATGTTGAGCATTATGATTTGTTGAGCTTCGCATGTGTTGTATGATAATCTATGTTAGTATGAGGATCTTGCTAGAACTTAAGGTTCATAATATGAGATACGTGAATGGTTTGCATGACAACCTTGGACAGTGAATAACTATACTTGATCAAATAAGATTTCACTTAATATGTCACCAACGGGTCAATTGGGTCAAATGAATCAATGTTTTCCAAATCAATTGAATCAATGTGTTGATTGAACACTTAAGGTTTGTTAATCTATTTTGGTTACACGTACTTATGCTCTCACGTGTTCTAGGTAACCTTTGACGGGTTGTCTTTCCACTAATCTTTAGCTTTGCTTATCGTTCTTTATGCATCAGGTAAGTTCAAAGCCCTACTTTTCTACACACTCTCTTTGGGGGAGGGGGAAGCATACTTACTTTATAAACGATTTAACTATTTTAAGTTGTGTATAGTACAACATAGTGTGATATACTATTGAAAGCCTTTACACTTTTGGATCGTTACTATACTTAAGGAATCTAGAAGGAAATCTTGGGTAGTTCTACTGCGTTTGACAAGTCTAACCCATACGACTGGAGGTCAAGCGGGTGCAATATTGTCCTAAAAATGAACCTACCGTCACACACACTAAGAATAGTATGAGCGGAAGTAGTGTTCGTGTCCTCAGGGATACGTGTCAATTATTTGATACCAAAAACGTTTTAGCACAGTTACTTTGATTGCTTATGGCTTAAGGAAGGTGGGGGTTTTAATTAAAAACTAAAAGTAAAAGTAAATTGCAAAAAGGTAGAAAAATTTCAGTAAGCTGACACGACCGTGTCAAAACGGTAAAAGAAATTCCACGCGGTCGTGTTAAGGTTCTGACAGAAAAACGTAAAATGATATTTTTTTGTATTTTTAAATTGTGAAAAAGGGATTACTAAAGACGTTAATTAAATTGTGAAATTAAACTAATTCCAATATTAAGGTAATTTCTTGATTCGATTTGGCTTACGATCATTAACGATTACGATGCAATGACTATTTTTAATTAATTATTTGTATTGATACTAGACATCACATCGTTAGGATATCCGCTCTACCTAATGTCTAATCAACAGTTCGTTGATCCAACCCGCTTCTCTAAGCTCACGCCGTTCGGATCTTAGCGTGCGGGTTGCAACGATAGAAGTATCGATTATAATTAAACACACACACCGTTTGGTATGCTTAACTAGATTATGTGATTCTATAACGAGAATGAATTCATAGACAAACTTAAACCATTAATTATTCCTTATATTAATAATCAAAACTTGATTAGGGTTTTAAATCTTGAAAAATTTTATTAGAGAAATTAATAAAGTGACCAATTTTATTAACAATCTAATATATACTAGATTAAATCCGGGTTTGAGATCAAGAATCAAACAAACAAACCATAAAAATAAAAACATCTAATAAACGTTTCACATAAGTTCAAACCAAAATCAAAGAAATTTAACCCTAATGTTAAACTAAGATTGTTCTAGCCAGACATAACGACTAGATCAATCAAAACTGAAATAAAAATAGAACTTGCGAAACAAAAATACGAATGATTAAGTATCTTCAATCAAAAGAATTCCGCCAACAAAAAGAACTAATTTGCTAAAGCTCTTCTTGCTTGTTGAATTTGATTCTTCAATATAATCTCTTCAAGATGCTCCAACTCGTTTTTAATTTTCCAGCCCTATTTATCATGCATCCTTTCCTCTAACAAATTGTTCTTTTTCTAGGGTTATGAATTTGAATTCTTTGATAAGAATTTAAACATACCTCAACTTAATGATATTTTCTTTTAAGCCCTTCTTTTTTTCTTCTCTTCCAATTCCATAAACCTACAAAACCAATCAAAACGTACAAAAGTAGATTCCGTCCCATAAAAACTACTATTATATAAAATAAATGGAAAATGCATGTAAGTAATGCAAAATATTTGTTAAAATATACTCTAAATTACTATAATTAATAACTAAAAATATAACTAACAAAAAAACTAACATTTTCATGACTTGATATGTCGTGATGGAAGGCAAATAATGAACACAGTCAGCTTCCATCGCAAAATCTCTACTGTTATTACTTATGAAATTAGATTAGCTATCTATTTTAATGCACTAGCTTATATTTTAAAACTGCTATTATTTTTGATAAATTACAACCTCTTGAACTCACCAACCATCGTGTTACACTTTAGTATGCTTCTCTCGGGTCGTAAATATCAGGTGCCCTTAGGAGCACAACACGTGTCGAGCATATTATACATTCATTTACGTCTGGTTTTGTATTTACATTTAGACAACGGTTTGGGCGCGTGTTTTGGGCATTTTACATTTTAGTATTTTGGGTAACATTTATTAAACGCTTCCCCAACGCTTTAAAGTTTTAAACTCTGAATTTATTTTTAATTGTTACATATAGAGTCGTTTAGACTAACTAATGACTTGGATCCTGGTTTGTTCACACGTCTCGCAGTAAAACCCTGCACGTGGATTTTGAGGGTGTGACATAAGTCGATGTGCCATGCATCTTGTGTTAATTTTTTATCAACCCAAGTCAAGCGCTTCACCATTTGGACCCAACCAAGGGCTGCCACCCCTAAACCTTCACTACCAGCAGATGCTTCGGGTCTGCTTTTTAGGAATGTTACCTGTTGTCAGATGATTTTATCCTTAACCAAGTTGATAAGTATGCTTACAGTAGTTTTGACTCTTCAATGAAAGGAGTCATCAATTGCTTGTATGCTGATGACATGTTGATCTTTAGTACAAACTAAGAAAAATTGATAAAACTAAGGAGCTTTTACCATCAAATTTTCCATGAAAGATATGAGGGTGGTAGTAGTAATTCTTGGAATAAGAATCATACGAGGGAGCGATGGAATTACAATCTCAGAATCTTATTACATTAAGAAGATATTAAATAAATTCCAATTATTTAAATTCCCCTCTAGATGGAAGTCTTATAGATCCTACTATTAAGCTTAAGCCAAATCAAGGAACTCTTATTGCTCAGTAGGATAATGCTAAAACAATAGGATGTTTGATGTATTAAATGCTTAGTACGAGACTCGATATAACATATGCACTGGGAAGATTGAGGATGTACACAAGTTATCCAAACTCAAATCACTAGCATGTAGTGAATAGACTATTTAAGCACTTGAAAGGAATAATGAAGTACGATTTATTCAGGATCACCTTTTATTCTACAAGGGTTTTCAGATGCAAGTAAGATAACAAATTTAGAAGATCATTTGTTTACTAGTGAATGATATTTCTACTAAGTGGAGGTGTAATTATGTCACATCCCCGCTTACAGTGGAAACACGGGAATATAACGGACTGGATCGTCGTAATACATTGATAGTTAATAGAGATGCATTAAATGATGAAAAACCAACGTGTCGTGATGTCACCCGACACAAATGGAGACTTATGTCGTAGTTAGTCATTTCTACGATAAACATAGTCAAACAAGTATAATGAATTTGAATCCCACAACCTGAAAACAAGTAAAGGAAAACACACCCAACAATGATAACATAAAGTAAAACACAATTGTTTGAAATGCTAGAGCAAGTCTAAACATGAATCCCTTAAGTTCATCCCAAAGGCATCGACTCTAGCTATTATTAATGATTTTTATCTGAATAGATATGCTCAAAAGGTCAACACATTGTTGATGAATTCATCATAACTACTACGTTGGACGTAGGGACTCATACCACTTTTCCTCAACATTCTATCTCAGCTCCTCATTTCAATAGTCAATCCATACCCATTACCACGTCAAAACTCCCCAACCGAAAAGGTATCAAATCTATATCAAATGCAAGGTCCTTTAACATTAAGGTACAACATCTAATTATCTCATTAGACTCTACAAATTTACCATTAGGCATTTTTATGGAGTAACTAGTCTCTAAACAACTAGGGTCCAATTCAAACAAATGAGCAGACTCAGAAGAAAAAAATATCTAGTAACTAGTCTCACTAGATTTTCCTAATTCCTTCTTAATTTTCTTTAATCCAGGTGCCGGATGAAAGATAATCCTTGTAAATCTCATGGACGTAGCATGACGCTTGTCAATATGAGTTTGTAACATTGCACAAATGTAGTTAATACAATAAATATAAAAAAGTATAAAATATAAAATATAATAAAGATATGAAACAAACCCGAACCACATTTTCGCCACATAATCACATATAATACAAGGAGATGCTTTCACCGATTATGGGTCATGGGCCCATGTTGTTGGGTTGATGGGAGAGTAAAGCCCGTTGATTATAATTAAATTGCCATACCTATTGGAAAGTTAATACCAGTGTTTTCACGGCCGGATCGGACCGGCCGGTCCGACCGGTCGAACCGGCCGGTCGAACCGGGGATCGGCTTGGTGGCCGGTCCGGTCGTGTATGAATCGTTTTGTGGGGGTCGAACCGGCCTGTTGTACCCGAGTCGGTGGTCGGACCGGGGAACCGGACCGGTTCGGACCGGTTTTGAGAATTTTTTTATTTTTTTTACTTTTTTGAGTAAAAACGGGGTGTTAAACTATAAATTAGTGTGCTAGATCAAAAAGTAAAACCGAATTTCAAAAAACGGGCTCGCACGGGCCTGGGTTTTTGAAGCTGCATTCGTGTCCGCGACACGTGCGGGCACACACAAGTTCGCTGGAAATCCAACCTTTTTCCCTATTTTTGCATCCCTCCTGCGCGCGGGTAGTACTTGTGGCAAAATATGTCATAAAGATACACTAGAGTGATAAAAAATTACTTATAAACCAAACATCACTTTGCCCCACACCAATGTGGGACAAAGTGTTCACCATAATCTTAAACATATATTCACACACACCCAAATATACTTAAATTTTATATATAACTATAAAATACATATATAAATCATATATAAATTATTTATATTTAATTACATATATAAATATAATTAAAATATAGTTAAATCCGGTCTAACCGGTCCGACCGGTCCGACTGGTCCGACCATCAAACCAGTAAGGCGTCCGGTTCAACGTCCGATCCGGTTCTGAAAACATTGGTTAATACGAAATGGGCTAAACTTATACTTAGACCAAAAGTCAAAGCCCTTTAATATTGTCGTCGTATTTGCTTTTTATGTCGGAAGTATCTATAGACTCTAATAAAACAAGGTTATTGGAGCCACATGTCATTCTCTTAAACCACCAATTTTACACGTGGCACACTCTTATAACATCTTTATTTTTAGTTTTTTGATATATTAAATGCTTACCATACTAGACATTTAATTTAAATATATTACCGTACTTACATACTGATTTAAATCAATTTATGGCTTCCATTTAATCTTTTTATATTATGTCATAAAAATTCCGTTTAACCATATATTAATTCAACTTCTACGGAATTATTCATCAAATTTCATTTAACCTTTTATATTATGTGTTAAGAATCTATAAAATTCCCTCTGTTTCTGTATTGTTTTCTAAAATAAACTCCTTTAATTTAGTAGATTTTTATTTTATGATTTTTTTATTCACCAATTTTGATTTCCTACCGTATAATTAATTAATTCAATTATAATATATTTATCAAATTATCAAAACCAAGGGACAACGTGTTGACACTAAAAGAATTGAACAATTTGTTACATGGTTTCTTGATATAGGATAAGGTAATGTTAGTGGTTATAACGATGGTGAGACAACTATTACTATACCTCATGAACTCCTCATCAACGAATCGATCAATCCTTTAGCAAGTTTAATTCAATTTGTTTACCCATCCATGTTAGAGAACTACAAAGACAAAAAGTACTTTCATGAGAGAGTAATTTTTACACCAAAAAATGAGGTCGTTCATGAAATTAACGATCATCTGCTTTCACTTTTCCCTGGTGATAAGATAAAGTATCTACTTCGGATAAAATACGTCAAATGAAACATTTTAATATTCCGTTACAGGAAAATTTGCACTCTTCTTATTTTCTAAATAGCCTTAAAATATCCGGATTGCCAAATCACAAGTTAGTATTGAAAGTTGGAGTTCCTGTTATGCTTCTACGTAGCATCGACCAACAAAATGGTCTTTACAATGGTACTCGCCTACAAATTTCTATTTGGAAAACGGGTTATTGAAGTTGAGATAATATTTGGAAGTAATATTGGATGCCTAAAATTTATTGTAAGAATTAATCTCATGCCATCCGATAAATAATCCATTTCAAATTCAAAAGAAGACAATTTCTCCTAACTGTTTATTTTGCAATGACGATTAACAAGAGTTAGCGATAATTATTTTCAAAAGTTGGTATGTATTAAAAAGACCAGTTTTCACTCAAGGACAGTTATATGTGGCTTTATCAAATGTGAAGATTACAGACGGTGTAAATTACTCATTTTAGATCAAATTGATAACATTAACAGCGAGACACACAAAACGTTGTATACAAACAGGTGTTTAGACATCTATGAGAAAGTTTTGAGAGTATGAATGTTATTTTAATTCTATTTTCATACTTTGATTTTTTCATAATATTTATTATGTAATCAATGTTTAATGAAAGTTTGGTTGTTTAAATCACCCGTGTATCACACGGGCTCTAACCTAGTACATGAATACATGATTGTGGATTAAAGACACCCTTTTAAATTCATTCTACAGGTTGATACTTATCCGTTTAATTAAGCTGCTATTCTTTTCTTTTATAACTTTTAGTAGATTAAATTAAGCATATTTATATTAACATCCGCGTCCGCGTCCGCGTCCGTATATGCATCTGTATCTGCATATGCATCTGTATCTGCATTTGTATTTATATCTATACTATCTTCTACTCTAATAAAAGAGTAACTTGAGATGCCACGTGACAGCACCATAATCATCGAGATGCCACGTGGCAGCACCACAATCATCATCATCAAATTTTCCCGCCTCTCTCTCCTCTTAAATAATTACCTTAATTACTAATAATATTATTTAACATTCTTTTACATTTAATAAATTGAAAAAAAGAGATCTATTTATTAATATTATTTCTAAATAAATAAATTTTTTATAAGATAATTAATTTTTCTAAAGGATAAAACGTTTTTAAAAATATTAAATATTTTAAAATTGGTATTTTCAAAAATTCAAATTTTTAAAACAAAAAATAATTACATTTGGGAGTTATAATAAGGAAATTTTTAAAAATGATATTTTTATATGGTTTGTTTTAGAATAAAATGTTTATTTTTTTGGAAAAAAAATTAAAATTAAAAATTAAAAATGTTGATATCACTGTTTTATTAATTATAGTCAGTCATATCGTATCTTATAATATCATTTAAAATAATAAATTTTATTATATTAATATATTATTTATTAAATCCGTGTAATACACGGGTTTAATAAAGCTAGTATAATAAATGAATGACATATGCGTCACGTGGCGTGTTTCTAGAGCACCTCCTAGCTTATTATTCCGCTAAAATCATGTTCCATGATTGTTTTTAAAATAATTTTTAAATACAATTTATTAAGTTAAAAATCATACATTTATGGCATCCGTTTTCTTCGGTATCCTTGATTCAATCCTGATTTGAATTTAAAAATTGAAACATGCTATACATAAGTTCATTTTAGAAATCTACAGTTGATTCAATCAAAAACTTTTAATTTATTTGGAGTCTACATGTAAACCATATTTGACTTCCTAAATAAATTTATTTACACTAACTAATTAATTTCACATATTGAAGTTATTACAAATGTTTAACAAGCTTGATAATTATTAATTTTTTAATAATATTAGTTATCAATTAGTAAATGTTTTTACATTGCTACATTTTGTGATTTTAAGAGAATTTTCTAATTATCTTTCAAATCCATATAATATAATTTAAGTCTTCTCTAATAAAACAACATAATTATGTCACATGGCTATTTTCTAGTCTACTCACGTCATCTTCACCTAGACATAATCTATGATTATCCAAATGTTATCTCCAAAGTAGAACATACAAAATCTGGTAAAAATTTTATTTTCAAAAGAGTTTCGTTAATATATATCTATTTACTCAAATTAATTTATTTCTAGAAATAAATAAATGTTTCATCAACCATAATTTATTAAGACTTATTTTTGTTAAAATAAAATATATTTTCTAGCTAATTATTACTAAAACTAAAATATTTATAACATATATTAGATTACATATATATAATCTATTATGTACCGGCTCACAGATGTATGATAGCCATGTGATTGGCTGAAAAGACTGGCCCGACCCCCAGTCTTTCTCAGTTTTATTTCAACCCGTGTAACGTACACACAGGCATCTAACCTAGTATAGTATAAAACAAAGACATTAAAGCTATTAATCTTATATACAGATAGGTAATATTATAAACATGATATAAAATGTTGTATACGAAATAATTTAAGGCCTTATGTTTTAGAAATTATGTTTAGAAAAAACAATAAATGATTTTAAAAAGTACATCTCGATAACGAATGGTTTCTAAAAAGACCTTATCAAATGGTTTCAATAGGACGTGTAGAGAAACTCGCAGGCTTAAAAAGGACATTTGCAAATGAATTGTAGAGATTTTTAACTTTTTTTATAAAATCTAAAAGTCTAACAAATTTTTTGTTTGATTTTATTAGAAAAACAAAAGAAATTATGAAGTTTTTATTTTTTTGAAGAAACATAATTTTTATAAAAATATTTTAAATAATTTAAAACACGTATTGATAAAAAATGATTTATAAACAAGAGTAAGTTACAAAATTTTTCGTTAATAATGTTTAAAATTATGGATTTTGTGCTTAAACTTTGATAAATACGTTAAGCTTCCGTGATTTGAAAATTACGCTTTATATCTTTTCCACTAACTAAAGTTAACTTTTTATGTTAGTTTTGTGTGAATATATCATTTTGTCCTTACCCTTTAAAGGACAGAATCTCTAATTTTCATTAATCTTTTATTTTCTATTTTGTTTTTATTTATTACTTTATCTCTTTTAATCACTTTTTATTTTATATACTTATCTGAAATATATTACTTAATTATTTTAATATTTTTTTATAAATTATACTTTTATCTATAGGTTTTTGATTTATTATATTTTTTTTGTTTTTAAAAATTACTATCTACCTTTCTAATCATAGGAGAAAAAATTGAAGAGCACAAATATATATTTTTATGTTATAAAATTTAAACTAGTGATCGATTTAAATTCATTGTCTCTTTTTTATTACCTTTTTGGTAGAAGAATTTTTAAAAATATGTTAAACAGTTTGGCTTACGATTTATATTAGAAACAAATTAGAGACCATATGATTTTGGTATGTGATTTTTTATATTTTACTTGGTTATGATTATTCTAAATTGAGCTATAATTAAGTTTTGATTAATACATCAATTAAGTGTTTTATTAGTAGAAAGTTCAATAAGTTTAGACGTAAAACCAAACCAAAGCAAAACCCTTAGTAATTGTTTGGTTCAGGTTCGGTTTCGGTTTAACTTTAAGTGGTTTGGTTTTGATTTAAATTGTAAAAAAAATCATTACTAACAGTTTAAATAAATAACTAAATAAAATAAAAACCTAAATAAAAGTGTATATAATTAAAGAAAATTTGAATGATTTGTTTATTTATAAACTCCGAGTAGTTATTAAAAATATTTTGGTATATTTTATTTTAAATTAAAGTTATTAGCTATCACACTATATTTATATTTTTAAAACAAACGTTTTGATTGAATACAAAAAATTAAAAAATCATATCATAAACCAAAATATTATTTTCTCCACTCAGTTTTGAATATAAACCCTAAATCGAATAATTTAAAACGACTAAAAAATCTTGTACTAATAAAGTTAAAATTCGAGTTATCTAATTTATATAAATTTTATTACAAAGGTAAAGAACAAAGTGAACAAATGAAAATAAATTTGTAAAAAATAAAAATCTATAAATAAAATTTTATTTTATTAAAAAAATAAAACTAAATTATTACTAATATTTATGATGATTTTTTTAAAACAAAAGTGGCTAAAAATACATAAAAGTAAAGAAAATAAAATCAAAAACATAAGAAAAGAAAATAAAAGATTAATAATAACACATTTCATCATTTAAGGGTTAGGACAAAGTGATCATTTTGAAAAAAAAAATAAGTTTATAAAAATAAACGTGATTAGAAAAGAGAAAAAATAAAGAAAATTAAAGTAAATAAAATAAAAATAGAAAGGAAAAAAAAGATTAGTGAAAATTACAGATTTTTTCGTGTAAGGGATAAAAGTAAAATGATTTTTTATAAAAAACTAACTGAAAAAGTTAATTTTATTAGTAGAAATGACATAAATGATGATAATATTTCAAATTCAGCAGAATGTACTTATCAAAGTTTAAAAATAATATCAATATTATAAATGCTATCTTTTTACTTCTTTCTAAAATGTGTTTTTAATAGGAAAAAATATTACGATAAATTTAAAAACAATACTTAGGTATGTTTCACGTAGGGCTATAAACATTACCAAACTTTTTTTGGTTAAATCTATATAAAATACCAATTTATTGTTTCAGCAAAACAATAAAATAAAGCTTTTTTTTAATTTCTAATAATTCTAAGAATTCCTAAATGAACCAAAGAATCATAAACACCCAATTAGATCTGACGAAAATAAGTGTTCAACCATTATAATCGCGTAATAATGTGTTCAAGCCCTTGGCTTGATGATAACACGTAACATAAGTTATTGATGATAGGAGTGACTCTCTATATGTCAGGCACTTTTTATTGGTTAACCCTCTAAAGAGATTGTGTTATATAAGAAGTTAGATAAGAAGGAACTAAAACATATAATAGAATGAGTTAATTACACAAATAGTTCCTGTGGTTTACCAAAAGTAACAAGTTTGGGTACTAACTTTTTTGAGTAACAACTTTGAGTATCGTGGTTACTATTTTGTAACACATGTGGGTACTAAGCGCAACGTCCGTTTGTTTTTAACGGATTACCCCATCACGTGTGAAAAACGTGAGGGTAATTTAGTCAAACCAATTAGAAAGGTATAGAGTTAATTACACAAATAGTCCCTGTGGTTTACCTAAAGTAACAAGTTTGAGTACTAACTTTTTTGAGTAACAACTTTGAGTATTGTGGTTACTATTTTGTAACACCTGTGGGTACTAAGCGTAACGGTCGTGTGTTTTTAACGGATTACCCCATCACGTGCCAAAAACGTGAGGGTAATTTAGTCAAATCAAATAGTAACGTATACTTTACCAATTTAAACCCTTGCTTCATCATCGTCTTCATTTCTTCTTCATCATCTTCATCATCTTCATTTCTTCTTCAACGACTTCAAAAATTGAAGCCCTAATTGTTTCAAGTAACCATGGTTATGTGCAAATATGATAGAGCAGCCATAATAAAAAAATCTTGGACTAACAACAACCCTGGACGACGCTTCTACTCTTGCCCACAACTGGTAATTTCTTCTAAACCATCTGCAACTTCTGAATCCGTCATTACATCTTCATTTGCTTCGTGTTTATTTGCAGCGATGTAAAATATGTAATGACGGATTCAGAAGTTGCAGATGGTTTAGAAGAAATTACCAGTTGTGGGCAAGAGTAGAAGCGTCGTCCAGGGTTGTTGTTAGTCCAAGAGTTTTTTATTATGGCTGCTCTATCACATTTGCATATAACCATGGTTACTTGAAACAATTAGGGCTTCAATTTTTGAAGTCGTTGAAGAAGAAATGAAGATGATGAAGATGATGAAGAAGAAATGAAGACGATGATGAAGCAAGGGTTTAAATTGGTAAAGTATACGTTACTATTTGATTTGACTAAATTACCCTCACGTTTTTTGCATGTGATGGGGTAATCCGTTAAAAACACACGACCGTTACGCTTAGTACCCACAGGTGTTACAAAATAGTAACCACAATACTCAAAATTGTTACTCAAAAAAGTTAGTACCCAAACTTGTTACTTTAGGTAAACCACAGTGACTATTTGTGTAATTAACTCTATACCTTTCTATTTGGTTTGACTAAATTACCCTCACGTTTTTCACACGTGATGGGGTAATCCGTTAAAAACAAACGGACGTTGCGCTTAGTACCCACATGTGTTACAAAATAGTAACCACGATACTTAAAGTTGTTACTCAAAAATGTTAGTACTCAAACTTGTTACTTTAGGTAAACCACAGGGACTATTTGTGTAATTAACGCTAGTAGAATAGAAATACAATCATTGACGGAATAATAACAAACATTTTCATAACTATAAACGCATGTTACCAACAATCATTAAATCTTAGCTTCCTTTAAGAAGTCTCTAGAGACGATTAGACTTGCCACGAAATCTAATTTTTTATTCCTCAAACCAAAATTATTATATTTTATTGTTAGAAAAAAATTAAAAATTACGTTTATTAAATTTGGTTTTAATAAAAGACAAATCTGTTTGGCCAGAAATAGCTCTAATAGGTAAATTTCAACTTCCACGTGCTGGGGACACCGCTGGGGTTTTTGGTGGTAGGCCGGTTCAAACGGTCACGGGTAGGGTTTGCGGTCACATTTTGGCCCCTAACCGTGACCGCAAAGCCTTGCTGTCACGGTTTATGGAGGTACTACCCGTGACCTCGTGACAACAAAACGACAAAATGGTCTGATAAAGTTGAAAAGCGGTCACCAAACCGTCACGGTTTGGCCTAACCGTGACCGCTAAGGTACGAGGTCTCAGTTTAAGGTACAAGGTAGACGTGATTTTGACAGAAGGCCGGGAATCGCGCCACGAACCGTCACGTGGAGGCCAAACCGTGACGGTTTGTGCACCAGATTTTCACCTTAAATAGCTTTCAACTTTCAACACTCAACACATAATCCGACATTCGAAATTTTTTCATCATAAGGTATTTGAGCTTTCATTCATCCAACACTCGAGATTTTTCAGCATTCGTCATTCCAAAAACACGTTAATTCGAAAACAATGTCGGGTTCGGGAGATCATTATCAAAAGCCGAAGCTTCCAGATTTGAATGAGGTGCCACATATCGAAGATTCGAACCAGGTTGAACTAGTATATGTTTTATTATAACTTATTATTTGAAATATCTAACCATTATCTTTTTTAGGAATATTACGTATACGGGAGTCACCCTACGTGGGGGGAGGAGGAAACCAACCCGTCGAACACATTTGCTCAAGAGGCGTACAACTCTTTATTTGGATAGACAGGTTACGGTGAAGGGTACATATATCCCCCTTGCAATTCTTACGGGTATGCCCCGAACACGTACCACTCACAAACAGAGCTGGATTACGGACATCCCCCGTACCAGTCAGAACTAGAAATTACACATGTGTCGGATACTTTTAATGGGAATGACACAGATGAGAGTGACGGTTCCGTTCACCTTAAAGAAAACCATGGGGACACCGCGGAGCATGATGAGGATGAGGATCGGATTCGAAAGGCTACGTTTTCTTATAAAACCGATAAAGTACGAAGAGTTTTTATTCTTTTGTTTATTTTATTTTTTATTTGTTTTATATATTGTTTTTTATGTGTAGCTTTATCATTTTTTCAGTATTTTGATTCTCGTGAGGACTTGGAGAGCTGGGCTAAAATGAGAGGACGCGAGCATGGGTGCGTCATTATGGTGGGTCGGTCACGAAAAAAGGATGTGGAACTATTATGCAATCGTAGTGGTGAACCTAAATTCACTGGCACAAGTAGATGTACTGGGAGCATAAAGAAGGGATGTCCCTTTAAACTCGTAGGGAAGTACATATGAAAGAGTGACAGTTGGATGTTAGAGGTGAGAAACAAGACCCATAACCACGATCCTGTTATGTACGAGGAGGGCCACGCGCATCTTAGGAAGATAACTGCCGAAGAAATTGATCTTGTCGAGAAGTTACATAGGCAGCACGTGCGGCCACGACATATCCATTCAGCCGTAAGGGAGCACTTTCCCTACAACGTCTGTGTTGTTCAAGACATATACAATCTGACGTCGAAGTTTAGGGCTGAGGGGAGAAAAGGCATGACACCAATGCAGGAACTTGAAAACCTGCTACAATCTAAAGAGTTCGTGTATGAAACACGAACGAATGCAACTACTAAGGCCGTGGAAGATGTTTTCTTTTGTCATCCTACTTCGTATAAAATGTGACGCGCATTCCCGCATGTGATGTTAATAGACACGACGTACAAGACCAACATGTACAACATTCCGTTTGTTCAGGTTATTGGCGTTACGTTGACGTCGAAGTCGTTTTGTATTGCGCATGCATTTATATCGAGGGAATGGCAGGACAACTTCACATGGGTACTGGAGCGGATCAGAGATATGCTCGATGGGTGTGTGGAGCCCCGTGTTATTGTCACAGACAGGGACCTGGCCCTGATGAGCGCGTGTGACACCGTGTTCCCGAGTGCTACTAAAAACCTATGCAGGTGGCACGTTAGGGAGAATATCAAAAGACGGTGGAATATGATATTCAAAACCGGTATGTGGAAGGATTTTCCATACTGGTGGAAGACCTTGTGTTCGTCTCCCACAGAGGCATTGTACGATTACAATTGCAGGAAGATGGAAGAAAAGTTAACTGAAGATGGTAAACGTGGTAAGAATTTCATAGTTATTTTTATTCTAATAATTTATTTGTTCATTTTATAAATTTTGTTATTTCTTTCAGAGGTATGAGAATATATTTGGAATAATTGGTTGGTACCGTACAAAGAGAAAATTATTACTTGTTGGATGTACGACCGCCTTAACTTTGGTGAGTTTACAACTAATAGGGTTGAGGGCCAACATGCCTACTTCAAGAGTTACCTCACAGGGACCAATAATACGTTGCACACACTTGTCGGATATGTTTGTGACCTCGCGCGCGGCCAGGAGATTGAAATTTGTAAAACATTCGAGGTGTCCCGTGTGAAAATTAAAAAAGACCATCGACTGTCATTGTTCTCAAAGTTGCATTATAAAGTATCCATTTTTTGCCTTAGCCTCCTCGGCGGAGCATGTGGTATTGGCGGAGCAATTTGAACCGCGAGTTGCCTGGCTGTTATGATTGTGTTCGTAATAGCTAAAATTGGTTTGGCACGACTCAACCCGCACCCGATACCCATTGGCTAACTTTTCCGGCCCATAGACTCGTAATTGCGGAAGCATTCACTTGTATTGTGCATCTTATTTCTTCATTTGGCAGCCAGACATGGTTCCCGCTGAGAACAGCCCCAGAGCCATTATTCACCTATCCAGTTGTCGCACTTGCTCATGTTAACCAATGTCACTTTATTTGCATACAATTAGAAGGGGATTACCCAATGCCCAGTGTGAGCTATCATTGGCCGAGATTTGCATATCAACAAGCACTAGAATGGCAAAATATGTATGAGGATCGTATAAATAATTACGTTAGAATAACGGATCGTCATAAAGGCACCAATGCCTCTTGTAAGTTATCATTTTCCCATACTTTATCATATT